>OW388142.1:7908930-8508930 GCA_936450015.1 Meganola albula | reverse complement strand
GCTCTGGGCAGGTAGAAACGCAAATTGGTCAAACGCCTATGGTCAGCGACCCCATCGTGCCTGACAACGCCTCTAGTAAGTACACAGAAGTAACTACTTTGATTGTGTACGGTAGAAGCGTGGCTAATTAGCAAATTTTCAGTAAGTTTCACTTTTTGTCGCCAGTTACGTATTGAAAAGGAAATCAATCTGAACTCAGTTTGAAAGTAAAAGTATCTTAAAGCAATGAAGCATTTTGCTTTTATCTTTACACAGAAACAAGTAACAAAATGGACGTCGGCAATATCTACTCATCCAAATCTTACTTACCTATATAATAAGTGTCCACCGGGGATTCTGATGATCTGTGTGTCCAAACATTTTTTTTTTTGACAGTTCCAATCCAATTTCCACGCACCCACCTACGCACGCTCACGAATGCACAAGCATACAGGCCCGCACACACCCGCACACGCATACATACGAAAACGCGCACGCACACATTTCATGCTACTAGGATTTTTCTATTAAAACTTTGACAAAGTATTTTTAAAATGTCTGTTCGTGATATTTGTTATACTAGCGTCCCGCCCTGACTTCGCACGGGTGCAATGCCGATACTAAATACATTGAGGTATATTTACAAAATGTCCTTTTATAAAAGGTTAACAGCTTTTTTGCCATAAGACAAAAGAAACAGCACGCGCCGCGTGCGGCCGTGCCGGTACCGCCGCCGTAAAGGGCCATATTGATATTAAATGGACAATGTATTTAAGGTAAATAATTAGATAAGGATTAGTGCAAAATTGCTTAAAATCGCTTCGTAAATAAGCCATTACTTTTGGTTGAAAGTAAAAGTTAAAAAAATGGTTATTATGGGTTATCCTTAAGAGATAGACATATACCATCGCGGACTTTTTTGTTAACTTTTTAAGGTGTGCAATACTGTAGTACATTATTTTGATATTATCAGATATTATTTGACAGGCCGGCAGCTAGTAATACCCACGGAATATAAATAACAATTGGAAGTGCTATACAACAAATTCACTATAGGATCCGTTGTCGCCAAACTCACACAGATAAACTAATAATCATGTAATTAATTTGTTTGATTGCTCGTTTTAATTTTAGTCAAAACTACCATAGGTCGCAGATACTACATCTGGAATTGAACCTTCATCTATACTATCTATATATATATATATACTAGTTTTCCGCCCGCGGCTTCGCCCGCGGATGTTGGTTATCGCGCTAGACCATTAATCCCTTTTTTCGCAGTCGGATAAAACTATCCTTTCCCGGGTCTCGAACAATCTCCATACAAAATTAGTTCAGTAGTGTAAGCAACATTTTGAAATCGTCAAGCGCCCATAGGTATATCCATAAATCAATAAGCGTTTCCTAAAAATGCTGCGGCTCTTAGACTATACTTATAAGAAATGAAATTTAAATTTCGAATTCTAATAATTGGTCTGAGTTATCAAACGTCTTTGTGTCAAAATAAAAAGTAATTTAGCTAAAAAGCACGAAGGAGTATTGATATCAACTTTGAAGAAAATCAAACTCAGAATAATTTCGCAGGCTTCTCCCGCGTAATATTAGGATAAAAATAAAAAAAATGGAAAAATAAAAAACACGTGTTTCATTATTTGTTTTAAGCTTTATTTATACCGAATTTGAAGTGAATCGGACCAAAGACTAAACAGTTATGGTATATTTAGTATTTCCAAAAAAACTCATTTAACACCCCCACCGGGGGTAGTTTTGGAAAAATAAAAAACACGTGTTTCATGATTTCTTATAAGGTATATGTGTGCCGAATTTGGAGTGAATCGGACTTCAGACTATACAGATACAGAGAAACTTTAATTTTTACCATTAAAACTCATTATCCACACCTCATAGGGGTAATTATGGAAAAATAAAAAACCCGTATCTCATTATTTTTCTTAAGGTTTATGTGTACCGAATTTTAAATGAATAGGACCAAGGAATAAAAAGTTGCATACAAACTTCACCCCTCTATTTAACCCTCTTAAGGGATGATTTTTGGAAATATTGTTAGCCTATGTCCTATTCTAGGGTATACATTACCTACATTTCAAAGTTCATTAAAATCGGTTGAGCGGTTATGGAGATACGCGGTAACAAACCTTCACACACACACACTTACTTTCGCATTTATAATATTAGTAAGATATATATAAATGAAACTCGTTTTCCGTGGTCACGACATCACGCGTGAACGGCTGGACCGATTTCGCTAATTATTTTTTTTAAATGTTCCTTTAAGTACGAGGATGGTTTTTACGCAGAGAAAAATTAAAAAACAAGAAAATTTAGAAAGCGAAGAAGTGCCGAAAACCGGGTTAGATACCTATTATTTATTATTGGTTATATTCGGTAGGTCTGCGACCCGGTACATGGCACTGCTTTACCGGGCAGAACGACGTCTGCCGGGTCCGCTAGTAATATAATAAACAGGAAAGATTTGATTGTTTGTTAGTTTGTTTGTTTGTAACGAATAGGCTCAAAAACTGCTGGACCGATTTTAAAAATTCTGTCACCATTAGAAAGCTACATCTTTATTGAGTAACATAGGCTATATTATATGTTAAAAAAGATAGGGATCCGTATGAAAACTTCGATAATTTAACCCAAGGTGTGAAACAAATCACGAAGAAAATCATTATATCGCGTACGCTGCTGAAACTATTGACGAAAGTGATGAAAGTGATGTACGACAGTTTTATAGAGGCTATAAATATCTACAAAAAAGTCTGCGGTACCATATATCTAAATATTTTATTTACGTCGTCACAATAACTAGGTACTTTTTCATCTTAAAATATGCAATTGTAACGCCGTTACAAATTAGACTCAATTATTGGTACCTTGGTATTAATTCTTATCTAAATAAATCGCATAATATTCAAGGGTATATTAGTACCTGTAAATTACTTTTTGAATTATTAAAATCGGACATACCGTTCAAAAGTCATCATGAGTTTAAGAGTTACCAAAATTAAAATTTAAGAAACAGAGCGGTCTATATCTGTGACTCTAAGGGATTTTAACTCCGACAAAAAACCGATTCTATTAGGCAATATTTATTCTCAAAGAAAATGATTTATTTATTTTCAGAAAAGGAATAATCGATACGCTAAAAATAGATTTTTGATTATTCTCACAATATAATAATTGATAACCCGGGAGGTAATGACTGCTAAAATTGCTATGTGGCTTAGGAAGTTTTGAATTTTGCAAAAAAAATTGGTTGTTTGTAAAGTAGGTTTACGATCGAGATGTTTACGTGATAACGTCTTATTGGTGATATAAGTTTTTAAGAAGTAAGAAATTAATATTGTTGCCGCTAGAGTGAGAGAGACGGAAGATCGGTCCACTCACTCGAACGCTATGCCAGCCTCCGCTCGTGAGGATTCCGCGTGACAAGTTTCACGAAATGACTGGCAGCGCTCGAGATGAGACGGGAGATCGGTCCGTCTCTCTCTCGTTATACCTGCGATCGCGCTCGTGAGGTTTTGGTGTGACACAAGTTTCTGAACATGTCACCCGACTAAAACGATTTTAAAGACGTTATCACGTCAAAAAGATGGGTGTTATAAGTTTGAGACGTGTATCTGTGTACAAGTTTGTTGTCATGTAATTCGGATGGGCCGATTTTAAAACGGTTTTTTTATTAGAAAGCTGAAGTATTAGAGATCATTCTGGTCATTCATGGTCTATTACATAAGTGCTTTCTTATGCCGGGGGGAAATCCTTTATAGATCCCTTCGCCCCGTGTGTGCTCAGGTCAAGGGGTATGTGAGACTACCAAAAGGTACCCACTAAAATCTCCCGGGAGTACCGTGGCGCATTTGTGTCAAGGGGTTACGGGAGACCCACGTGTGAGTCGGGACCGTTACTTGAGTACCTAGGTTTTAGCGCCGCGGCTACGCACGCCTGAACTACATATCATGCCAATTAGTGGGATAAAAAGTAGCCTATAGATAGCCTTCCTCAACAAATGGGCTGTCTAACAGTGCAAGAATTTTTCAAATCGGACCCCTAGTTTCTGAGATTAGCGCGTTTAAACAAACAAACAAACTCTTCAGCTTTATGATATTAGTAATATAGTTTGCGGCACCATAGCTATTTAACTAATTTTGATTATTGGTTTTGCCAAAGCAAATTTAATCGAGTGTTCTAAGCATGGAAAGTCTGCCAAGAGTGTGATAAAATGTATGATGTAAATTTATCTACCCGTGCGAAGCCGGGGCGGGCCAATAGTGTACTATAAATAGGATTTTTCTATTCCGTGGTAATACCTTCCTTAAAAAATGCTCTTTATGTGTAAAACAGGTAGGGAGACAGAAGGAAGGACGTTTTAATATTATTGTACTATCTATGAAATATGATTGATCAACATTTTTTACTTTCAGATGGACCGGTTACCATGGCACCAGTGACCCAAGTGCCGCTACTGACAGTGACCGGCTCTGAGCAGACGGTGGTAGAAACGCAAAACCCAACTAGGATCAGCGGCCCAGTCATCCCTCGTAGCAAATGTAAGTAAACAGAAGTAACTACGTTGATTGTGTTTGGTAATCGGTAGAAGCGTAACTAATACTAATCCCCTGACACATTTTTTTTTGCTGATGACCTAACCAAATTAGCCTGAAGGGCCTCTATTGGTTCACCGGACTTTTTCGGTGAGCCGTCCGAGGACGGTCGAACCGAGCCCTGAAACAAGCATGCACTTGCTTAAAAGGAGGCTCCAATCACAACATATTTGTAAAAATATCTGTTACTGCAAATAAACTATTTATTTTTTGTATTTTAATAGGGGTCCGTGGCTTACGTCCCCCCAGTGGTCGACGCACATGTGGTCGAGGCCCCATTTCTAATAAAGTTGATATTTTTGTTTTCTGTGCGTTTGCTCTTAGTACTGTAAACGACAGAAGGGTTTCTTTACCAATGGCTCATGCATGTATGTTACAGTTATTGTAAACCAGATAATAATATTGAGAATTACGGTTGATTATATTTAACAATAGTTATTGTTACAAAATTATAAAAGAACATTTCATGTGAAAAAATTAATTACTCTACGGTTAAGTTCATGAAGAATGATTATTTTATTTTTTATTATTATTATTACTTTAAAGACTTTGTTATACTTAGATAAAATAACTCTCTTGTGTCGGTTTTTTGGAAGGCGGTTAAAAAATGGAAATAAGTAACTAAGTTTTATTTAGAAAAAAACCATAGGTACGTACATAAATTCATGACCTTAATCCCAAATCGGGTAGGCTGACTTATTCTGAAACTAACCGTTCAGATGTTTTAATAATTACAAGAACTGTCAATGTTTTGCAAAACATCCACATAGATAGAAGTTAGGGAATTGGCTGCCGGCATCTATGTTCCCCGATAGATATAATCTGCCTGTCTTCAAATCACGAGTGAATCGGTATTTACTGGGTAAGCGAGTTCCATCATTGCTTCATATATGTTTAGGATAAAAAATGATAAATGCAAAATAAAGTATTTCAACTTAAAAAGTGTCACTAATTTAAGTTATATAGCACTAACTTTCCGACAGCGGCTTCGCCTGCGTGTATGTCGGTTATCGCGCCAAAACATTACCTTACCATCCTCCTTACCTCCATACCCAATTACATCCAAATCGGATTAGTAGTTTAAGCGGGAAAGCCTAACAGACAGACAAAGTTACTTTCGCATTTATAATATTAAAAGGGATAAAGAAAGAAAGAAAGGAAAACCATTTATTTGACACAAACTCAAACACACAATCAAATAACAAATAAACAACATATTTAAAAAAGAAAAATAAAACAAAACATCTAAAAAAATAAAATAAATATTGTAAATTATCAGTGTCAAACGTGGATATATTGCTCAGTAACTCAGTAAACACTCCAACAGTGTATAGCTACTCTTAATGTATTATACTTATTAGTTAAATTTTGTGAACCATTTTTGTGCCTGCATTTTATAAAAATATAATTTATAAATTACATTTTATAAAAATATAATTAAACTAAGCTGATCGGGAGCCTCGTCTATTTGTGCGTAGATTAGCAATAACCGGCTTAATTAATTACGGAACCGGCTAATTAACAAATTTTCAGGAGGTTTCACTTTTTGTCGCTTGTTGAAAAGGAAATCGATCTGAACTCAGTTTTAAAAATATTCTTACCTTTACACAGTAACTAGTTAAAAACTGGACGTCGGCAATGTCTACTCATCCAAACCGTTGACAATAGTGTCCACCGAGGATTTTGATGATCTCTGTGTCCAACCATTTATTTTATTTCGACATTTCCAATTCCATTTCCAACCCTTATCAGGTTTTAACAGACAGTAAATAATGTAAACTAAAGAACTGTCATCTTATTATGTATATATCTGTGACGGATTTTAGTGATGGAAAACGACATAACAATCGAAATTGATCCAATCGAAACATCCGCGCTGCTACTAACATTTATTATGATAGTATTTTTGCTTGTACTCGCAGTTATTAAGCGAGCACCTGTAGCACTAAACCGCCCCAAAGCAGTTTTCGCGCATTCCCTCGCACTAATACGGCTCTCGTTAGCGTGACGTTTTATGTTATAATGTATAAGCAGGTTATTATCTGCAAAACATGTAGATGAATGTTTTTGACCAAAATCTAGCTGATCATTTGCCATTTTCACTTCAACCCTTTTCTAACCGACATCTAAAAAAAGAAGGAAGGAAGTCGGTGCAAAGTAACAACTACAACAACCTTACTTTGTGAGAAATATTGATAATAAGTAGTTATCGTTTGGCACCGACTTCTAATTATATTCAATACTTACTAAATATTTCTGATAATCTAAATTACGTTACAATACGAATTATTTTATGCTAAGTAACTTTGCTTTTTACTTTTTTTAGTTTCCTTTTTGAAGTTGGTTTTATTTTTATTTATTTTAGTGTCCCACTACTGAGCACGGGTCTTCTTTCAACTATCATAAGTCCGGGTCTGTGGATGTGACATGTCCTCGAATGATTAGAGACATTGCGCTTTATCGAGTTATTATATTAAATCAAGTACAGTGCCTCTACTGGCAACTCTACCAACTAAAATTATTTAAAAAAAAATAACAATTAGTTATCTATACTCAGTAACAAGCGATTAAATTATTATTATTGTAAGCATATTATTTTATTGTTATGGTAGACAAGGAATAAAGTATGACTTGAATATAATATTTAGATGTTCTTTGTACGAACACGTTGTTAACTAGATCCAAGACAACATAAATTATAACTTAATTAAAAATTCCCTATTAACAATCCAGGTAAATAATAAGCTATTATACGAGTACAAACGTTTTTTCGAGTTCGCAAGTTTTTAGCATTCGCACTCGGGCCTCATATACATCTATATTTATAATTAAAACAAATACTTTCAGTAGCGATCATTAAATTTTTCTGCCAACCGTAAGCTAAAACTGATTATAGAGACACTTGTGTAACGATATGTGACGCCCTATTGGTAGTAGGTTAATAACGAATGGTTTCGCTAGCTAATGAGTAATGACTGAAGCTGAATGAATGAAGCTAGGAATGTCACAGAGATTGGTTCACTTGAGACCTTGCGCTCTATCGAGTATAGTTAGCTATTCATAATATATGAAATCAAGTACAGCGCCTCTGCTGGCAACTGAAGCAACTAATTTTACTTGGTTAAAAATAAATATTACTTGGTTATATCTTATACTCCGTAATAAGCGATTATTTGTTTTAAATACCTATACTAACCTTAATTTTTTTGTTTTTGCAGTCTCGGTGATTGGTAAGAATTAAATAATAATAATATTTTCGGACATTAACACTTACGGTCATCTGATCCTAAGCTGAGCAGAACTTGTGTTTTGGAAACCAGATTGCTGATATACTTTTTATATACTGATGTACTATACATATACTTTTTTTTCTTTTATAAATACATATTTATTTTTATAGATAATATGGATGACGACAAGGAATCAATAATCATATTTTAATTGGTCTATCATTAAAAGATTATAAAAAACGCTAGACGCGGATATTTGTTTTATCGCGGATATATGAAACAATTTTAAAATATAACGCATTAAACTTTTGGAGTGGGCGTTTGCTGCGTCATATTTATGTGTAAAAATTACTTAGGTGTGACGTCATTCAACATTTCGCTTAAGTGCTGGAAAGTTGGAAGTATCGCCGTAAAAAAACAACAAAATCAAGATCACACCAAGACTGAAGACAAACACACGTTCATAAATATTATATTTGATTATCTAAACTATATTTATAATCCTCATTCTAATGAAATTTAGAATGCAGGGGGTTTCGTGGGCGATAAATAAAACATAAAAAAATAAACACCGAGCAAAGCTCGATCATCCAGGTACCTACGATTTAATAGCGGTCCTCACACTAGCAAGCTTCTATCGTGAAGACCCGACAGTGGTTAAAAAATACCTCGTACCTGACATTTTCTGAGATGTGTGTTTTTTTGTGACTTGGTGTACCTATTTACCCAATCGTCACAGAATGATTGACCGAACAAGTACAAGTTAATTCTTCGCGTCTGATTTTTGGTATACCGAGTACAAATCGGCAGTATTCGTTCTCGTGTGTACAAAAATGCGGCTTCTTAAGCTCGATTCCAATATTATAAAAATATATAACCTTGAAAATAAAAAAAAATAAAAAATAGTTTTATTGAAAATAAATAAATGTAATATAGATATAATAGTGATGCAACGGATTTCTGTTTCTGTTTCCGCAAGTGCAGAAGTTACGCGCGCTTTTCAACATTTCTGCTTCTGGTTTCGCTACTTTTTTAACGGAAATACAATCGAAAGTTTACGACGTTTGAGACTTAAGCATGCGCGGGGCGAGGCGCGTGCTAGTCGCTGGACGGTAGAGCGCGCGAGGTCTGCCAGCGAGCCGTATTGTTTCTTAAATTTCTAATCTAGATTTGATGTATTTGATAATTAATAAATTTGTTTTTTTAATATTATTTACACTTGCGTTTCTGCATCTGTTTCCGTTTCTGCTAAAATTTACTTTTGACACCTGTTTCCGTTTCTGGTTCCTCTAAGACACTTCTGTTGCATCACTAATATAAATCCACCATTTTGTAGCAGCAGCCATCTGGATTTACAATAATACGGATGATGAGGATGATGTACGGTTCATCTGATCTGTGTTAAATAATACTATCATCAGAACTAAAGGAGAATTTGGAATCTAGAATGTGGTTACACAATCAAATTCTAGATTTGACCCAAACAAATAAATAAACGTTTAACAACTCTTTGAAATTAAACTATGTTATAGCGGATTTTACCGCGGTTTATTTCAGATTTTATATCCCTACGTTTCAAATCTTTCCAGACTTCATGGTCGAATAAACGTCGGGATATAAAATCGAAAATAAACCGCGATAAAATCCGTTATAAGATAGTTTTATTTCAATGTGTGATGTTCTCGTAGATTTAAAAATACTACGTTTAACAAGTCGTTTTAGTAGCGAACAGTAACATTTTCTAACAACAACCGTAAGCTAAAACTGTTCATAAACTTGTGCCGCTTCGCGGGTAGTAGATTGGTTGGTAATGAGTGGTTCCGCTGTTATTGACTGAAACTGAATGAATGAATTGAGGGGAATGAATGAAGCTACGAATGTCACAGAGATTGGATGACTTGAATTGACTTGTGAAATTGCGCTGTATCGAGTACAGTTAACTATTCTTATTAAATGAAACCACGCCTACTGGCAACTAAAACAACAAAATTTTTGTCATACATAAATAAATATCTTGTAGTTGTCTGTACTCGGTAACAAGCGATTAAATTATTCGTGTACTAATATATTTTTTTATTATTGCAATCAGGAAAATAGGTAAGAATTGAATAATAATAATATTGTAGGTCATTAACACTCACGGTCATCCAGCAGAGCTTGTGTTTTGGAAACCTTATAACTGATATACATAGTACTGTACAACGGATCATTCTTGGTAGGAACCGGTTTTCTTTGACAAGGACCTGTGTTTTATCAAACGATAAAAAACGACGAAAAACGATAACGATATTTTGTGTTTTTCCTACCAAGAATGATCCGCGAAGCTATTGAAATTAAAAAACATCCTAATTTTAATAGAGAAAATGGTTGGAATATACCACCAGCTTGGGACCCAGTGCTTAATTTACTTGTACCAAAACCCAAGCAAAACCAACTCAGAATTCAAGACACTGTGAGCTCAGTTTGCTTAAATCGGAACGCAACTTAAATATTAATGTTTGAAGGTAGTCAGTAATAAATTGTGATTAATATTTTTGGACGTCAAATATCTCAGTCCACCCGTGAACATGAAGTCTGAAAAGACTTTGAAACGTCGGGATCTAAAATCTAAAATAAACCGCGATAAAATCCGTTAAAAAGTAGTTTTATTTCAATGTGTAAATAAAAAAAATAAAAAGACAATAAATAAAAGACCAAAGACAAAGAAAGAAAGACAATACTACTCAACATTACTTAAATTTGTACACGCTAGGGTCCTCACACTAGGGACCCGACAGTGGTGAAATTTGTAATAATTTGATTTGTTGTTGCTATTTTCTCACACGTGATACCAAAGATGTGTCATTGTGTGACTTTTTTAGTGTATTTATATGGCAAATTTGCAAATAATTACCTACAAAATATGCCGACGTGTTCCGATTTGTTATTCAAAATCAGTTTGCATTAAAAATATTAATATATTAAAGTTGATTGTTCGTCGGTAGAATTGAAGTCCCATTTGATTTAGTAGAATTGCTGTATAAAAGTTCTATTCACTTGGTCTTTAATTTACTGTCTATGAGCGGTGCTTTATTTTTTCTTCATACAAAAAAAACATTCATGCCGGAAATACACTTTTGTGACGCAGCGTGTCGTAACTCACCACGAGCAGTCTTTACCTATAGTAAATGTATAAACCATCAACCAATATGGCTCATGGCGAACCATGGCTAGTCTCACACGCTGGGCCATGCGAGTTTATTTCTGACGGTCTCCTGACACGCAGTATTTTGCATGTATTGTATTTACCAATTGTATTGTGTTTTACAGACGTAACTGAAATTTCACCTGACAAAACTCCCGTAAGGATCGTCCCGGAACAAAATTTGGCTAATCTTACCTATGTAAGTACTAGCGGCCATGTTTATTTAAGACTAGTGCCCACCCCAGCTTCGCACGGGTAGATATCGGTATTAGACAAAATTTCTAATCATCTTTAATTTTATTACACTCTTGGCTTACTTTCCATGCTTAGAACACTCAATCAATGCGATTGTATGGGAAAAAGAAGGGCTTTTTTAGGGTTTTCCCGGCAACTATTCCCGGCAGCAATAAGTAAAAGTAACCTGGCCTCGTCACATCGTTGTAGACGTTGTAGAACACAGCTATTTTCTTTGCGATGGCAGCCTGACTGGGGAGGTGCCTTCACCTTACAAAACATACACAGTGTAATAACTTTTGGTTGTGTTGCCGGGTGTGAGGGCAGCCGGGCTCGTCGAAATTTTTTGGAGTTACATGCCTAACACCACGCAAATGACGAGCCAATCCTGAATCGCACAAGCAAAAATCTATACAAGTTTCTGCAGACGCCGGGCATCAAACCTCGCCCGGCCGGTGGATCTTCCCTTCTCACTAGAAGGTGACTACCACCCGAACCTCCAGTCCCACAATATAAACCGTCGATAACGCGCGTTATTCTTTGGTTGATATTGTTAAAAAAGTATACGCACTATAATTTATACAAAATAACATTTTCGAACTCCAGTACTAGATTTATGGTCTTCTAAGATGGCCATTTTGAGATGATAATTACAAGAACACAGATCGTGCTCTTGATAGTGTCTGACACGTTTGGTAAATATCCAAAAATACAAATCATTTTGCCTACGACTTGTACTTGTTAATTTCATTTTTCACGATGGAAAAGAGCGTGTTTTAAGTTTGACGTGTGTATTTGTGTACAAGTTGGTGGCCACGTAGCACTTAAACTAATGGACAGATTTTGATGCGGTTTTCATCGTTTGAAAGCTGAAGTGATCCAGATTGTTGTACCATTAAGATTTCAGTAGTTAAGTATATATTAAATAAGTACATTTTTCATTCTAGGACCAACACGAATTCTACAACAGCACTTTTATTGGTAACGTGAGTTACTTTAACCAGCACTGGAATAGTATATTTACCGACGATGCTCACATACACGTCGTATTGAGTAACTCACATCGGCGAGCAACCGTAAGTATTTCACTTTTATCCACCTAATTCACCAACACTATAGTGAAGTCCTTTGCTAAAACCGGTCCTAGTCTTAAATTAGGTATTAAAACAAATCTAGATGTATCATAACGGATGATTATTAAATTTGTCAATATGCTTCTGACTTTTTCTTTAGTTTTTACTGTGTTCTGAATTTAATGTTATCACGTTATGCTTCAGGCAGTAGATTGTAGCGGGCGGATTGTAAGCAACTCGACTTTTTGGTGTCACGCAGTATTAGTTTACTTCATTATCATTCGTCGTTGTAGGGAATGTAAGAATTAAATTTAGTGTTTGGCTGTTAATAGTATGATTGATATCAATCATGTTATTTAGATTCACAAGTGGTGTACTTATAAACTATTAGCTTCCGCTCGCAAATTTGTCCCGTGATTTGTCGGTCGAATCTTAAACGGAATATTATACATACCAGGAAAAGTAACCTTTCCTTTTGTGAGTTTAATTTGAATCAAATTTTTGTGAATTAAATTTTGCGTCATTACATTTTGCTTACTTTGGTTGTAGTGATGATGTTAGTGGCATCGGTACCTGGGCGAACGCGGATCGCTTTGTATTCTATGTTTTCGTGGTACATACTTAAGCAGGCACATGTACGCTTAGTACGAGTTGTCAATACAAAAAAAGTATTCGAATACTATTATGAGTCTGTCAAGATAGTAAGTTAAAAGGGAAAAAATCTACAAGTTATTTTGCCTATTTGATTGCCAATGCAAATTATTATATTTTAAACATTTAGAAAGTTTTTAAAAGAATTTAGAAACGCTATTTGAAAAGTTCAAAATACTAGGGGTACAGATATAAGTCGCGGTGCGGTGGTAGTGCAACGTTAGCGGCGCGGCGTACGTGCTTGCTGCCGTGTGCCGAAGCCATATTAATTGTAAATTTAGAAAAAAGCAGGTTACCCACGTGTACCTACCTACGCTTACCGGTAGTCAACTCAGTAGATGATGTAACGACACCATAACTATATTTTGTGAAGCAACACAGTATTAAAAACCTGATACGTTACCTGATGCGCGTGCGATTATTACGAGCTTACTAGCCATACTATCGAGTATTATTACCTCTTGTTTTTGTATGAAATCAAGTAGGTACTGCGCATCTACTAGCAAATATATGTAACTAAAGTAGTTCGTATAATAAGGATAATTTTTTTAACTCGTTGACAATCCTTTCATTTAGGTAATTTAAAACCAATTTAATTGGCGACAGCAATCATACCTACACAGTAGTACACCACCAAAATAAACACAAGAAAACATGTCTCCCAAGTAGCACAAAATTGCAAGGTCACACAAGGTCCACATCGTCTACCTGAATAATAATAAAAAG
This sequence comes from Meganola albula, assembly GCA_936450015.1. Classification (NCBI taxonomy): domain Eukaryota; kingdom Metazoa; phylum Arthropoda; class Insecta; order Lepidoptera; family Nolidae; genus Meganola; species Meganola albula. Next base: position 8,495,228 of record OW388142.1, on the reverse strand, counting down.
TTATTAGATTTCATCTAATTTATTTATTTAATTAATATGCACTACCAACAGCTATTATTTATAACAATTCATTGGTATTGGTATACACTATTCTTAGACTTACATAGTCGCCAATAATAGGTGATCCAGCATTCATAACAAATATATAAGACAATTAAAACTCATATAAATCAAAAAAGACAGTAGGTAACGCTCGGGCAGTTAAAATAGGCAACATTAGGTAACAGCATCAAATTAATTGGCAGAATGTGATTCTAGATGGTCCAATAATTTTGCTTTGAATACTTTCGATTTGTCATAGTAAATGTCGACATCGGGGTATACATAATAAAAGCATTCATCTCTCTGCACAGTCTATTTAGTGGCGAATTTACCCCAATATTAGTTTTACATGGTATAGTGTGGAAAATATTTGTAATAGGAAATCTGGTCATATTTTTAGGAACTTTTAGAGCAATACGCTGAACTCACCGTCCAATCTATTATTTGGTTGATTGTACAGCAATATTAGACCCTGTGTCAGTCGTCGATCACGTAAAGAAATCTTATTGAAGCTCCGAACACTCTGTTCGTATGGGCTCCTGGTAGATTTTTACCAGAGATATACGCAAGATGTCTCGTAAAGGCTTTCTGGATACTTTCAATTCTTTGTGACTGTATTGCATAATGCGGGCTCTAAGCTACACTGGCAAATTCTAAGTGACTTCGAAGATACTTTTGTAAATTTTGAGTTCATCCGCAAATAACAGTCTAGGATTTCTTGTGCCAAATCATTAATAAAGAGTGAGAACAAAATCGGGGCAATGTGGGAACTCTGAGGAACTCCTGAGATGGGGTGGTATGAATTAGATTCATAACCATTTTCGACTAGAATCTGGGATCTACGAGCTAGATACAAGGAGAACCAGTTCAATAGTGAACCATGCACACGATTGTATTCTAACTTTGATAAAAGCAAAGTATGGTCAACTGTATCGAAGGCACTGCTAAAATCTGTGTGCATACAAATAGCTTGCAACTTCTAGCCCTTTATCGAGAGCAAGTGTTAAGTCCGATACATATCCGACAAGATTTGTTTCTACACTACGACCAGCTTGAAATCCATTTTGACCCTGAAATATAGTTTTATCGATATGCTGTGTGTGTTCTGGGCAGATAAGGGATTATAAGGTTTTTGGGAAGCACGATAGGATTGAAATAGGTCGATAGTTTTTTACATTTGATGGATCTCTTTTATTAAAAACAGGGACAATTCTAGCGGTTTTCCTTACTTCAGGAAAGATACCCTCTTTAAGAGAAGAATTAAATATATTACTTTTTAGAGGTACGGAAAGTACCTGGCCGCACCGTATAGAGTCAGGCCCAGGACCTTTCGAAGCGTCAAAGTGTTTAAGTTTGTTTAAGATTTGTTCTTCTGTAAACTTCACACTACTTATAACACTATCGGTACCCAAGGAGTCATTATAACTCCTATTATTAAAAGTGGCAAATTGTCGACTAAAAACAGATACAAATTGATTTTTATAGCAATTTCGGAGCCGTAACTAGCCACCCTATCATTCATACACATCTCAGCAGGTATGCCCGATTCTCCACGACGTTTCTCTTTTATAAATCGCCAGAATGCTTTTGGATTTTTAGTAATATCACTTTCGATTGGACGTTTATACACATTATAGCAGTTATCTATTAAAGTAGGTATGACAGCGACTACGAAGAAGTTGAAAAGTGAGCCTGCCCCGTAGATTGTTATGTTTGCGGTATCTTTGCCTTACCAAGTATACCAAGACGGAAATTTCGATTTTTTATTTGTTTAAAGTGCCGTATACTATAGAAGGTGTTGACCTTTTCATTAACATCTACACGATTATTAAATTCTTTGGGCCAATTAATGTTGCTAAGATCGATTAAAATTTGTTCAATCAGCTTTAAAGATGTTGTGACCAGAGCGGTTTTTGGATTTCCAACGTTCCATGTTAGAAAGTGGAATTGAAGTTAACAAATTCAGGTGATGGGGATCAAGAACACTGAGTAAGACATTACTTTCACACAATTACAAGACATTACTTCAACACATCGGATATGTTGCTCGAAACCAAATCCAGTAGTCTGGAAGCCGAATTTAGACTATCATTGTTCGTAGTTCGTTGACAGACATAAATCAATCAAAGAATAGCCCAAGGAATTCTCGTAGTGAAATGGTTTCAGATGTAATATATCATCATTTCTATGCCAATCAATAAATCGCAAGTTTAAATCTCCTAGAAGCACAACTTTATCGGCATTATTTAACACGTTATTTACATTATTTAAGAAGTACTTACTGTAGGTATGGTGACCAACTTGACTGGCGGAGGCATACCATAACAATAGGTCTTCTAAGTCACTCTCCCAATGTACATTTTATTTTATTACTAACGGCAACCATAACCCCTCCACCACCTTTTTTGATACTTTTGAACTTCATCTATCTCTACGATATACTATGTACCGTGGATCCATGAACTCTCCGTTAGTGATGTGGGGTTTAACCAAGATTCAGTGGTGATTATGTCGTAGGTAGACAGCAGTATATTTTTTATAGATATCACTAGTCTTAGTTCTCATACCGCGCACATTTTGGTAATAAAGATCAAGGATGGCTAAAATAAAAAATGCCAGTAACATTCTTAGAACTTAAACTTATAATTATATAAGTAAATCTTAACTGCTTCGCCATTCGTGTTTATTAGCTTTAGGCTGTTGTGATATCGAATATGAATGTGCTTTGAGTACACATCATTACGAACAAGAATTCGCCCATTACGTATTTGTAATTGGTACGCCAACTCCTTAGCCAATTTACGTGTAACATGCAGTTGTTTGCTGGTCGGACATAGGTGTTCGCTTAAATAAATAGGTACACGGTTACCTGCTATTATAAGAATAAGCATAGCATGCTTACTAAATCCTGCTACGATTGTACATACATAGTCCAAATATCATCCAGATTAATGTCAATAAAATGTTGATATAATGTAAAACTTCATCTTATAAATAATTGTGTGGACAATTTTTGCCTAAATTAAAGTTACATTACATTGAATGGGCAGTCCATTCTATTTTTTAGCTCAAATTTCCGAAATGGGTAGTGAAAATGCTGCTAAACAGCACTATTGTACTACTTGGGCTATCTCTATCCCACAGAGATGAGTAGAAAGAGATAGAAAAGTGAGAGGCGGCCTTTTAACATGTTTTCATGTGTGTGTGTGTATGTCTTATTCAGTTTTTTTTTCTGAATTGCATATTTTAGGTACCTATGTTTTTAATTAAGTCGATAATTTTTACACATCCCTAATGTTATTATTGTGACGTTGATAAAAAATCGGATTGTTTGTGTTGACAGGCGATAAAACTTTCATTCGATTTCCCGTACTACGGGCACAAGATACGCAACGTAACAGTTGCAACTGGTGGTTTTTTATATACTGGCGAACACATGCACAACTGGCTGGCTGCTACTCAGTACATCGCACCACTAATGGCTAACTTCGACACCACGATGACCGAAGATAGCCTGATCAAGTTCAATGACGATGGTAAGTCTGCTCTGACTAATACTTTCCTAACAGATTTCTGCGCTCGCTATTCTTTCTATTGTTCAAACAAAATAGTAACTTTGTTTAATGATTCCAAGATAGATACCAAAATGAAAATCCTATTTTTTTCGTGTTGTAGACGTTAGAAAAATATTTGACACGTATTTTTTACTCTACCAATTAATAAAATAAATCTCATTATAGTTATGAAGTGGAATATCTTTACGTCATAATGACTAAAAACTACTCCGTGTACCGTAAGTCGGGTGATACTTTAACTCAATGTATCTCCTTTGTTTTTCGATTATGGTATTTGATTTTTAGGGTCTGAGTTACCTTCGTTCGTTCGTGGGTGTACCTTTAATTGAATCCCCACACGTGGCCCTTGATGGTGCATATCAGGTGGCAATAAGCTGGTGGTAGGCTTCCCCGTGGTTAGAGACTAGATAAAGCCACACCGCCCAGCGGCCTTGCCGGTGCGAAATCTGATGACACCATGCAGAGTGGGTGGGTTGAAATTGTTGCTCCTTTCAAGGTTTCTAAATATATGGAGTGGAGGCTCATTCTATTGCCACCTTCTCACTGAAAATCATTTGTTATCGGTGAATCGGTATGCGGGGCTGGCGCCATCTTAGATTATACCAATGCTTAACATCAGGCAAGTTGTAGTCAAGCGCAAGCTTAGTCCAGAATAAAGAAGAAATGTAAAATATATTAAAAAAAAGGCCTGTTCAATATTTTCGAAATTTTCGAATTTTCACTACTAAAAATAAAATCTAGGCGTCTTGTCTATTGACGTTATCGAGTTTTTTTTTCAGCTCCATAAACTTAAGAATTAACACACACGAGGTGTAAGCTTAGATCATGAAAAAATAACAAACAAGGCTCGAGGGAGATTATTTCTAATTAGGCAACAGGTATACTTAAGTATTTAAAAAAAAATCCTTATGGGTTTTTTTGGCAGCGTCTCCTAGTAGTTGATACGTCGTCGTTCACTGCACGGTAGGAAAAGAAATTGAAAGTTTTCAAATTGAATCTCATTCCTAATCTCTAACTTAAACTTTGATAGTTATGGGTCCGTATCTATCAACAATGATTCTGGCAATGTCAAGTTAAGAGCACCAAATAATGTTATCATGTCTATTTGCGCGAAGATAGACAACTGTCAAGTTGTAATCAAAGTGACATGTCTATGCATTCTAGTCTAGAAATTCCAAGATTACTTTACCAGCATGAAGATCATGTCTTGTCAAATGGAGTATAGGACGCCCTCCAGCTAGGTGGAGTAACGATCTGCGAAACTGCAGTAGCTGGATACAACAAACCGAAGACAGGGTGAAAAGGCCCTTTTTGGGAGAGGCCTATATCCAGTTGTGGACTGCTATAGGCCGATGATGATAATGACGTTACAATCTTCGTCGCTCAGCGGTCTAAGGCCTTGACTCCAACTCAACAAGTCGCCGGTGCGCATCCTACCAGTGATTATGGTTTTTGTTATACATTTCGAAATTAGTAATATCCTCTAGTAGAAATGAAAATTGAGGTAGGACAGAAATAAATTCTTTAGAGTTCTAAAACAATGAATGACGAAAAAAGATCAATTCGAGAGGTTTCTAAAGAAAATGAATGCAAAAAAATGATCGGTTCCGGGGATTCTATGGAGCTGCTCTTCGCGCCTATGGGCAGTTTAATTAGTTCTGTAGAAGAAGAAAACAGATGTAAAAAGTGAAGTGAAGTGAAAAAGAGTGTTTAAGTAAAAATGTTAAATGGACAGTAAAGTGCAAGTACAGTATATTCGTCAATGTGCAAAGTGGTGTACAGTGCTAGTGCCGCGATTTGGGACTCTATGCTTGTGAACTCTGGACTCACTGACTGGTCAATAAATACTCCTACTATGTCTATAGTCGTTTCCTTCCAATCCCGTTACACACTTCCGTAACAATAGATTAAAAACACAATTAAAAAAAATTAATTAAAAAAAACAGTTATAAAAAAATTACTTTTGGGTGCCAGTGTGGTCGTAGTAAACATGACGTGTATATACAGCGCCACTAGTGTTGCATTGTAACTGTGTACAATTTCTTGCTATCTAGCGCTTAAACGGATGGTTCAATTTTAATGCTGTTTTTATTTTTAACTGGAGCCATATTGACATGATTCTTAGTTACTTCGAGGAAAAAATATTTTTTTCAATTTATTAATACCATTCGCTAACAAAGCTAAAATATATTAGAGGTTCATTAATATTTTCCGGTGTAAAAACTCGCGTGCCTCGCTGGCTTCGCGCGGGTGGATATAGGTATCCAACTTATTTTTAACTACATGCTAGCCTAAGCTTTGCCCGGGTGTATCCGGTTTTATATCTCCTCCCGTTTTGTTAATTTTGTAAATTTTGTAAACAAAACAACAAAATAATTATACATTGCGGTGCTGTCGTTCAAAAGTTACAGTATTATAGTTATTTAGAGATTCATTTTTATTTATATACTAACGACCCGCCCCTGCTTGGCATGGGTGCAATGATAATATTAATTATACTATATCCAACGTTGTCAGCTTTTTGTCACTATACAATACAGAATATGTTTTCATTAGAGGCTTTCGACGCGCTGTTTATAGGCACGCGCCGCTTGCCTTCTGTCCGGTACCGTCGCAACTTTTAAGTCCCTGCATTTTAAATCCTTACTAATATTATTAATACGAAAGTAATTCTGTCTGTATAAATATATAAATAAATATATACCATCATTCTTTCAGGCGAGAAATTCACTGTAATTTGGGAGAATGTGACCCTACAAGAGGACAAAACAAAGAAGTTTACTTTCGCGGTCACTCTGTATAAGAACGGAGATATAATATTCGCATACAAGAACATTCCTATTGATGTACAGGTCATAAATGATGCTGAGCATCCTGTGAAAGTTGGCATAAGTGACGCATATTTATCTGACCAGATTATGTTCTGTAAGTATTCCCTGTTACCTGTAATACATAAGGCTACTTATACACTAGCGGTTATGTTCGCGGCAGCCTTCAATGTGAGATAAGAAGCAATATTTTGTGCCCACACTTAATGACGAGCTGCTAAAGTTGCCGCGTTAGTCGCAACGGTGTAAGACGACGTCATCAACAAGTTGTTTGGCGGTCGCTCAGTACGCGCTCAGCTTGCGAAAGTATAGTTGTTATAACGAATATACTAATACCCATTCGATAGTCTGATCACACTATCGGATATAGAAATCTGACGTGAATTTCCAGTACTATGGGAAGCCTCTAGTGTTGCAGCATCATAGGCTAATTATCTAAAACAAACATCACCGTTACTTACTGTAAATATTACTTTTATATAAAAGTCACACACAGTAACTGTGACAGTCAAATTATTAATTATTAAAGTTGTGTAACAGTGTCGGTTAATAGGTATAGTTACAGTAACAGCCAATTTAAAACAATTGTGACAGTAAATACGCATTATTTACACAGACGTACGCCGCAAGACCATCTACGAGTACCACCGTGTCTCGTTCAAAGACCATCTGATCACCAGCAACACCATGCTCAAGATCATTGCTCTACCCTCTTGCTTACAATACGAGACCTGCGAAAGCTGCTTAAATCATAATACATCTTTTATTGTAAGTATATAATCAGAGATCTGTCGCAGTGATATAATGGATACAGATTCGATCAATTCCAGAATGTAAGAATACTAAACATATTATATCATTCCTATAATTAAACAAATATAGTGATTTCCACAAATACCAGATCCAGTTTAGTAAAATGTCAAAAATAACTGAGGGAAACTGTTAACACAGATAAAGAAATAAAATTGCTAATGTCATCGAATCGTTAATACATCATAATAAAAGCGAATTGAAGGTTTTATGCGTTAACGGGCCATTACGGGCTTTAAAATGGGCAGTCAATTTTGGCAATTAATATGACTCACACATGTGCATCAGAGATGAGTGGAACCGCTGGGAGAGAAAGATCTAGAATGATATTCTGCGATAACCGACGGACTGTTCGGTAAATGCAGTTGCGAATCCATTGGCCCGACACTAAGGGTGTATGTCGGAAGAAGGGGTTTTAGTGGGTAAACCGGACCCTACAGGGCCTCGCTCGCCTGGATATCAAGTACAAGAGTCCAATACGTGTCGCCTTGTGCCCATCTGGTGTGAAGGCATACAAAGATAGCATTTACCCTCTTAAAAATACATTGTGATCTCATCGATAACGCTCTTTGAAAGGGACAGGTATGACGATTAATTTAATTATGAACATTAATGAGGCCAAGGAAGTGTGTTTTGATCGTAGCAAGTGGCGTTCTATAGTCAAACACAGGCTAACCGAGTTCAAGTGAAAGTGTAATAGCCTATTTTTGTTAAATTATAACTATTTATTATCTGAATTAACATTAGGTTACCTTATTTTACTTTATAGCCTCTAATACCTCAGGAAAAAGGCGTGAATGTATCTTTGTTTAAATAGTATGTGCGTGCTATCCAGCAATAGACTAGAATAGGCTATTGATGATGATGATGTATAATAATATTGTATTGATGTTGCAGTGCACGTGGTGCCCGGCGATTCAACGTTGCTCAAGCGGCACCGACAGGAACAAGCAGGATTGGTACCTCGGCAGTAAGTCCCACTAATCCCATCCTACTTCCTACTATCCCACTCCTCCCATTTTTATAAACGTGAAAGTTTGTATGAATGTATGGATGTCAGGATGTCTGATTGTATGTCGATGACGTCATTTACGGTTGTGTACTCCGCCAGGAGTAATATGTTGGTTGGTTGTGTACTTTTGTGTGTGTTTTTGAGGCACTAGCGATTTAATAAAATGCACTCTACTTAAAAATGCTTGGTTCCAATTTAAATACATTACACAATATAGTTGTTCGAACACTTATAACTTAAAATGGTGGGGTCTATTTTCATGGTTTTTAATTTGTTGGAATTGTCTCCGTTCTGAATAGCGGCATTATATAAAACCATTGAAAATGGACGAAAAAATAAAATATTTTGACACTTTATTATCACAATTTTATCACCATGCTAGTGAAACTGCGCGGCGCAGCTAGTAATATAATTTCTGCCATGACACACTTTAATTTTTGAGCTAGGTACTCAGCGTCGTATTAATTTTGGTAGATAATACGTTATGCAGGATACCGTCAGCTTAAATTCATGCTATTTATATTACTCTACCAATGATGATAGGCTACAAAGTGACTCACTAATTAAAATATGTCATCGTTCACAATCCATTTAACTGACAAACTGCGTAACTGTTTGCCAAAAGGTCATCATTAAATGCCCAGAGACTGGGAGAAAAAACGTAATGTACGAGGAAGCGAGTTTATAATAAGCTTCCTAGAAATATAGAGGCAAACAAACAAATAAACTTAAAACTAAAATATAATAATTACCTAATACATATCTGAATAATTAAATATTCATAATCCTTATATTCATACACTATATTAATCCCGTCCGAACTTATTACCATAGTGGTAACACGGATATCAGATCTAGTGCGGTCATCAAATTGACATCTTTTGTGTAAAGGAATGTGGCGATTTTGTATGTAAATCAATATATATGTATACAACTAAATTGTAAAACTACCGCTCACACATTTGTAGGTACGTAAACATTGCATATTTGTATATTTTGTAATGAAAATTAATGTCCTTAAACCTTTGTATAGTATCACACGGTAACATTTTGTTACTAAACCTCGGCCAAAACTATTATTGTTGAACACTGACACCTCGTAAGGGGTGATTCGGTAACGAATGCTTCGGTGACTAATGACTGATCGCATTTTAATATTTTAGGTAACTCTATGTACTTAAAATTATCTATTTTCATTTTCTACGTGCTGAACAGTGAGTGTTGTGTAAGTATTATTTTCATTATTCGTAGGAGTAAAGTGATTTAGAAAAACGAACTTCATACAGAGGCTAATATAGTAATATCATAAATCTATACTTCATTCAACTTCTTACTAAATAGATTTTTTCTTTTATTTTCCATCCAATTCAATTTTAGTTTTTGGCCTGTTGTGCGGTTATTAAGCGAACACACCTAGACTGGACCACAGAGTCATTTTTATGTATTAATTCTTTTATCTCGAAGCTCGGAAACGTCTCCAACGATTTTCATGAAATTTAGTATGCATTATATTTAGATTAATCGTTTAAGGTTTCATTTTTAGAAAAGTATATTTTCTAAAGAAAAAACAAGAAAAATATTTATCCTATTGGTGATGTTTCTGTACAAACTTACTGTACTGACACAGGCACACTACAGCTGCTACTACAATAGATGGCGTTGATATGTAACTCGGTCATCCAAGTAATAATATATACATTAATATAGGTAACGATTCTGGTTTCTAGCACTTGATCGGATATTTTAACATCAATACAACAGTTTATTGGTATTATTTCGGTACGATGTCTGTTTATCTTGACTCTGGGTGTAATATTTTTAAAGTAATAAAATCTGGGTAAGCATTGAAAAATACAGGCGGTAGGGCTCAGCATTACAAACATCTTTATTTCTCATTAAATTCGCTATTTTAGCCGCGCAGCGGACACAATGATCGTTATTAAGGCAGCGTGAAACGCACCGCGCGGCGTCTCCTCGTCCTTCTCTACTCTACATACGGCTCAAAATAAAATAGCCAATTTAACAAAAAAAGTTGCTTCAATGGGAAACCGGCATGTCTAAGAACTAATCATTCGAAGACATGTGTTTCAATAAAAGAAAGTTCATATTTGAATGATTTTGTAGTCATGAGTCCTACCACGTGGCAAAATATTTTACACTTATCACCAATTGCAATTTATACACAAATGTTATAAGTATTTACAAAAAAAAATTAAGCGCCTGTATCAGTCTTGTTAAAAAAAATATAGTTATATTATCTGGTTTCCATAGTACAAGCTCTGCTTGGTTTGGGATCCGATGGCCGAAAGCCTCGTAAAACCACATTTTATTTTTCTATCCAGACTGTAAGATGATCACCATTAATAACGAGACTCGGTGCGCTCCGTCTATTCGGAAATCAAATGAAGAATATGTGACAGGACAAATTTCTTATTCGCCCAAAGAGCACGAGGAATACATGAAAGCGCATAAAATGAAGGAGAGTAAGTACAACATATATTTGCTGTTTTTTAAATACCAAAGATATAATATACTAATGTTTTAGTGGGAAAGAACATCGTGCGGCGCTTGTAGCGGTTTTAAAGTTACTTTTAATTTTAATGTTACACTGATAATATTAAAGACCACCTAACATTTGCTAAGATGTGACAAATCAAATAATGCATAGCATTACCCCTGTATTACCCGAAGGTGTAGACAGACGTGAATATCACCAAACCTATTGCCATTCATCGGGTTCATTTCAAACCATTGAACTGCAAATAAAATTCTTAAATTATACTAGAAAAGTATTTTTGCTTGTAGGTACCTCTTATGTTATTAAGCGTGTTCGTTACACCATCGAGGCAGTTGCAAATGATTGCCTTTCTAATGTGACTGAATGACAAGCTGTCATTATATTATATTAGGTTGCATTGGCGTTACATTTACCGTCTCTATCTGTTAAATGGAATTGCCAGTTATTAATTGTCACTCTCGCAATCCTTGGTGTCTTTAATATTCTAGGCCTAAGTGATAATGAAGACGATGTTTGTAAAGATTTAGTAACAGGCTACAGTCGCTAGAGCGATACACCCCTTGATTATAAATGAATCTTGAGGTGAGAATAGATAAAACAATGTTTTGTCCTTGTCTGTTTCATGATACTTTAAATTAACATGATGGTAACAAAACATAAATGTGCGATTATTAGCTTTAGCGTCGTTTATAAATAAGAGGGAAATGTTTTCATCACAGTGTTCTTCATTGTCCACTTATGTAAAAGCATCTGAGTTTGCGTGTGTAGTTTGCAAAATTCACAAAATAATTATGGTGTGTGGGTTTTATTGTGTGACTAATCTTGGAACTATATAACTAACAAATTAATAAACAAATATCTAATATCTCTCTTATACACTAATCTTAAGCTGAGAATAGCTAAAACGTGTTGTGGCGTTTTTGTTTAACATTCTTTTATTAACTTCACTTGTAACCTACTTCATAACGTAAGATTCATTTAAGATTTTTTTTTACTTGTCAAGGAAAGATGACAATGCAATGGTTATTAAAGATATCTCGAAAATTCAAATAAAGTTTATAATCTCCAATAGTATGTTTGCAAGGGAACCTTTGACCTCGATTTTTAAACTACTATATATTACTATGATGATAACACATCAATGAGCTATTCTCCGTTTAAGCGTTGTTTATAAGTAAGGGGGCTGGCTTATATACATCCGCGTACTCGCGATGAAATTTATGCATGAGATATCTATGTATATTATAAACATTCACTCCCTTATTCATCAAATGTTTGTAGTAAAATTGTGATAGAAAATCATAATTTATCAAACCTATAGGTGAGTTATGTAGAGTTTGGTGAATACGGCCATCAATCTGTATCGTAGAGGATTTTAATATTCTTGACATTATCTAGTTTAGTCACAACAATCACGTATTTCAAATGCTTTCACATAGATAATAAATATCTGAAACGGATACTTTGATCTGTTGAATTTGATGATAAGCTTTACCCATATATATTGAATTTACTACGTTTACGAGTATAGTTAACGGTTCTTGTATGACATCAACTAATTACTAAAGTAGTTCATACAAAAACTTTAATTTTCTACAGGGTGGAATGTTTAATGGGCCTTGGTGGAAAAACAATTTTAACTTAAACTTTGCGCGTGGCTAAATAACTTTGCGCGTGGCTAAATAACTATTACCCTGCACCTAGCGCCTGACTACGAATTACAATGATTGGGAGGCGCAATAGATTGCAACATTGGAACAAAATGCATGCACGTTTTGTCGCATAAATACAACACGGGTCGTGGAGCTTGAAATATTTGTCGCATGTATGCGACACAAGCTGTGTCAAACGTTTTTTTTAAGAAACAAAACTATATTTACTGGTTATATTCTTGTTGATATAAAATATATCTTATTTCACCGAAAATTTAGCCGATCATTAAGCACCTGTAACAACATCTGTAGGTTTATTAATTGATGCTAATCAAAAAAAATTATGGTAAATTTTTCCTGAAATATTTTTTAAATTATCATGACCATATTTACATTGTCATTTTTGCAATAAATTTATCATTTTGATAGTGTTCGTTTATTTATTGTTGCTAATTGTTTATTCTTACACATATTTGTCGCGTAAATTTTTTCAAATTTTTGACTACAAGTGACCATGAAGTCTGATAGGACCGAAGCGTCGGCATATAAAAATCAAAGTTAAACCGCGATAAAATCCGTTTTATAATAGTTTCATTTTATTAAAGGAATGTTTACTTTAAGTAAATATGTCTTATATAAGTATATCTTATGACTTTAAATTAATTTCCCTCCAGGGCCCATTGTAAACTCATAATACGGACATCGATGCCAACTATTTTAGTTTCATATTTTAATAAATATGCATTTTTCCAATATTAATGCAGACCGATTCAACATCAGTTGGAGCACCTTTTTGAAACCTGAACCTCCAACTAGCGCCAGTAGTACGTATTATTTTATTATATTGAAGGACCGGTGCGGTGGCGTGGTCGTTTACATACTTGCTTCGCAGGTCGTTTAGATACGCAGGACGTGCGTTCCATTCTGAGCCAAGACAGGCATTTATGAGCATGACCATGTGTGTTTGACTTATCTCTGGATGTAATTACAGTAGAATTTGTTTATTATGACTATAATTGTATTGACGAACCGCTTCAAGACGTTGAATAGTGAATTTTAATTTCAATCCTTCTTCGACTTCGCTTTATTTACATCGCATATATTGTACATATATGTTTGTATTTTTTTTATTACAACAACTTTAAATAGTTGAATGGATTGTTGCAGCTAAGGTTAAGATTGCTTGCAACAACCCAAGTATCCTTAGATACGTCTATACTATTTGTCTAAAATGGCGTATGTAATTTTTTTACTTTTTTTTATCCTTATTCTGTTTATTTCTATTAAACTACATTTCTGTAATTCTTTTCTACAAATATACTTTGTGTGACGTCCGCTTACTACGACCAAGTGGTTGTCCTTCCGCGTACATGTTATTTCAAACGGATTCTACTGTATCTAGAGATCAGATATTTCAATGTATATTTACCTCAACTTCGAGTGAAATAGACTGACTATAATACTACCTCTAAAATATAATAATAATAATTTTAATACTGGGATTTAAAAAACATGAATATCTAAATATTAAATTATATAGAAATAATATTTAGTTAGGTACAAATAATTGATATGAAGAGTATTATAATTTTTTTAGAATTTAGTACTCAAAATTATGTCAAATTAAAATGTTTTCCTTTATATAAGCAAAAACAATTAAAAAAAATTAAATCCAGGTATTATAAATTATTATTATATAATTTAGACGTGGCATTATCCACTGTGTTCTTACTTTTTCGAAGTATAGGGATATATACACAGGAATATTTTTACAAAAAAAAAATCTGTGGGTATATGTAGAAATATCAGTTAAGCCCGGCGCGCATTGGCGATACGGCATCTCTACATGTCTGGCAGTAACTATGCTGTGGCATCCTTAAGTATACCGAAGCGTCCTTACGTATACCGAGGATGCTAAGCTACTGAAGATGACATGGAAGGCAGTGGGGTTAGGGCGAACGTTGTCTTACTGCGGAATCCTGAAGACTGCCAAAGAGTTCCGAGAGAAGGCGAAGCATTCTGAAGGTGGCCGACACGACATGCTTAAGCATACCCCAGTATTGTTTTGTACTTACGATTGTTGACTTCTCTGCGTAAAAACCATCCTCGTACATCAAGGAATAGTCTAAAAAAAGAATTAGCGAAATCGGTTCAGCCGTTCTCGAGTTATGCGCTTACCAACACATTTTGTGATTAATTTTTATATTATAGATGTATAGCTTGATCTGTAGCAGTGTGTACATATGTAGCTCAAAAGTTTGGGATCAGATGACAGTATGTGTTAATGTCTTAGAACGAATTTTTAAGTAAAACCGCATGGAACATGTGGAAAATATAAGGAAATCGGGTAAAGCGTTTGTATCGAACCTATTCCATAACTAGTCTGTTAACTGTTTAAGAACATTAATATAAAATCAGCTGAGGACAGTATTCCTAAAAATATAAAACTCCTCTGGACTTACATATATATCTGTCATTTGTGGCCAAATCGTAGAACTGAACACAACATGATGTGGCCAACCATTTCATGAAATGGTAAATATCAACTGCCTACATCATGATGTAGCCTGACCAGGTCTATAAAAACGGGTAACTATATGAACGGCTAAACAGATCGCTACTTCATGATATGGTTCAACATCAGTGATCAGTGGGCTAATTCACGTAACTAAATAAGTTCAGTTGCAGTGCAGTTTCAGTTAAGTTTCGATCAAAACAGCCCTTTTGGTATTCACATAATTATGACGACCGCTGTCAGATACGCTCGCGTCAGGTACGCGTCACGCGAGCGCTTTAGCGTGTATGTTATTTGTATGAAAATCACAAGAATACCATTTTGCACTCAGACGTAAATTTAATTGCAACGTGATTGCAACTGCACCGCAACTTGATCGGCGCGTCAAGAAATTACGTGAATTAACCTTTGATTTTTTTTTGCCGTTAGAAGCGTTGATTTCTGTTTTATTTATGTAATGAATAATAGCGGCGGCATCATTGCGTCTTAAAAAAAATCTAAAATTAGTGGCAATCGAAAAGATGTTGATAAAGCACTAAAAATAATTGAATTTTACTAGTCGCTTAAAAAGAAAACGAGCGCTACACTACAAAAAAAAAAAAAAATTAAAAATGGCTAAATGTTTATATCCATATCATCAAACGACATCTTTTAGAATAAATCTAATCTATCTTTCTACTTAATAAATATAACTAATATATGCAACTTGTTTTTTGCTTACTTATGGTCTGTGGAACTTTCTACTTTTGGCTCCGTAAACTGACCCGATACTTGTCTTTAAACGAAATCAAATTATAGGGCTCTAAAATCTTTAGATTCATCTAAAGGAGCTGGCTCTGATGGCTTGCTTCACCCTTTCTTTACTAAATCTACTAATCTTACTTATTCCGTTTCTATTCGATTTGTATGTCATTATAAACAAAACATTGTACTTCTCGCGCGTGTGTCGGTTATCATGCTAAATCGTTGACCTCTTTTTGCGCAGTCACATAAAATCATGTCCTTTCCCGGATCTCAAACTATCGCCATATCAAATGCCATCCAAATCGTTTTAGTATTTTAACGTGAAAGCGCTATAGACAGAGTTACTTCCACATTTATAGTATCGGTAAGAATTAGCCCTAGCAACTAATAAACTTCTTAGTCTTCCCAAATGTCACAGCGTATTTTACATTATAATAAAAATAACTACTATACAGCTACTCTATAAACGGAGGGTCATTATTGTTTATGAAAGTTCCTAATCTTAGTATAACCATTGACTTGTCCTGTAGACTGTCATAATTAAAACCTATCGGCTTTACATTTTGATGTACCTAATTTAAAAGCTTAATATGATCACAATTGGAATATGCTTTTCATATTTTGAACACGTTGCATGGCAAATATGGTCATTAATTAGAATCAGTACAGAAAAATATTCTACGACAAATGAATTAAGTATAAAACTTTCCATCAAAAATTCGATATACTCGCCTATTAAAAAACGATAACATCTTAATTTTGGAATCTAGATGCATACTTTTAAATGTAACAATACGCATGGTTTTTGCTATAGTAGATCTGTTTTTGCTGACATTACTTATCACTCTTCCGTACCGATAGGTTCTCGTAGAATAAACTCGGTGAACCCAAGTTTATTCTACGAGAACCTATCAGTATGGTGTCTTAACCTATAACACAAATTTCACGAGGTTAATTATTTCTCAAAAGTAACATTAAATCACTACCTATTCACATCATTTTCATAACAACATAATGCACAACAAACACGATCTCATTTTGTACTTAGATTTGTATTTTGTAAACATAGGTGTGGGTTATAAAATATGTTTACTAATTTATTTTTATTTTTTTCTATTACCGTAACTACAATATCTTAATGTTGTTCGCTTTAATACATGTGCTTATAGGCAAATATTACATTTACAAGCATGCTTTTATTAATAATTTAGCTTATTTGTCTATAAAATAGCTATTCGCTCACAAAACTAACAGAACACAATTAAAGCAATTTTTCCTCTCCAGCAACAGATACCCCTACCACAGACTCGACTGATATATTTATCCCTCCTACGATCATCACAGTCAAGGGAACACCTAAACCTGAGCCTGATAATGGAGCTGGCGAAATCGTGGGAACCGTCTTGACAGTTGCATTTCTAATGTCGTTGGTTATTTGGATAGTGTACGCATTCAAATATCCGCACACACCTAGCGGCCAGTTTCTCATTAGGGTATGTACATTCTTCATTGCAAATTATTAACTAAATAATCAATCAAGTTAACTTTATTTTTTATGTTATCTTATTATGTAATACAATTAAGTGATAGGCATTAGAAAACATGATTATTTTCATCTAACTTACAGACTTGTTGTCAATCTACTCTATATTGTTTATACTAAAATAGCGGAATAATTTCCGCAAAGGCCATACTTAAAAGAAGAAGAAGATATCATGGTCGTTTAGTTTTCGTATAATTTTCCGCGCAAACCTCTTAGTTATTCTTTCTCTTGACAGTAGCAAACACAATAAAATAAGAATTTGGTTCAGCCGTACACAGCGCGCTGTCAAGGATTTTTAATATTATGTAAAATATTTAAATAATTTGAAATTTTTAGTTTCTCAAAATGTGTTTTGCTATGTTTAAAATAAATGTTTTAGACAGTAAACTCCTAAATCAATTTAATTGACTAGAAATAATTTTTTTAATATCTGTGTATGAACATTTAGGGAGCTCATTTCATTGTTAGAAATCTTACTACATATATATATATATTTATTGACTCATTTTTATTTATTTACATCCAGCTTTGTGGACATGAAGGTAATAAAGAAATTTACATATATACTTACATGGTTAAAAACTTTGTTTTACCGGTCTGGTATAAATAAAATGTTATTTAAAATATCAAGGTGACCAAGCTTCGATTCTCGAGTTTTTTGTAATAAGTAAGCCTTAAAGAGAATATAAATATATGTCGCACTAAACCATAAAAACTATTTTATGGCTTGCCTAGGTCTCAAACTATCTTCACACCAAATTCATCCAAATCGGTCTAGTAGTTTTGGCGTGAAAGCGTGGCAGTCATACATAGTTACTTTCGCATTTATAATACATATTAGAAAATATGTGCAAAATCTCATCTATTTCTGAAAGAATTGGTTGAAATTTAGCACAAAGATAGATTCTGGACTAGGCCTTAGACTATTGTTTATCATAATGCAGCAGCTGAAGGAGAAGCAACTGGTTAAGCTATTTATGTAATAATAACAAATAATTCCACAGTACCGGCCGTCCCAGTGGACCTGGAGATGTGGTGAAGCTCGTTACACTGCCGCGACAATCCATATGTAGATGACCTAAGCTCAAATATTAATCTTGTTGTGTAATTGTGTAATATTTATTGTGTATGTCACCTCACATTACGTATGTAACATGCAGCATGTTAACAGGTGATTCCAATGTGATGTGACAAATATCAGGGAGTGGAAAATTTAACTTTTTCTGCGTACTATTAATTGGTAATATCTAAATAGAATCTCGATGTTTGTGTTGAAACATCTAAGTTTCGCTCCCTGGTAATTAGTAGAAATATCTTTTAATTATATTGTAAGTTTAATCTAACACTGTTTAGTTTTTACGTTATTTGTCTGAAATATATGAGGCCTTTTTTATTTCTTTATTAACACTTACTAACTACAGTTATAGCAGCTAATAGTAATGTTTGTATTATTTTATGCGATACATCTATTAATGTTAGTATGTGTGTTGTGAAGCCAAGGTTACACGTAGGTATCAATGTATCTTTTGCTTAATAACAGTGCGGCAAACACTAGAATCTCAACGCCCGTAATACATCCGTACTCATTGTAATTGTAATTTGTTTCAACTATATTTATTCATATTAATTTTAGAAAACATATTGAATATTATACCTACTATAGTACCTACCCCTTTATTCAAAAGGGTATTTTATTTTTTAATTAATATTGCTCATTTTAGAGATAATCAGAAAAGTATACAAAACTAAAAGACTAACCACAAACAACAAGGGTCTTGTGCCTTGTCTTATACTTCATAAGGTCCGTCCGTGGGCTTTAATCGTTGACTTAGGTCAAATTCAATATAATCATACAACATTTTATATCAAACTAGTTTTCCGCCCGCGGCTTCGCCCGCGGATGTCGGTTATCGCGCTAAACCATTAATCTCTTTTTTCGCAGTCGGATAAAACTATCCTTTCCCGGGTCTCGAACTATCTCCATACAAAATTAGTTCAGTAGTGTAGGCGTGTAAGCAACATTTTGAAATCGGCAAGCACCCATAGGTATATCCATAAATCTATAGGGGTTTCTTAAAAAATACTACGTCTCTTAGACCATGATCATTGTAAGTTTTTCATTCAATATTTAAGAAGAAATAAAATTTAAATTTCGAATTCTAATAATCGGTCTGAGTTATCAAACGTCATTGTGTCAAAATAAAAAGTAATTTAGCTAAAAAGCACGAAGGAGTATTGATATCAACTTTGAAGAAAATCAAACTCAGAATAATTTCGCAGGCTTCTCCCGCGTAATATTCGGATAAAAATAAAAAAATTGGAAAAATAAAAAACACGTGTTTCATTATTTGTTTTAAGCTTTATTTATACCGAATTTGAAGTGAATCGGACCAAGGACTAAACAGTTATGGAATATTTAGTATTTCCAAAAAAACTCATTTAACACCCCCACCGGGGGTAGTTTTGGAAAAATAAAAAACACGTGTTTCATGATTTCTTTTAAGGTATATGTGTGCCGAATTTGGAGTGGATCGGACTTCAGACTATACAGATACAGAGAAACTTTAATTTTTACCATTAAAACTCATTATCCACACCTCATAGGGGTAATTATGGAAAAATAAAAAACCCGTATCTCATTATTTTTCTTAAGGTTTATGTGTACCGAATTTTAAATGAATAGGACCAAGGAATAAAAAGTTGCATACAAACTTCACCCCTCTATTTAACCCTCTTAAGGGATGATTTTTGGAAATATTGTTAGCCTATGTCCTATTCTAGGGTATACATTACCTACATTTCAAAGTTCATTAAAATCGGTTGAGCGGTTATGGAGATACGCGGTAACAAACCTTCACACACACACACTTACTTTCGCATTTATAATATTAGTAAGATAAGATAAATCTAATAAATCAAGGATGTTTGGTATCAAAAGAAGCATTTTTTTCTTTTCTAACCTACTTCAAATAATAGATATTGTTCTTAATTTGAATATTTTAATACAGTTTCTCTTTGTTTTAACTTATTATACATTTTTTTATTTAGGTACGACAAAAGACTGGTAAATATATTTTGATTTTACACATTTTTTAATGAAACTTGTAATGTTATTTATTCAAACAGATTCTTACACAAATACCAAACATCCAGTTCAAAAAGAATTATCAAACGAATTTATCTAACTATAGTAAAATCTCAGTGAGCTTATTAAAGTATACTTATACAAAGTAATATAAAACAGTCAAGATACGAAGGAACATTCATTCGATACTAGGCATTATTAAATTGGGATCACAACAGTAAAAGTAAATATAAGAAACGTAATTTATATAAATAACGTTTAAACTTCATTAAAATTTTTAACTTATTTGTTTGAATAGGTAGGTATGTATAGAGTTAATAGTATATTAATATTTTGTTTGGAAATTTTTTATTAATTTTATTATATGTTAATAAATATATATGTATTAAATTTATGTTCCTATTGACAATTTTTTTTAAACAAAGTCCTGATTAAGTTTAAATATACGAAGAATAAATATGATGATATTCTTTACAACTTTTAAACAATTTATTAACAGAATGGTTTATTATCTCGCGACGTCAAGTGTTTGGAGACTGGTTAAGTTGATTATTTTGATTTTAAAGGTATATAGTGTTATTATTAATTACCATATTATAAACATAAGGTACTTAGACTAAGATTATTAATTAGCATATTATAAACATAATGTACTTAGACTAAGATTATTAATTAGCATATTATAAACATAAAGTAATAGACTTGGATTATTTGTTGAATATGAAACGCATCATTCCATTTTTGGTTTTTGTAAAATCTGTAAACCAAAGAAAAGAATCGCTGTTGACGTTAGTCACGCGATTATTGTATATTATTTTTAAGATTTTTTTATTTTATTAAACCCAAAATAAAACGGCCGTTGAAAATTGTTCGTTTTTATTTCTTTGCCCTTTATTACTTACTTTCGGGTTTGATATCGGGTACTTCCCGCGACCCCATGGTATTAAATGTGCTGCGAAACAGGGAGATTTTAGTGGGTACCCTTTGACAATCCCACATACCCAGGCAGGGGCAGGGGATTCATATATGATTTCCGATGAATGATTTCGGCAAAAAAAGTACTTAAGTAATAGACCAAGCTAGATTTCCCATCGTCATATACAAACTTGGTGCTCTACTTAGTGAGGGATAGGGTAAGATGGGGTACAGTGTTACAACAATAATGTACTGGAATATAATGACAAAAATACTGTTTTAATCAGCTAGTTTTTGGTATGAAAATAAATTTTAACAATCTATCTTTAATTAAAATAACTCAAACATTAACATTATTAGGAACTACTAAATTTAAACTGTACTTTTATTAAATCAGTCGATTGTAACACTGAGCCCCATACCTGGGGTAGTCTGTTACAGGGTAAGGGGGGGGCAATGTTACAACATAAAATAATAGGAAATTAACAAAATGAGATAAAGGATTTAACTTCTAATAAATATGAAAATTCTTCAAAACATTTTTTGGGAAAGTATAGACATTAGTCTGACGTTTGGTCTTTCGCTAACATTTTCAAGAGGAAGCACAATTCTAATATCCTTTAACAGTACCGTTGCTTCATCCGGTTCAAGTGGAAAATAGAAATGATTGTCAACTTTGCCATTTCTACGTAAGTAGCTAACGTCATATTCATTATCACCAATATCTAACACAATCGTAATTTTCCAACACAATACTTTGTTAGTTGTTTTCCATGTTAATTGGGGCTGACTGTTGCAGTGTCACACAGTGCCCGTAACACAGTGCCCCAGAGAGGCAAACCCAATTGAAAAATTCGAATGAATATTTTAGGTTATGTTTACAAGAAACAATTCAACTATAATATGTAGTTAAATAAACATTAAAATAAAGAAAACTATAACATGTACCTGAATACAACACGTCCGGCAAAAAATTAAAAACTGAAACGGTTTTTTCGACGTTTAATAACACAAAAACAATTTTTGTCTGTTAATTTTCAAACGCGGTACAAACTGTGGTAGGAACAACGGTTCAAAGATGGTGGCTTGTGAGCTTGACATACGTGTATACCAACATCATAAAACTAATAGAAAGGGACGGAGAAATGTGCATTGTAACATTGTGCCCCACCTTACCCTACCTATAGCCGTGGAGTTGCATTTATTTATACATACAGGAACCATTAGTCAAAAATTGTATGTATATCTCTGTTGTTATAGAAATAATTCTATAAAATAAAAGTTTTATAAACCCCGATGCATTTTTTTTTTGTTAAGAATCATTGTATTACGACAACTCTCAATTAAAAAAAAAGTTCACATCAAAATCGGTTCCTTATGGATGAAGTTATCCGGTAACAGACACAAAAAACTATATGTTAAAACAATGAATTTACCAGGTTACGTTTCCTGTCGATTAGTAAGTATTACTAAGCTCTGGGACCTAATTTTAATACCGAGACCGACACACACAGAACCGGTATTATAGGTATTTAAGGCCCATTACTGTCTGTGCGGCCAACTCTAAAATGGGCTTTTAAAAGTTATCAAACCTATTTTTGGTTGCTGTAAAAAAGTATCAACTAAACTTCATACACGTTAACCTCCCTAAATCTATGTTAGCCTATATGAATTTTTAGATGCTCTTTGAATTTGATGTGTGATACCTACGTCTCTAATGAAAACTTTTTATTGAATAACTTTTAATTGACGTGACAACGTCTTATAAATTGGTTTGCCGGGTGACACTTCAAGAAACTGCGTTACGCTCCGCTCACGTTATGCGCTCACAATGAGAGCGAGTGAGAGGCACGCGTCCCTTCCACTCGGGCATGGTTAGCCCGCCTAAGAGCGAGAGAGACAGACATAAAAAGTGAAAGGCACGCGTCCCTTCCACTCGAGCACAGTTAGCCCGCCTAAGAGCGAGATTCTTTGTATAAATTAATGTTTTAAATATAATTCTTTGTATAAATTAATGTTTTAAATTGTTACTATTATTTCATCCTTCTTCCTACTATACGAATGAATATTCACATTAAAATTATTTTACCACTCAAAGTCGTTGTCACGTAAAACTTTCGCCCGTATACCGACTTTACAGGCAACCAATTTTTTGTTAACGTTTTTTATTTCTGCAACAAATAAGCAAATCAGTTAGGTACCTTTGTTTTAATGTATCATTCGCCTATCTGCATTATTTAGTTTGGTCATCATATTATTATGCGGCGAATTCGGCGAGTGGCGGTGATAGCGGCCAACCATTTTTAGTCATAGTCTTAGTTTTTTTTGCAACCAATTCAGGTAGTACTATATGCAGGTATTGTAATAAATATCAACAAATTCCTGGAAATTTTTCATCAAATTTCATGAGTAGGTAGGTCGCGCGGTTAAAACGGACATGTTTTATTCTACTTAGGCCACTAACGTTCGTATTCAATTATAGGTATTAGATATATACTGCTAAGGCATGTAGATATACCTAAATAACAAAGTCGCTAACAACCGTGTTCTATGGCCGGGCTGAGACTGAACCTACAGTAAAAATTCTATTGTCGCAACCAAGTCGTAACTTTATAACAAAACTCGTGATGTTATCGCGCCATTGTTTGGGCACAGGTGTTAGTTACCACACACCAATCTTTCGAATGCAGCGGTCATAAATGGACTTGCTGGTCGTAGCAGCGTTGCTTGTCGCTGCTGAAGGCAGGATGTTTTGCCGGAAATCAAAATCACCATTAGAACTTGGCGAATGGAGTTCTGGACTAAAACACATCGACTCAGCGGTTGTTGAAAACTCACCAAGATCTAAAAGCGAGGGACAGGTGTATGTATACGAAAATTACTTTCCAAATTACAATATTACTTATATACTTGTTGATAACTTGGCGATTCGGACGTGTGGCGCTAATGCATATGTCAAAAGTGGCGGAATCGGCGCTTCTCATGTGATGTTGGTGCTACACGCGGATGTTAACCAGGAGTTGCGGTCAGTTGTGGACATCTGGGGACTAAGAACGAGACTGGAGAGGAAAGATGAGCTGGTCACCCGAATGCCTAACTCATCACTACAGTTTCCACTTATCAGACTTATGAAATTTGGAGCCGTAAACCACAATAAACCACATTAGTAACTTAACATTTGTTAATTTTATTAAAATTTAATTATTTTGATGTTTGTTCTAATTGAAATTTTAATATTAGATAAATTAACATTATCAAAAAGGAGTTTAACATTTAATTCTTTACTTATTCGTATTACTAGTTTGTCGGTACATACGTTAATTCACGACTTAAACTTCTGCTACCCTTGCAAAGCCCCTACATTTAGTGTATTTAAAACATAACTGTATTTACAAATTTTTAAGCAAACCTGGCTTCGTCAGACATGCACAGACGTATTTAGAAGTGTTTAGTTATCGTGCCAGAGGTAGGTTAAGTTGCCATCATGCCGCAAATAACCACTAACTCCCGGACTAGGTGCACCCTAGACTTCTAGGTTTTACTGTAATCTTAAGGTACATAATTATGGCCTCTGCAGAAATTATTCCGCAATTTTGCCAGTGTCAAGTTTAAGGTATATAAGTTTTTAAAGATTAGTAGTAAAAAACTAAAAAACTCCGACGTTCTAAGACGCCATATTTACCATCATTCTAAGGTACCTATAGAACTATGTAGTTATATATACTAATATTATAGAGAGGAAAGTTTTATTGTTTGTTTGTTACGAATAGGCTCAAAACTACTAGTACGATTTTAAAAATTCTTTCACAATTAGATAACATATATCATATGCTAAAATAAATTAGGGATCCGTATGAAAACTTCGATAATATAACCCAAGATGTAAAAAATATAACGAAATTACGCTGCGGAAACTATTGGCATTAGAGCGAAGTGATGTAATGCAGTTTTATAGAAGGCATATTTACACAAAATCATAATATGATAACAAACTATAATAGTTAGGTACCATGTACCTAACTATTATAGTTACTTACGTCACAATAATTGCTATTAAAATATTAAATTGTAACACCGATACAAACTAGACTACTTTGATCGTACCGTGATATCAATTCTTATCTGAATTAATCATTTTTTACCTATTTAAGATATAACATGTACCTACCTAAACTGCTTTCTGCATTATTCAAATCGGACATACCGTTCAAAAGTTATCATGACTAATATTTATCAAAATTTATATTTAAGAAACAAACTTGTCTGTTTGTGACTTATGGATTTTCACGCCCGAAAAAAAGAGGGGTGTATTAGTTTGAGGCGCGTATACGGGTATACGTGTAAGGTTTGTAGCCACGTAGAGCGGATGAACCGATTCTAATGTGATTTTTTGTTAGAAAAACTGAAGTGATGGATATGATACTTAACAACGAAAAGAAATAAGTCGTGGTTAGTAATTTTTTTAATTTATAGATAAATATTTGATGTCTACAACAATAGAATAGAATAGAAATTTGGCTAATGGCTCCTGTATGTGTAAATAAATGTCACACCTCTTCACGGGGTAGGCAGAGCTCCAAGAGTGGATGTGATGAAGAGAAATTGGTCTAGCTTGGTCTATTACTCAATTACTTACTTTTTTTGTCCGGAGGAAATCCTAAAAGGATCCAGGCAGGCCATCCAGGATGGCAGGGGTGTGTGGGACTCACTAAAACCTCCCGGAAGTTTCGCAGCGCATTATGCCAGGAGGTCGCGGGAACTGCATGCGACACAACCGCGATCATTTACTTAGCAAGTTACAACATCATCTTGATTATTTTAGCATGGATCTCTGGATACGCACCACTACTTAAGCAGGTACCTAACATTTATCGGTGTGTCGAGGGAGGGATGGTGGGGTAGTATGGGTGGGAGAATGGTATACTTATATTTATTTATTCTGAGATAGGTTCGCGCTTGCCTGATGTTAAGCAATGATGTAGTCTATTCATTCATGATTACGAATAATTTTCGGTAAGAAGGTGGCAGTGGAATAAGCTTCTTAAGGTTAGAAACCTTAAAGAAGCAATAATTCCGATTCACCCTCTCTGCATTGTGTCACCAGACATCGCACCGGAACACGGCTAGGCCGCTTGGCGGTGCGGCTGTCTGGTGGGTGGACACAATGGCCAAAGCCTACCACCACGTTTTGTCCTCGACTTGCTCTACCCACCACGTAAAGGGATCCAATTAAAGATGGCGTCCATTAATTAGGAGGTGAATAATTAATATAATAATATTACCATTATTATGGTGGTTAATTTTTAGCCTATTCGTGAGGTGTTCTAGGGGGGGAAGGGGTCAAGCTAAATCTTTCCAAATCTCACTTAAAGGGGTCACAAGACCCCCCTGGTCTTGGCCAATATCACGTAATTATTTTTCTAGTAGTCACACTTAAGGCCGTGTATGAGTCGCATGAGCATCTTTTCTTAATTTTTGTTTGTTAATCATAATTGTGATTTTAAATTACTAGTCTTTGCTAGTGTTCAATAAAATTAATAGAGAAAGTTTTTTTTTCCTCAATAATCCAATCGTTTACAGTCCAAATTGAAATTTTGAAGAATCAGAAAGAAATTAGGGGGGGAGGAAGTTGAGGTATATCTTATGATATCTCACCAGGGGGGAGGCGAGTCGAAAAATTCTAGAAAACGCCTCACGTAATTAATGGACGCCCCCATGGTATACACCCATGGACGAAGGTGACTCAGCCCCGTCTATTTTCTGAAAACTTCAAAACTGTGTAAGTTGTACTATGTAACAGAAGGAGTCAGGCTCGGGGTTGACACCCCGTAACTTCCGTTAATACAAAATCTATATTTCATCTTGGGTCTACAAGACGTGTGCTCCTGCACACTGGGGACTACTTTACTAATGAGCATTGATTAATAACAGAGAGGCCCGTCAATAGGTCACATGAAGCTTTCTGTAACAACTACATTAAATCCCCGTCTATTTTCTGAAAACTTCAAAACTGTGTAAGTTGTACTATGTAACAGAAGGAGTCAGGCTCGGGGTTGACACCCCGAAACTTCCGTTAATACAAAATCTATATTTCATCTTGGGTCTACAAGACGTGTGCTCCTGCACACTGGGGACTACTTTACTAATGAGCATTGATTAATAACAGAGAGGCCCGTCAATAGGTCACATGAAGCTTTCTGTAACAACTACATTAAAGTTACAAAATTAGTATATTATTTTACTCTCCCACGAGATTTTTCATTTGTTAGGTGTAATAATCTTTATTTTTAACCGACTTCCAAAAAAAGGTTTCTCAATTCGACGCTTTTTTATGCTATTTTTAATTATATTCTCACATAACTTCGTTGTTTATGAACCGATTTTGATGATTCATTTTTTATTTGAAAGAGTATACTTCTGCGGTGGTCCCATTGGTATCATGTCAGGACCTGATGATGGTATCCCAGGATAATCGCGAATAACCCCGAAATTTACTGACTTTTTACACGTGTTTGCGGATAATTTCATCGGTTATGAACCGATTTTGATGATTCTTTTTTTGTTGGAAAGGTGATATCCCAACACTAGTACTATGATAAGGAAACTAGGATCTGATGATAGTATCCCAAAGAAATCGACGGGAACCATCAAGAAAATCGTTGGCGCGACTAGTGCTTTGGTAAATATTTTCATAAAATATTTGAAATCACTACTATTTAATGAAGGTCTGGAGTCAATGATTTACAGCAAATACCTTTTGCTTGGGTTTGATTAATTTGTATTGATAAGAACTAGACAACTAAATGTGTTGTGACTGTCATTAGGGGTCTGATAATGACGACGAACAACAGTCAAGGGAACTTCTCGACAGTTTACAGTAGATACCTTGTGTGTGGACTCAATTCATTTTCTATAAATGAGAACTTCGCACTTATATGGGTTACCAGTCAAAATTGTGATATAAAATAATATTAAACAAAATATTTGTTTAATTTATTTTAAGTCGCATTTTTTTACCAATTCAATGCAATAATGAAAGGTCCAGTAATTTCGGAGCAAATCAGCAGTGACCACAGAAGAAAAAACTTGTTACACGCTGTGTACAGAGACAACAGAGTGTTACTATTAGGGTTCCGTCTTTACATTTTGAGGTACGGAATCCTAAAAATACCTTTTCACTGTTATAATTAAAAATCAATATAACAATAGTGGCTTTATTCAAATAAACATACATCAACAATCTGATACATATATATTAGTCAGCTTATGTTTAAATATATTTTAAACATTTGTAAATCTTTCAACACACTGACTAGACGAGATAAAAGTTAAAATTTTCAAAAAATAAATGTTTATAAAACCCCATAAAATTAGTTAAACGTAATCATAGAATTTAATTATATGTACTTAAGTATATTGCATATTCATTAAATATTGTAATTGGTAAATACAACACAACAGGTTTGTGGTTTTTTCTTATGTAGGCGTTACGACATAGCCCGGAGCGAAGCGATAAGCAATTTTGCATTTTGATTGTGTTCACATTAGAGTAAGCAGCGCTGCAGTGAAAATCAGCTCTGGTAGCAGACGGAGGTTACTGCTTTCTTTCTAAACGTCTCTTCAAACTCTGGTTCATTTGTTTTATAAACCACTAAGTAGGTACTCCCAAATGCGCAATGAGTTAAAAAAATCGCTAGCCTTTGTCGGTTGTAGTCTGTATTTGCCCTGTCGCTAGAGCCATAACACAATAAGTATATAACGGAAGATGCGTCGAGCGAACAATCTAATTAATTTACCTTCCTATCGCGTTCTAGGTACGTTTGACGCAATAAAGTATCAACAATTAAGAGTGTAAGGTTGAATGGCTTTGCTATATCTTTGTCTGATTTAGCGCTACGCAATACATCTTCCGTCAGATATAAACTGACCTCAGTATAACCTTTTAACCGTCAATGTTACATTTTTGGGGTGACAAAAGACACGCATGCTTTATGTTCAAATTTCAACCATCACACCTACCTATTTACTGTAAGTACCGAGTCTGTATTAGGTATATTACACATTTGCATAGAGAATTTCTGAACAAACAAAAATT
Source organism: Meganola albula (assembly GCA_936450015.1). NCBI lineage: Eukaryota > Metazoa > Arthropoda > Insecta > Lepidoptera > Nolidae > Meganola > Meganola albula. The sequence continues at coordinate 8,465,894 of OW388142.1, read as the reverse complement.
ATTGTAGCAGTGCCGTGTGTCATTGTGGCTATCAACTTCCATGCAATGGTAATTCATAAGCAAGTAGTTGTTTTTTGAAGTTTGAACAAAAAGAGTCCACATTTATGGTTTGAGTTTCTGGTGCGTACATAATTATATTGTTGTCACATATGTCCGGGGCCAGCTGAAAATCAGTGCTGTGCGCTAGTACAGCAATTACTGAGTTGGATCCCGTGTTGCATGCTAAATATTTTTGTGTGATTTCTGTGATTGTACCTATAGTGTGTAACAAAATAAATGGTTTATATGGTTTATATATCGATTCGTACGGCATGGCAATAGATAGTTAGCCAAGCGGTTAAAAGGTTAATTTTCTTTTTCAAAGCTATACAGAGATGTTGCAATTGCGCAGGGAGGACGTCGCGGTTGGTGTAGCAAAGGTATGCAGGATAGCGTTAAGGATGCCATTTAGTACACTATCGTACAAAAGTTGTTTATATTCGTATTTATACTTTTATCCATTACTTTAATAACACAAAATAGTTTAAGAATTTATTCTTCGAACGGCAGATGCATGTTCGCCGCGCGTTAGCGATGTCTTCGCTACGCACTCTCGACCTTTTCACAACGCTCCGCATTGATAATGTTCGTAAGCCATGTGTTATGTGTTGTGTTATGTTATGTTTATCTTAAAGTTACAAAAAATAATAATTTTGCACCCACAACATTGTGCGTATTCATGATAGAGAATGTTCTACTCGTAGGTAATATAAGTAATATTATATAAATCTAAGTAAATAACATGCAAACGTATGTCTAATTACGTAAATCTAATTGATTACAATCTTACTAATAACATGCGAGATATATAAAATTAAAATTATTTTAAAATACAATTACATTAAAAAATCTTGTTTAATATTAACTTTGATCAATAACACTAATAATATATTATGTACCGCGCTATAATAATATTTAATAACAAAGGTTTTTAATATGATTTTTCGTTTGTTGAAAGCACTTATACCTAGAACATTTAAAAACAATAATATATTATCCCAAAAAACAAAAACCAAATAATTATAAGTAATAAGTATAATGAAAACTAAATAACTAAATATTTAAAGTAACATCTACTTTGATGGTAACATATTCACCGTAATATTTAATGTATATACACACAAACATGCCTGTTAGGCTTAAAATTGCAAGCGAACACTTAAAATTAAATTGTTTAGAGTCACTTTTGGCTAAGGTCGTGGCCTGTGATATAGATAGCCAGTGACTTATTATGTAATATATCATAATAATATAACTAACAGTAAGTATAGGTACTTCTATAACTATTTATTTACATAGACATCTTAGAGGAAGCGCGCGCTTGCGCAACGACATAAGATTTATAATATTACTCAGTAAAGATGACCAGAGCGTGCAAGTAGGAACGATCATAGCCATTCTGTTATTGTAACAGAAAGCAATATAAGAAACCGATGTTATGTATCATATTTTTGCTATTTCGTCACAAGTAGTCACGCTCTGAAAAAAAAACTAAAAAACAACTAAAAACTTATAATTACGAGGACTTAAATAAATGCTGCTGGCGTTTTGAAAAACAACCTACTGGTACGGATCAAGAAGTAAATGATTCAGAAAGTAATATAAAATCCCTTATAGCTTTTTTCACTTACAGGAAACGCCTAAATGAAATGCTTCATATTGAGCTGTTGCCCAGCCTGTATAAAACGATTCGCGAAGATTTAAGAAATTAGGCTCCGCCTATAGTTACGTCAACGATTCAGTGACACCTAATACTTACAAGCAACTCCATAATCCAACTCAATCACTTTTACTGATTTTGACACGAGCCGACATAAGTTGTCGGGTTACATTTCTAACTAGGTACATCCGTTTAGTCGCTACGATGCTACAAACTTGTCAAACTTATTTCGCATCGTCGCAGGTTAACTACAAAAATCGATGAGCGATTTCACACGTTATCGTAATTATCTCATAAGATCTTCACTGAATATTTCATCTGCCAGGTAAACACATAGAACAATAGAATTGAATGGAAATTTCCTACAAAAGCAAAAAAAAGTACCTTCATAGAATTTTATACTTAGGACAGTATTCTTTTAAACCGTATTTAAGACTACGAACCTAAACTATTGAACCGATTTTAATGAAATTTGGCACAGAACTTAGAGCCTGTGAAAGGACATTTTAGAGCTAATGTCACGCGGGTGAAGCCGCGGGCGAAATAATAAAGTGAAATACCCTTAGTGTCCCACTGCTAGCCAGCCACATGGCTTGTCTTACTCGTGGACTAACTATTAAGTAATTATATTGAATACTAACTGACATTTTTTCGGAGGTGTGATAAACAAAAATATTTTAGTATCTTTGTACATTTCTCGAGGTTAAAATTTTCCTCGTACTGAATGCATAAATACATAAGTTAGGGATGGTCATTGACAGCTGGTTGCTTACATCTAAATAATAAACTGTATTTGACTCACAATGTTTTTGTGAGTCAAATTGTATTCTCAAACTCCATTTGTATTATACTCTCAAATTCAAATTTTAAAACGCCTCAAAATATAATAAGCTGAATACAGAATGGGACAAAAGGAGCGCTTGAGCATGTTGCGCAACATGGTGTTAAAATAACTATGTAACAATGTTGATGTAGCTCGCTATCAGAAAAAACAACTCACATGACGTAGTATTGTCTTAAATTTGTGCGAATATCACACATTAAAATATTTTATAACGTATTCGTTTCAATTTTTGCAAGACTTCAGAAAAAAAATTGAAACTTCGGAATTAAAAATCTAAAACCAACCGCGATAAAATCCGTTATAAAGTTGTTTTATTTCAACACACATGACGATTAATGTTACGGAACATTGTGTAACGTCCAAGCAACATAAGGGTGTTATTTAGTTTATAATAATTATCTGTGTTCAAGTTTGTTGCTACGTAGTGCTTAAGCGAATGTAACGATTCTGATGCGGTTGTTTTTATTTTAACACTGAAGACTATTTATTTTTTGGGGGTTGCCTTTATAAAATCCCGACGAAAGAACGTTTGAAGTGTCTGTATGTATCACGGATAATCTGTGGCGTCTTAGCTTCCGTCCGAATGTATGGACCGATTTTTTTTTTTTTTTGTTTTTTTTTATGTAGGTAAGTGTTTTGTGTACAATAAAGAATAAGAATAATAAGAATAAAGGTTAATTGGTCCAGTGTTAGTTAAAAAACATTTAGGGCGGGGTTATTAATATTTTTTTTATTTAATGTGTCACATAGATCGAGTGCTGCGGGACATGTTTCCAGATAAAATGTCCCCTAATGTGTCTAAGGCTTTATATTACCGATCTGTGATCAATCTGAGCAATAAATTCATTTATTCATGATTAATTTTGTAAGCGGTCCGATCCAATTTGTTAGTCAATTGTACCGTTATTGTGCCGAATAAACAAATCATTTCTGAATTAGGTGAATGACACAATAAAATATGTATACGTTGTTTGTTGTGTCTTCTACCTAACTAATTGTCGCAAGTCGCCTACGACATGATTGTGAGTGGTCACTGCCGCTTGCAACACCAAATACATCGCGCAATTATTTATTTAAGTTTTAATGCGTTTTATAGCGTCTCAATAATCTGGCGGATCATACTTTAAGGAATATAATCCATGTAGTTTCTCCGAGTATGTGTTTATCACATCTAAGATAGGTAGGTTTGTCAAAATCTAGGTAGGTACTTGGTTTTATTTCAAGAAAAATTAATTGCATTATATATTTTGAGTTTTATTATCTCATTCTGAAATTTATAATCGGTAGCCTCGGTAGGTATCCCACGTTTCATGGTTATCTTTTAAAACCTCCGACGAAAAAAAGAGTTGTGTTGTAAGTTTGAGGCGTGTATCTGTGTACCCGTGTACAATTCTGCTCTACCTAATGTAGCGCTTAAACGGATGGGCCGATGATGATGCGGTTCATTCGAAAGCTGAAGTACCTAACAGAGAGTTCGTAGCTCTAAAACATTGGTGGATGTTATTACATTTAAAAGTTACACGTTATGTGACCTTACATTGGCCTACCAAAAGAATATTGTATCTATTAAGAACACAACCGGCATAGTTCTGTACTTATATTGCGGTTACACGCACGACAGCAGCACGGCAATTAATACAGGGTGTGGGACTCTCCACAAACTGAGAGGGCGAATTCAGCTCCTTAATTAGAATAATTTTATACAGTTTTTTTACAAACGAATAATAATTATAATTTTATTATGTGCTAGTTTTGATTTCAATATACAATTACTGCTCTGTACGCAGCACTGGATTTGAATCAAAGACAGCTAAAATAAAACATCCATCAGTACAGTACTTTATGAAACAACCCATGAAATGACTCCGCGCGAGTTCGCTTGGTAATAAGGACTCTATACCTATACCCTATAGTGAAAAAGTTGGTCGTTCGCTATTAGGGTTTCCCTAAGTAACGATTAATTTAGTATAAGTTCCTGAACTAATTTCATATTCCGATTATCTTAGTATGATGTGCGGCTTTCGTCCTATCTGTTTATGGAGGGCGGTTACTTCCAGCCGATTTTCCAATCTATGTTTAGGTTAATGTACAGTAGATACTAAATTAAAATATAGAAAAATAGAACATAATTAATCTTTGTTTTATAATAATAATATTAATGTAGTGATGATGTTAGAGTGAAATATATTGACCTCAACATTGATAACCACTACAGTTGGTTCAAAACAGATTATTTATTAGCAACATGGCGAACCTCAATCACGTGATTGTCTGTTGAATACCTACTCGTATAAGACTGATTTGCATGTTATCTTGACTGTTTTTTAAAACAAAATGCGAAGTTTAAAGTAATTAATTTAACGTACTTTGGTGACCATGTAATAATCTAAAAAGATATTTAATAATTTTCGGTGTACACAATCATACACATTACTATCATAAGAGTTAGAAGAGTTTAGGCCTTAGTCCACACACTGGCCAAGTGCAGGTAGTTAGTAAGAAATTCTAACACATATTCCGTTACAGCAAAATAGAGTTAAGTTCTTAAAAACGCCAGCAGTAGAAATAACCTACCAAATAAGAATAGGACTGGAAATTCGCCATCTTCGACCGGAATGCTCTACCACTTCACATTTAAATTACGATAGGCAAAAACAAAAAAATAATGCGTGTTTCTTAACGCAGTCTGAGTAAGATTTTACATTCGGCAAATATTTTACAGCGGTATTGTAAGAACATGTGTGTATGTAATATGTGTTTCTGTGTATTTGTGTACAAGTTTGTGGCTTTACTTAGATAGACAAACTTTCGATATTTGATGCTTCTTTTGCTTGGTTTTTGATATGTAGTTAGTAGCGAGTCCGATCCAATTCTTATTTGAAACGCACAGTATTTATACTTAGAATAATATTTTTCAAATAATGCATTCTGTATATCTTCTACGAAGAACATCAATTATGCACGTTTCGGAGAGGAGAGTTGCCTCTTAGAATAGCTTATTACTTAAGTTATGACGGTTTTACACCCCACCTTAAACTAAGCGAAAGCTAGTACTAATATGATTGCATTATTCGCATCGCACAAGAAATCGCTTTTGCTTAACGCTAATAAAAAAAGTAAAAATATTAGTTTAAAAAAACAAGTAAGTATGTTAATGAGAAAATGTAACTATTCTGCAATGTTAAGTTTACTACATAAATGTTATACTACAACTACAACTTTACAAAATAATCAATCTTTGGTGATGGTGCAATGATGTACTTAGGTGGAGGGTTATAGGCAAGACAGTCATAACTATGGCTACTTCTAGCCATTAGTCGCACCGGCAAAACATACACAGGATAGCATGAAACAGGTCAGGGATGAGTACAAAGAGACAGACTGTGCTCGCGATATGTTTTGTTGTGCCGTACAAAGGCACAGTAAGAGCAACTATGAAGATACCCTGGAAACAAACCGTCACTGACCAGAACAGTCTTACCACTACTTATTGGCCGACCACAAGCTAATTTTGATTAGTTCTTTCAAGGACAAGAACTCGGACGAAATTTAAATTTACATATTTGTGAACATAGGTAGCTGTAGTTGGTATGCAATCAAAGCTATCTTTCCCCACACCACGTTTTGACGATTACAATTTCATACAATATTTGAAGAAAGCTGCGTTTAGTAGATACCTAATCGGTGTAAAACGTTTGATAGACAGAGTTATTGCTTAATACAAAAACAAATATCTTGAAACAAAAAGAGACGTAACCTCTGGTTCGCAACGGCGCCGCGGTGATTGTTGATAACACTGTCTATCTCTGTCGCTCATGGATGAATAGAAAGAGATAAGGCTCATTACATTTTCATGTTTCTGAGCGGTGCAAACTTATATTATAATTTAAACTGTCTTGACTATAAGTATACGCTCGGTCTAAAATTAAAACTAAATACTAACTAAAATATCGTCATATACTAAAGTCCCCCACACACTTTTTTAATGTCTATCAGCTAATAAGCCTAATAAATTCACCAGATTTTCTCGGTGAGTGGGCTGCTCGAAACCAAATAGTGGATGAATAGGTTTAGACAACAACGTTTGTGACCGCGTGATTAGCGTGTGAATTTTTACATCTTCAATTTTCAGATTTTTAAATTTGATAGTCTATTCTATTGGAAGGCACTAGAACCATTAAAATTATGTTTACAACAATAGTGGTATTGGTTTAATGGCCGAATTATCGGATCTGTATCGCTTGAGAACATGTCTGATGATGAGACAATCGTACCTAGATATACAGGAAAAATTGGGTGTAATGAAAGTTACAAAGCATTGCCTAATAGGCTCTACCGATTGCGGAACGATGCCCTAAAGACCTGGGAAAAGGAATATTAAAATACCCATATTTTTTTTAAATACCCATCTATACCATATTTTAATGTCACCCTGAATTTTCTGAGCTCCATAAAAATAACTACATTATTCTATAATTTAAAATATATTGCAAAAAATTTATTGATTGTGGTCAATATACTATTTATAAAAAAGTGGACTAACAGTTCACCTAATGTATAAAAATGACAGTTCTTTGATAAAATTAACAACTAAATTTATTGGTTTACTCGGACTACAAGAAATTATATGCGCTATAAATATGTACCTATCCCACCGCTGTTTCAGATAGATAATAATAAAAATGTGTGGAAACTTTTGCTCTGATGACTGACATTGTTACATAAGTAATTAAGTAGATGTGTCTAGACTTTTTCAGATTCTATTTGAATCGTATATGTACAGAGGTTACAAACTAAAGCTTAAACAATAAAAAAAGCTACCAATATATCCTTAACCATCTAATAATATAGGGTGACTGGTAATTAGTGTAAAATCTTTATAATGTGGTACTGTTTATGATTACAAACACCTTTTCAATGAAACCTTTGTGGATCACATTTTATTTAATTACTTTTGCTATTTAATATTGAGTCGCGCAATAGAAACGCTGATAATACTAATTTCAAAAGCAAAAATTAATAACCCTTAAATATTATTCATCAGACTCCCTCTGTTCTGGGAGATTAGTTAAATTCTAGTTAACATGAAGATTTTCTTAAAATGGCAATTGGTTTTAAGGTAAGGTCCCCGAGGTCTAAGCTGAGCTTTTCATATGTGTGAGTGCGCATTGATAGTGTACGTGTGGCGTCGGTGAAGGGTGGGGCGCGTCTTTTGCTTCGTTAAACCGGTTTATACAGCTTTGCTTTTTGACAATCGTCTTAAAGCGCGGTGCGTTTCTTGCGCGAAATCATACTATCTTTGTTAGGATCGTCGTCGTCTCTAAAACGCGACTTAATTAAATAGCAAGTTTAACTTAGTTTCTTTGAGAAAGTTGCTTGTAATCCTGAGCACGTGGAAAAGTATTTTACACTAATTATCAGTCACTTATATAATTCCAGGGATAAGCCCTTAAAACGTTAACCCAATTAAAAGTTTTATACATGAATAGGCATGATGTCACGGTACTATAATCCTAATATAATTCTCCATCCACACACATTGTAAAAAAATATCAAACGCATTTGATTTTTTTTCATAATCCTTACTATATTTAATAAAACTAACTATACAATATAAATCGCTATAAAGTAATAAAAACTGTATATCACGCAAATTTTGAGATAGTACAAAATAAGATATAAGAAAGCAAATGGCTTTTATAATTATTATTAATCTACAAGACGGAGTGATGACTTAAAGATTTCAATTAAGTCTATGCATATTTAACTTTATTGTATGTTATTCACTTACCCTATAGGCCCATCCCCCACAGCGACTTTTTGTAGCCATGCAATAGCACGACTACCAAACGCGCGCCAGCTTTGCTACCGCGCGATTGTCGCTTTGCAACGATATTAAGCGCGTGAGTGGATAAGCGAGCATCAGTGGCACACAGACAACGCGACAGAAGCGCGACAGTATCGCGCCGAAATCCTGATGTAGTGGGTGAGAGCAAATATCTAGCGACCCTTCGACATCGCAACTGTACCGATGCGAACAGCCAACATCATCGCTACAAAAAGTCGCCGTAAGCGAGGGGCTGTAAGGGGGAGTCTCGTCTGACAGGACTATCACTACATACCGACTAAACTAAAATATTGTGCTTCACGGTTTGTCGTCTAATCGACGTCATGGAACTTGAGTATTGCTCGCCCTTTGATTTCGGAGTTGCAGAGTTTCCTAACTACCTCTTGAGCTTCTTCGGCCGCGAACACCGAGTGTGGTGGTGGCTCAATCTGGTGACAAACATCAGTCGGCTAGTCTAAGCTGACTAGATACGCAGGAGATTGTATAGTGCACAAATGCGTGTGCAAATACAGGTGCCCGTCCCACTGTACTCTGGGTGAAGGGAGGAGAGTACCCTTACCTCCCCCCTCCCCCTCTTACCGGTTATGTCGGACTAGCCGACATAACCGGTAAGAGTTAGGGCTCAGGACATACGCCGGCTTTAAATACGAGGCACAGGGGTGTCACACTACCAACTTTTTGACTAAGGATTACTTGGAAAAGTCCCACCACTGCTTTTTAGTCCGGCGATTTGAACCCACGGGATGGAAGGCTAGACACTGAAACTTTTGAAAACTGGGGCCCTGTGGTATTATGAAAACTACTTACTTCGGCACTAGCCACTAAATGGACCAGCTCCTTTAGCTGTTCTATCGAGCCATTGGGCACAATCACGATCTGCACGCCCATCTCTTCGGCTTTCTTCGCAAATTTAGGCAGAAGTCTGTCTCCAATGTCTTCAGTCACCAAGACCATTCCACCCTGACAACAAAGGTAAGATTTATAACATCCATAGCCAGTGGGTGACAAAACAAGTGAGTCTCATAGGGATTTAACATCAATGTTAGGTATATAGTAAATCTGTGCTCACATCAGTCACCCATATAGTGGGATTTCTCTAAGCCCAGCGAGGTAAAACGTCGGTTGCACACGAGTTATGTAAATGTCACTTACTTTAAGAGTACATATTTTATTTTATGGCTGCCATGCCGTTGAAATATTTTAAAAATAAATATTTAATGATTATTATCCAAAAATTAAAATGGCAGGCCATTATCGCATTACCAAGGTCATGGCAGACACATTAAACATTGAAGAAATTATACGATTTCAAAAATATTTTGATTATTCAATTATAATTAAAAGATTGTGTTTTGTAGGCGTTTCTTGGTTGAATAACATTCTGGCAGACATCAAAAACTTACCTACTGTCCGAGTATGGCAAGGATGTATAATAATTTTACCCAAAAAACAACTTTTCGCTTTATTTTAATAATATTTTATTAATTGTAACCTTTCTTTTATTGTTATTAACCGACTGACAAAAAGATAGACTATCTATTCGGCTAGTATGCAAGTAATAATGGCAAAATTGCACCATATTTCCATATGACCATCTAAAATATGGGCACATGTGCAATTTTCTTATATGTATGTATGTATGTATATAAGTTTGTCCAGCGACTAACCGAAAACTGGCTATCAATTTGCAATTATTTTTATGTTCTACGCAATACTTTCCAACTGATGGTAAAATTAAATCCGCATCAAAATCGGATTAGCAGATTCTGAATTAGAGACTTACTTATATTTAAGATTTCACTTCGTCGATGGCACATTATGGGTTAATATGCCAAACAATTTTAAGGAACATAGTTTTAAACCGTTTTACTTACATTAGCTAAACACTGCAGTGACCTATGCAGTGACCTCGAGGTCGTGCCGAAGTTAAGCACGACGTCTACAGGCCCTCCGCATGCATCCGTTGTGCGTTCAATCAACTGCTTCTCATATAGATCTTCGTTCCATTGGACTACGTTCACTCTGAAAGTGAGAAGCCTTTAAGATTGTTAGGCAGGGGAAAACGTTAGAAAGAGAAGATAGAATCAACTTAAGACAACTCTGGTAAACGTTTCTGACAAAAATAAGACCGACACTTACTGTTCGCATTCATTCGCCAACGCAAAGCCTTCATCCCTCAACGTAGCCACCGTTATAGTGATCCTTTCATTGTACGCTCCATGCTTGAAATAGTGAGTCGCGATTCTCAGCGCCCAAAGTGCCAGTCCCCCCGTACCGACTATCAGAACATTTGCTTTATCCTTCTTGTTCGGACCTTCCAGAATTTTCTTCAAACAATCATTAGCTGTATACACAGTATTCATAGCGAGCAAAGCACCTGTAGGCAGCATTGCCGCAACACTAAGCGGTAACTCATCAGGAACGGGTACTAAACATTTGAAATCAGGAACCACGATGTACTCCGCGTAGCCGTTAGGAACTCCATCATAGGGGTATAAAACGATCCTGGTACCCTCATTTATTCCATTTAGGCGTTCTGCGGCCTTACCTATAGCATCAACCACGCCTGCGACCTCATACCCTGAGAATAGCGCACCATCGCGGAGTCCTATATGTGCTGGAGTAGATTGATGGAAGCCGAAGTTTTCCATCTCACCAGATAAGCTGCCAATTGAAGATACTGATGATGTGCTGCAGACAGAAGCTGATCTGGTTCTATTGGTTCTGTAGCAGGCGCCGGCGTAAACTACACGGATTCTAGCCCCGAACATGGGCACGTCAGGGACGGGCACATCAAAGTTAAACACGCATTCCCTGAGCATCGGCCCAGGAGATTCGATGGACACCTGCCTGCATAACTTGCTCATGGTGATTTTATCTGGAGAAGAAGAAAATAGTTTTTAAGGGTTCCTATCCATAAGGAATTATCGTTTGAGCGATAGTTGATAGTAGTTCATTAAAGGGGTACTAAAAAGTAGCATATCGTCTTTCTTTATGTGACCATTACTTGTGTTCCTTCGCAAGCTACCAGATGCCAGAGCGATTAGCTCATTAGCTAATCGCTTAATCGTTGAAGTTTCCTGGCTTCTGGAAAGCCAGGAAACTTCTGCATTTTTGTCTTTCGGGAACCTACTCAGAATATTTGTGGGATTGGAACGCTACACCATTGACCTATTATTAGGGGCTGTCCATTAATCACGTGATCTTTTTTAAACATTTTTAACCCCCTCTCCCCCTTGGTGATACATGGTGAAGTTAAAGACTACTAGCCCCCATCCCCTACCCAACATTACGTGTATTTTTAGTATCTACAAAATATCTTAATTTTTTTTTAATATTTTGGAAAAAATCTTAAATACAGGTAAATCATTATTATATTCTGAAATTAAGGACCATGATAAAAATGTGTAGACAGAAATGCTGCAGGTTGTTTCGCGCGTTGTAAAAAATAATAAAAAAATAAATAGACGTGATATCTTACTACACCCCCCTCCCTCTTGTGACATTTCGTGATAATTGTCAACCCCCCCCCCCCTTTCTTCAAATGCTTAATGCATAAAATAAGCTTCACGTGATTAATGGAAGGACATTTTTAGAATGTGTCTTTAAAAAAAATACCGAGCAAAGCTCGGTCATCTTGGAATCTCGGAATCGGCTCCAACGATTTTCATAAAATTTAGTATATGGGGGGTTTCGGGGGCGATAAATCGATCTAGCTAGGAATCATTTTTAAAAATGTCATTAAAAAAAAAATACCGAGCAAAGCTCGGTCATCCAGATATTGTATTCTGAAACGTAGCCAGAAACCTGGTAGCATTGTCGCACTAAATGTCAATGCTAATCCTTTGTCCGAAATTATTATGTATTCTATTAAATGACCGGTGGCTCAGCGATATCGGCTTGTGTGAATTGATTCATTGCCGCTGCTCAATATTGGCGAAGGAAAACGTAAGAAAACCGGCATGTCTATGAACTAATCATTCGAAGATATGTGACATCCACTAAAACGCACTTGGCCAGCGAAAGTGGCTTAAGGCCTAAACTCTTAACAAGTAAGACAGTTCAGAAAAGACCCATGCCTAACAGTGGGACAAAATGAGCAAATTTTGTTTAAATAAAAGTAAACATATTAGACAATTGTATAGTTTTTACAATTTTCCCAGTAGCTGCCATGTGGCAGCTACTGGGAAAATTGTTAAAATCGCACCTTTCTACTGAATAACATACCAATTGTCCTAACTTCTTGGTAGATAATTTTGTTTGATTTATTATTAATTGAATTACACGAGCTAATCTCTGGCTAATAACAAAAACAATTACAATAATTAAGTATGATCTAATACAAAATTATTACCTACAAGCTATAGCTTGCGACTTCGCCCACGACGTATTGGCTTTGTTCCAAATTCCATTCAATTCCACATCGATACAAAATTTTGCATTATTAATACCTATTTGTATGTTACGAAGTACCTAAGTTATAGCCTTAGGTTACAATGATGCAGCAGGTTTCAGTATTTCACCTGATCCAGTCAGTAAGTGGGAATGGCAATTTTGGGTAGTACTATAGGTCCACTAGACGTGTTTACATTTAATGCATCAAAAACCATCACACCGGAATACTTAGTGACGTGACTTGGCATGGTCAGTGAAATATTAATGCATTATTTATTATGTACGAGATAATTGTTAGATAACTTGAGAACTATAAGATCCCTTACTTAAGAACGCAGCAATCTAAGTATAAAAAATATCAAAGCATGTTTTATCGTTGGATAAAAGGGTGATAGATAGGGTAAGAGAGCCGATGATGCTTAGGTAATCAGTATTTCCTTAGCGTCACGTTGTGGTGGCCAAAGTTACCCAAAAAGTTAGAGTTTTTTTATTTCCAAATCGTAAAACATTATTTTCCGTTATTCTTAAATTATTTATTTCTGGACGACCGAGCTTTGCTCGGTATTTTTTTAGGAGAATCATTATTTAAATACAAAAAGAGAATCATTTGATGAATATAACGAATTAAAAGTCAAAAATGTATTTTAAATAACAAATCATCGAAATATTAATTAACAATTATTATTAGATACCATTAGAAATATACAAAGTCAATAATATTATGACAGTTTATCGTTTAAGAAGTCCACCCGTGAACATGAAGTCTGAAAAGACTTTGAAACGTCGGGATCTGAAAACTAAAATAAACCGCGAAAAAATCCGTTAAAAAGTAGTTTTATTTCAATATTTTTATGTGTCAAGACAAAACATAGCGTACTTATTGTGTATATGTATATGACCACCTATGGTTAAAACCTACCTATATTTTGCAAATAAAATCTGAATCTATAGTTAAGAGACAGTGCCTAAATATTTTGTCGTCTCTAAGTCATTTAGTACAATACTTTAGTAAAACTTGTGATCACCGCGTGAATTTATAGAGTAAACATAAATAAAGATAAGCCTTATAAATAAACCTATTTATAGTGCTATCTAAAGCACTACCTAGTTAGAACTATAGAAGCTGGTCGGAATCGAGCAACAAACGGCGCTATTTGAATTTAGTACCTATGCTAGAACAATATTGTGTGCCGTGTGAGGACAATTATGTGCAGAGAGTCCATAATACAATATATGAAAACTACAATAATAATATCCTGGGATTAACACTATGGATGTAACTTGTCCGAAATAAATGTTATGTTATTTTATTTCATTTTATTAAGCCTCCGCATGGACATATCTCAAACCAAGCAAAACTGGTGAGGTAACCAAGGCACCTAAAGTCAAACAACAACAAAGTGACTAGTGACGAATAAGATTGTCATAAGATTGTCACGTGATGTGATATTTTGTTCTGTTCGATATTTCGTTATAGTTTCGAAAGTAATTAGTCTAGAGCTCCAGCCTCCTTAGAAAATTGCCATAAACACCAATTAAGCAATAGAAAATAGAATTTTCCATGTATAGAAATTATATTATCTTACGACATGTAATTCTTTTCGTTTATCATCTAAATGCTATCTAATGACAGAGTTAAGGGAATAAAGTGCACTTTTGCTTGCGCACACACTTGTGCACTGCTGAGTACCTGGGTTTGGCAACCGCTTAATACGCTAGGTTATTGCTGGATCAGCAGTAGAAACAATCTCTACTTGGTTATTAAGAGAGGTAAGACATAGTGATTTTCTTCGCTTTTTATGCAGACTGCCTTTATAGCGAATAGGGAGGTACCTCGACCCTACAGAATTAGTTTAAGCACTCGATTAGAAATATCTATCGAAAAAATATTTGCCGAAGAACCGATAACCGCTGCACTGATATAAGCGAGTCCTTGAGTGGACACCGCGTCTTAGCAAACGTAGAGTAGGACGCCCTCCAGATAGGTGGAGTGACGAAAGATAGCCTGCAGTAGGTAGCTGATAGTGGATACGACAATCAGGATGAAACAGGGTGTAATGGCGTGGACTGCAATATGCCGATGATGATGATAAATAAAAGACAAAGCTGTTTAATTCTTAATTTTCAAGTACACTTTGTACTTGAAAATTAAGAATTAAACAGCTTTGTCTTAAGTTCTAATCAAAATATATTTCAGAAATAAGAAACAATAACTGTTTAACTTAATTCTCACGATAAACAATATTTCTTGTTGAAATAAAAAATTTCCCTAGATTCTGTTCTGTGTCTATTTATAACAATAAATATACTGTGTAGAGTGTTTACACTTGGAAAAGACTGTACATACTATTATGCACACATTTTGTTAAGACTTCGGCACAGTGTTTGTGTGCGTGCATATGCGTAATTTTATTCAATTTGTTTGTTAATTTTTCTCTTTGTAAAATAAGTTATTTATAACATATTGTCTGCAGTAACTACAACTTCATCACCTATCTATATTCTATATTGATATACCTCAAATTCTCTTGCCGTGGAACTCTGTTATTGGCTTCGATTGTTGTAAATGCATACATGTATGTAATGTGTTTGTTAAAAACGCTGATGGGTTTCCTAAATAAGCAAACCAATGTTTGTTATTTTAGTTACCATAAACCAAAGATAAAAATTCCTGAATAACCTACATGTATTGTAAGATAATAAAAATATCTTAAAAACAATATTAACTTCTCATCTATTCAATAAAAGAAAAAAAATTGCTTTCTTATCTAAAGCATTTTTTTAAAGTGTAAGTTGAATTAATATCAAAGAAAAGAAATACATAAAACAAATAAATAATTATAATTGCATAAGTTGAAAAATGCTATGCAATAGCTTTACTACGGCAGACCCCAGGTGCCACAAATATTATTTTTACCAAAAAACTGTTGGGAATCATTGTTTTTGTGCTAAAATACTGTTTGGATTTTCTTATATTATATAAACTGCCCTTCAAAATATCAAAAACCTGTTGCAATCAAAATTGGCTTCTTTAACTAGTTTAAATAGGCTGTGGTTTCTGAAGTAGTCTGATTCATTGCAAGGTAAATAGGTCTAAACTTTAAAAAGAGGTTGTGTAAGTAGATAGCTTTAGATGATTTTTGCTTGAGTTTTGGTAAACTAAATACGGCACACTATGGTGCTGAGTGTAAAAAATAAAAAGTTCTATTTGCTAGCCATTAATAAATCATATCAAATATTTTTTAAAGAAAATTCTGGAAATAAGGAATTTGACTAAGGGGCCAGTTACTGAACAATCTCAATTTTGAAGACAAAGTTGAATTGGTTGAGAGTAGGCAACACTAATCGTGAATATGGCCTACTCATCAACAAAAGGAACACCAAGCTTATGTTCGTTGATGAGGACAGGGACTTTGCAGAGAACCAAAAAATTGCAATTAATAAAAATAGTACAAAATTAATGTTTTTTGGATCACAAATTAGTGATGACAGTGAAAAAACTGGAGGTAGTGAGAAGGCTTTGAATCTAAAAATCTGTAGTTAAAAGGCTAAAAGAAAACCTGGACACTAAAAGCTTGAGTATGCTCTAGGATTGATGCATTTGTAATGTGAAGAGACTGCATGCAGAGGTATTTTAGCACATCCAGATGAAATGCAGTAAAAGTTACATGCTTTAGAGGTAGGTATTTACATACCGAATTTAGTCAAAGATTTTCCATTATTTTAAAGAAATTATGTACTGCTTAGAGTAAAGTCACTATCCAAATGTGAAAAAAGTTTCTCCATTTATTGTAATTACTAGGAGTGCTTATCTGTCTGTAATAAAATATAGATATACCTTTATATAAATAATAATTAATAAAACAATATTAACAAATTAATTTTTTCTACTCACCACTAGCTGCCAAAGGCAACGTTAAACTGCGACAAAATAATTCGTATTCGCACTTTTTATATACTTGTATAAACCTGCCAAAGGCAACGTTAAACTGCGACAAAATAATTCGTATTCGCACTTTTTATATACTTGTATAAACAACAGGCGCCTAATCAATATTGAGTCCACTTATAATTTCTGTAGCTCTAAAAATAGTATATGAGCAAGAGGGATTTGATAACAACCGGGTGTTTTGAATAAAATAGTAAACAAGGGCAGGACAATGAACGCGATCACTCGCCAGCCAAGTGACTGTATGAAATGAACATCGTGTTTCTTTGCGCTAAATTATATAAACACATACTGTGACCTTCCTGTACAGTAAAGGTCACATATTGAAAAATCTTTTAGGCCATTAAGCACTTAAGTAGGCTAACAAAAATTACATTTGTTCTTAAGATAAATCTGTAAGTTTGCAATAATTTATAAATAATTTCTTGGAATTAGAAAAATAGTGTTGAAGTTTATTTAAGGCGTAAAAATATAAAAAAATATATATAGTAAGAACTATTACCTGCACTAAATCACGACACTAGTTAATTTCAGGTTTGAGAACAGCGTCTGTAATTTACGTATATAATAATATTATTAGTCAGTCACTTTAATCATACAATAATAAAAATGTCAGGCAGGCAGGTACAAGGAGGAGATATATGACGTCAATGACGTTCTGTGCCTTGCTAAGTAGTTGTTAGTTAACTATTGTTGCGTTGTTTTGTTTTGCGACTGCGTTTCTCTTATTAATAGTCTGTGGACTGCGTGCATTCCGTACGCGCGGTAAATTTTAGACAAATGCCTAATATAATAATATCTTTCTAATAAGTGCAAATGTGTGCCTTAACTTGTGTGGACTATACTATATATTTTATGTGTTTATAGTACACAATAAATCCATCTCTCTATAAGTATGCCTAAAAAAATTACTAAGTGAAGCGCACTTCGGCCCAGTCTATAAACATCCGGAATCATCCGGACTTCAAAAACATGTCCCCAGACGATCCCGGATTCTATCCGACTTCATACAATCATTTGATTTTTTTCTGCGTCTACTTCAAAGGACACACATAACTCGGATTTCGGAAGCGCGGGAAACCTAAAAATTGGCTGACGCGGTTTTTTAGTGTTTCAGTTAAAAAATTATTTTAAGTAACTTTTTACCCAGGATAAGGTTTAAAATTAAACTCTTTATATGTAATTGTATGTATGTAATATAATTTTGTACATTTTTATGTAAATATAAGTATATTTATAAATTAGTGCCAGAAGAGCTTGGTAAGTTTTAGCATATAGTTTTTTATTACCATGGATCCCCCCGGGGATCCCGGGGGTACAATACCCGACATTGCCCACAATGTTACTATAGATTATAATGCTGAAACTAGCATGGACACAGATGCTTCATCCGTGTCATTAAGAGGCGACAAAAGAAAACGAATTGCGGCGAAACGTATTTGCAGGACGTGCAACAAAAAACATACAAAACGCAATAAAGATGGTAAAAAGATCGACGGATATTGCGGTTGTGGTTCCGACGTGGAAAAGCCTGTTCAGCACCCAGTAGTTCTTCCCCAACAGCCACCAGTAAGGTCTTTGTTTACCAACAGTGATTCTGCCCCATATGTTGTACATATTGTAAAAGAAACACAGTCTCAAAATGATGGTACCACATTACACCCTGTTACATTTGGTCGATTTTTAAAAAAACACAACATAAAAAATGTTATTAATGGTAGTTTAAAACGCATTGGCAGAAATCGCCTATCTATTTCCTTCAATCAGTTAAATGACGCCAACATTTTCCTCAGCAACACTGATTTACTAACCAGCAACCTAAAAGCATTTATCCCTTCTTTTATCATTACGAGAATAGGTATAGTTAGAGGGATCCCTTCGGATTGGTCTGAAGAAGAAATAAAAGAAAACACTAATATTCCTACAGGCTGCGGCCCCATTATCAAAGTGAGACGATTAAATAAAAAGGTAGTAGTTGATGGTGTTACATCTTTTAAAGCAACAGAAACTGTAGTTTTATCCTTTGATGGTCAGGTTTTGCCAAAAAGAATTTTTGTATGTTATAACTCATTGCCTGTAGAATTATACATTTATCCAACAGTTCAGTGTTATAATTGTTGCCGTTACGGACACGTTAAGGCTCAATGTCGTTCAGTTCCAAGATGTTTTCGATGTGGACAAGGCCATTCTGGCCATGGCTGTTCAGCTGATGATGATGATGTGCAATGTTGCCTCTGCAACGGTGCACATCTTGCTATTGACAAGAAATGCCCTGAGTATGTTCGGCAAAGAAATATAAAAGAAGTTATGGCAAAATCATGTATTTCTTATCTAGAGGCTTCAAAATTACACCCTCCCGTATCTAGGGTCTCATATGCAGATGCTGTTCTTGCTACTTCATTTTCATCTTCCCCTGCATATTCGCAACCCACAGCCCTACCGGTTAATTTGCCACCACCTGTAAAAAACACTTCATTTAGCTATAAAAAAACCACTTTTAGTAAACCTCGTCCTCCTCCTAGCCCTAGAAAGGGATATGACAAGGACGCTCATAGAAAAATTATCAGCGAATATTCGATGCCTGAGCCATCTAATGGGTGTGCCATTACAAATAAAAGTAAAGAAAATGATACAGAAATTAACATCAATGATTTCCTTTCCTCCTTAATTACTTTGCTTTCCCAATTTCAAGTTTTACCGTCAAACGCTGCCCCACTACTTGAAGCATTTTCTTCTTTTATTAAAAACAATAATGGATCAGTCCGCAATAATTCAGTGGAATTGTCGTAGTCTTATATCAAAAAAATCTGATTTAATCCATATAATCAATAAATACAAACCATTTATCATAGCAGTCCAAGAAACATGGTTAAAACCTGAGTCCATATTCAGGATTCCAGGTTATGCATGTGTCAGAGAAGACCGCTCTGATGGTTATGGTGGGGTAGCATTGCTTATCCGCCACCCAGTATTATTTTCTCACTTTAGTATTCCACCTCACAACAATGATTACTCTATTATTGCAGTTACTGTTAAGAACATATGCTTTGTTTCTATTTATATTCCCCGTCCAACTAATGACATATTATCTGAAATAGACACAATCATAACGGCTCTTCCAAGACCATTTATATTAATCGGAGACTTCAACTGTCATCATCAAACTTGGGGAAGCTCTGTTTCAAATAGTTATGGCAATTTAATTTTAGACATAGTTGACTCCCATAATTTATGTATTTTAAACTCGGGCTCCCCAACAAGGCGTTCAGCCCCAACGGAGGGGCTCAGTGCACCAGACCTATCAATCTGCACTTCGGATCTTGCATCTTTGATTACTTGGAGATCCCTCCCTTATACATACGGAAGCGACCACTATCCTTTACTTTTAGATTTTGCTTTTGCGGTTGAAACTCAACCTAAACGTAAATCCCGTTTTAAATACAAACTAGATAACGCTAATTGGCATTTGTTCAAACAACGTTTAGATGACAAGCTGTCACAACTTCCCAATGTCACTCAGGGCTCCGAACATGAATCTGCCATTGCCATGGCAAATGTCATTATAGAGGTCGCGGATGCAACATTCCCGAAAAAGTCTAGCCATCATAATTATATTCCATCCCCTCCCTGGTGGGATAATGATTGCACTCAAGCTATCAGGGATCGCAAGGTGGCCGAACTAAGGTATAGGGAGTTTGCTTCAAACGAAAACTTTGAGATTCTTTGTAACTCCATCCGAGAAACTAGAAAGCTATTTAGGAAAAAGAAACATGAAAGTTGGAGAGTTTTCTGTTTATCCTTATCCCCCCAAACTAGGCCGTCTGCAGTTTGGCAGAACATCAGGAGATTTAGATCTGCGTTTAAAGAAACATGCTCTGCAACGCTTCCATTACCTCTAGCTGATTCATTTTTAGATAAACTATCTCCTCCCTCAGTGGCCGAGCAAATCCCTTTATTAATAGGACCACCGGTAAATACTGAAGGTACACTAGGTTTCATTAGTAGTTTATTTACCCTTTCAGAACTCAAAGCCATAGTTAATAACTTTAGTAAAGAATCCACTCCTGGAGAAGACGGAATTACTTATTCTTTTTTTTCTCATCTTAGTGACAGTTTCCTTTCTTACCTACTAGATGTCATCAATAACATCATGATTACTGGTAATGTACCTTCTTCTTGGAGAGTACAAGAAGTCATACCGATTTTAAAACCTGGTAAAGACTCATCAGATGTTTCTTCTTATAGGCCAATTGTTTTATCTCCCGTTGTCACCAAAATCGTTGAACACCTAATTAAAAACCGGTTGGAGTGGTACATTGAGAGTAACCAGCTGTTAAGTCCTTCTCAATATGGCTTTCGCCGTGGTAAAAGCACTTTGGACAGTGTCAGCATATTAACAACTGATATTAGGTTAGCATTCTTATCTAAAAAATCAGTCGTGGCTGCTTTCTTAGATATTACTTCTGCGTATGATAATGTAGTATTAAGTATTCTATATCAAAAATTAAATGCTCTTAATATCCCTGTAATCCTGTCTAACTTTATTATTAATATTTTGTCCAGTAGATACATACATCTGCAAACTCCGAACGCCGACTCTTCAGAAGACTCTTTCCACACAAGGCGTAATTTAACACGCATTGTGTGGAAAGGTTTACCGCAAGGCTCAGTGTTAAGTCCAATATTATACAACATTTACGCTTATGATCTAGAATCCTCTTTAAATGGCCCTGTTAGTGTTTTACAGTACGCTGATGATTTACTTATATACTGTTCTCACCAATCAATCGAGTCCGCTTGTACTTCTCTGTCCTCGGCACTCAATAGTTTGAAAACTTGGTTAGATTATAACGGTCTTGAACTTTCTTCATCCAAGAGCTCCGTTATGCTGTTTTCCAGAAAACGTCTTCGCCCTCCTGTTCTCGTATATTATGATAGCCAACCAATCCCATTAAAGAGCCATGTTAAATTCTTAGGAGTAATGTTAGATTCCAAACTTTTAGGTGTTCCACACTGTGACTATATAAATTCGAAATGCGAACGCCTTCTAAACATTATTAGATGCCTAGCAGGGGTATGGTGGGGTGCTCACCCTTATACTTTAAAACTTATTTATAACGCGCTCATACGTAGTGTCCTAGACTACGGTACATTTTTATTGGCCCCTGGCAATTTGGCTGCATTTGCTAAAATTGACCGCATTCAGGCTAAGGCTCTCAGAATAGTATCTGGGGCTATGAAGTCAAGTCCTATCAATGCTCTACAAATAGAATGTGTCGATCCTCCAATGTTCCTTCGCCGTCAGTATCTATGTGATAAATTCTTGTTTAGAGCTTTTCAATTTTCTAACCATCCCTTATATGATAAACTGAAGGCTCTGTCCACTCTTATTGAAACATGTAATTCCTGGTCTCATAAACCACTTCCATGCACTGTTGTCAGTTTTCGTAAGTTTATGTCCTTACAAGCCCCCACGCATCGATCTCCTACACACCCTCTCTTTTCCAGCGACCTAGAATCTCTAGTAAGATCTATTGACATAACATATAACTTCGGCATAGATAAAGACACCTCCATGGCTAATGAAAGATTTAACATCATCTTAAATAATGATTGGAAAGACTACCAATACATTTATACGGATACCTCTAAAAACTCTTCTTCAGGTAACGTAGGTGTTGGGATATTCCACCATCAATCTAAAATAGTTCAAAAGGTGAAATTCCCTCCACAGACCTCTGTTTTTACCGGTGAATGTTATGGCCTCCTCAAGGCCGTAGAATTAGTCCTTTTATTACAGTTAAAGAAAACCATAATTTTTACCGATTCCATGAGTGCGCTACAATCGTTATCGAAGTTTCCTTTTAAGTTAAAAACCGTTTTCCCTATTATCATTAAGTTACGTCAGCTTTTAAACATGTGCAACATCTCGGGTTACTCTGTTTGTTTTGCGTGGATACCTGGTCACAGTAACATCTCTGGTAACTGTAGAGCAGATAAACTGGCCAATGAGGCTGTCGTCGATGGTGATATGTTTCCTTATAAAAACTTTTGCCATGACCTTGGCTCTTTACCCACAGACTATCTTCAAGATTCTTGGAATAGCCTCTGGGCGGAGAGTTCTACGGTAAAGGGCAAATATTACAAAACAGTCCAGCCTTCTATCCCGAGCAAACCGTGGTTTTTCAAACTAATTTATAATAAACGTTCAACTTCCTCACTTATACGCATGCGTTTGGGCCACAACAGCACACCGGCGCATCTTGCCCGTCTCAAAATCTTACAATCTGACGAATGCGAATGTGGCATCGGTGTAGCTGATATAAATCACATATTTTTTTCCTGCCCCCTCTATGATTCCTATTCATTTTATAATAGTTTGATATCTATTCCTGTCCCTTTACCTACTTCTATCCAGTTACTTCTATATCATAATAACCCTCGTATATATTCTATTCTAGTTGATTTTATAAACTTAAACACCAACTTAAAAATTTAATCCTTCCCAAATCCTATCCTGGTTTTTCCATCCGCTCTAAATTAAATTGTTTTAATGTTTTATAAGTTTCCTTAACTTTGATATTGGCAAATGGTCTACAACCGAGCCATTAAAAAAAAAAAAAAAAAAAAAAAAAAACTCGGATTTCACCCAAAACATTTTATATTCTGTTCCTGATTTTCGAGTCCGGAAGCTTATTGTTCGGACTCAGGGCAACAAGCTTCCGGAATCCACGGATCTGAAAAAAATAACGACCTGGGACGTGCCTTAATTAAATCAGACTTTTGAACGATTGTTTGAATTTTTCCCCGTTGGTATCAGTAGCCCCTAAATCCGATGTAGTCGACGTGGGAAAATTCGGTTACTTGATCGAGAGTCCAATTAAATACGGACTCGTGCCTATAGTACGGGCCGAACTATGCAATGACCACAGACTATTTAGAACCCTAATGTAGGGGGAGCACCTTATCGTATCTATTAAGCGTTTCAAATAATAATAGGGCTGGAAAACCACCATCTTGGACCGGAATGCGCAACGATTTTTCAGTACGGTGGGCAAAAATATTTGTTTAAATAATAATCACATTTAGATAAAATGAAAAAAATAAACAAATAAATATTTTTTTATTAAATTGCCGTTCCAGTGAAATTGAAAATTTGTAGTCAAATATTACGAACTTACTAATACGAATTTAATAATAGTACGAACATATTTTATTAAATTCGGACGAAAACAAGCGGTATTATCAATTAAAGCGTGTTTTTATATCTGTGTTTATGTATTTGTGCACAAGTTTGTGGCATCTTAGCGCGTAAATTTACTTAGGTAGGTAGCTGTGTGTAGCTACATACCTAAGTAATTTTTTATACATAAATCACTTTCCATTATCATTTTAAAATAATTTTACTTTCTGGGTTTTGATATTCTGGCGTTTATGGCATGAAGTTAGCCGCGAGTCCAGTCCTATTCTTATTTAAAACGCATAGTAAGTAAAGGAAGCAAGCACAGCTTCTTTTTCTGTGAATTATTGGGGAAGGCACACTTTGACCTCCTAACGTACATACTTACAAAATATTGACGCGTTTAACACACTAGCACATAAAACTAGTGAAAAAAAATGTTTATGGCAGACTTTCCATGCTTAGAACACTCGATCAAGTCTGTTTTGGCAAAACTAATAATCAAAATCATAAGTTAATAACCCACAGATAGATACCCGGGTGAATGTTAAGTATCTACTAATGCGCCATGAAACATCCGGGAGATTTTAGTGAGTATTTATTGGGATTCTCACATACCAGTTGCCCTGACACACACGGGGCGAAGGGATCCATAAAGGATTTCCCTCCACTTACCTTTCTTTTACTTACAGTACTTAAGTAATAGACCACATACACCTTTGGCGCTCTGCCTACCTCAGAGGTGGTGTTACATTTATTGACATAAAAAGGTCTACACTCTTGGTGCTACGTCTATGAGGTCTGTCCGTGAGCGATATACCCATGGAGTTACATTTATTTACACATACAGGAACCATTAGCAAAATTTTACGTGTATATCTCTATTGTTACGTGTATATAATTCAATGAATTAACAAATATATTAAATTTGACACATTTTTTTGTTAAGAATGATTTCTATTACTTCAGCTTTCTAATAATTAAACGATTTAAAATCAGCTCATCCGCGCTACATAGCAACAATTTTGTACGCAAATACACAATATATAGATATGCAGATACAAGTCTCAACCATATAACACCCCTGTTTTGTGTTGGGGTTAAAATCCATTAGAGTCACAGATATAAACCGCTCTGTTTCTCAAATTAAATTTTCTTTTTAAACTCATGATAACTTTTGAATGGTAAGTCCGATTAAAATAACTCAAATACTTATCTGCAGGCACTGATATACCCTTGAATAATATGTGACTTTTTTAGATATCGATAGTAGGAGTTTAAGCAACATTTTCAAATCGGCAAGCATGTTTATAAATATTTAAGACTTTTATAGAAAATATGTCTAACTTGCTTGTCACAGCGTTAAAGGTCGTTTTTCTACGGCTCTTAGACCATAATGTAAGTTTTTCATTCAAATAACCAAGATCAAATAAAATTTAAATTTCGAATTAATTCATCGCATTGAGTTATCAAACATGTCATTGTGTCAAAATAAAAAGCAAATTTAGAATTTAGATCAAAAGTACGAAGGAGTATTAATATTAGGACATAGGCTAATAATATTTTTAAAAATCGGTAGGATTAGCAGGATAGTTGATAAGATATAGATAATACACCCAGACAAAAGACGAACAGACATATTTTAACAAATGTGTCTGTTTGTCTTGTGCCTGGAATAAAAGATTTTGAGTATTCATTTAATTATTTCATTCCACTGAGTAAAATGTAATAAATCTAATATTTTAATATTCCTTTATTTTGGTTTTAGTACGTTTTAAAGTCTCAATTTTTATAGTGTACGCATGCTTTGTGTTTGTGTGTAGCTTTTATTTATCTGTTCATTTATAAAGACGCGTAAAATTTTTGTAAAAGAGCATGTACAAGTGTGCTACATCGCCTCCCACATAAACTAGCAGAAAAATTTTGTACTGGAAAATGGCGTAATGCTTCCTTCCTTTACAATTCTCAAAGCGGTTAAATGTGGTTCTGCCTTCAATCCGTGAATTTTGTCTACTAGGAAACGTTTACTGCGTAATTTGGAACTTGGAATGTTAGAAATTATTTTCTGGCAACATTGATGGTTATTTAAATGATTAAAATAATTACATAAATTACACATAATGTGTGTTTAATTTAAATAATTGGAACATTTCATTACCATTTTGGTGATTTTAACTGAATTATTTTAACATTTATCGTGTGTATTGTGTATATAAGTATTATAAGTGATTTCTTTTAGTTCCGGGCCCACTAATTTTTTCCCCTGGCAATTCAGATCGGCGTGGGTTTTCAATGATTATATTTTGTAGCGTGGGTTGATGAATTAATTATTTATAAAAATAATAAAGTGCTCTATTATCGCTATATTAAGAATATTATAATCCACAGTATGGGTGAGTTTAATATTGTGTTATTAAGCTCCGCGATTACCTAAGTTTGTTATTGATTGATGTCATCTTCAGGGTGGTCTGAAGTAGGTACTCCGTACTAGTGCGATCTTTTTTTTACTCCTTCGGGTATTTGTGCTGGTGCATTGAATTAAAACGTGATATTATGTAAAATAGTGACAATAGAGAAGCAGTGCGATGGTATGTGAATGTTCTATATTTAAAACATACGATATGTGATCGTTTTTTGTTATATTGACTGAACTGCTAGTGCTTGCTTTGTTACATTGTTATTGAAAAACTAATGGTAGTCATGGATCGTTATTATAAAATATTATTGCGAAGATTACTATGTCCACTGGTGGCTCAATAAACAGATTATTTAAGTTGAATAGTTGTAAATTGAGACAAGTTATTTTTCAATCTTTTTTCGCTATGTGGTTTTACGAGTACCTATTTCGGTCTGTTTTGGATAAAGTAACTATAAGATTGGTTAATTAATTTTAATAATCAAAGAATTAATTTTTGACTCATAAAGATAAAGTCTACTTACAGTGAGTATTAGTAAATATACTTATTATGTTAATCACAATACTTTCGGAGGTTGTTAGTCAAATATTGTATCTATTATATACTTTTTAGTTTCTCTTTATATTATACATAGGTAATATGTATTTCACATAATTTTATCTCCTTCAGTAGCTCATTATACATCTGCGCAAACATTATATTTCTCTGGCCATATGCTTTTGTGAGGGATTTGCTTAATTCAATATAATCAGTATTGATTGAGATTGTGGTGAAATTTTCTTTTAGTTAGTTCTATATTGATATGGTCATGATGAAACCACTGCAAGACTATAAAAGTAACTATTAATATTAAATTATATTTTTAAATTCGTTAATTTCAAGTGTGTAAAATTTTGTCTCGGTAGTAAGAAGCTTAGACAGATAATAACACTAACAGTAATTTTACTTGCAAGTAACATTACTGTTATTGTGTTATATGATATGGCCAACAAGACATATACAAGAAGTATATATAAGTAGTTACTTTTTTTGTGGTCCATTCGTACCTGCTGGACGCAGTTTTTAGAATATATTATGAGTGTAGAATATTAGTATTCCCTTACAGTCATGTTGGCTTAATAAAGCCTTAAATTCATTTTGGCATAAAAGAGCCCTATATTCACACTGGCCTAATGCATATCTGCACTATCTCATTACCTGCACTGTCTAGTGGTAACTAGTGCACCCCTAATAATGTGGTTATGATTCAAATCCCAGCACGAGCTAAAAGTACAGTATCGGGTTTATACTGAAATTGTATTAGTTTTCAAACTAAGCATTTTTACTAGTAACCTAGGTTTACATAGGGCAATAATTAAAAACCCCTTTATTTAAAAAAAAACATTGTATAGTATTGTCTTAGATTTACGTGAATATTTAAAGGACAAACAAAATGAAGTATAGGGACCCGCGTAAAAGAACACATAGCTGACGTAAAACATCTACGCTTGACGAAATCTGCAGTGTGTGAACATATTCAAAAAGGCCATACCTGAGATTTGATAAAACACAGGTCCTTGTCAAAGAAAACCGGTTCCTACCAAGAATGATCCGTGAAGCTATTGAAATTAAAAAACATCCTAATTTTAACAGAGAAAATGGTTGGAATATACCACCAGCTTGGGACCCCGTGCTTAATTTACTTGTGCCAAAACCCAAGCAAAATCAACTCAGAATTCAAGACACTGAGCTCAGTTTGCTTAAATCGGGACTCCGTAAAACCTAGATAAATGTTAGGTATCTAGGTACTCAAGTAACGGTCCCGGTTGTGTCACATTTTGGTCTCCCGTAACCCCTTGACACAAATGCGCCACGGTACACCCGGGAGATTTTAGTAGGTACCCTTTGGTCTTATATACCCCTTGCCTTGACACTACACGGGGCGAAGGGATTTATAAAAGATTTCCACCGGCAAAAGAAAGTACTTAAGTAATAGACCACATACACCTTTGGCACTCTGCCTACCCAGATGTGATGTTACATTCATTTACTTAAACAGGATTCATATAAATTTTAACACACTCTTGGCTGACCTGGAAAGAAGTAATAGACCAAGCTAAATTTCTCATCATACTCTCTTGGTGCTGTCCACCCCGTGAGGAATATAGTCCTGGTGTTACGTTTATTTACACATACAGGAACCATTAGCCAATTTTTGTTGTAGATATAATTCAATGAATTAAAAACATTATTAATACTGACACATTTTTTTTGTTATGAATGATCTCTATTACTTCAGCTTTCTAATAAAAAAACCGCTTTAAAATCTGCCCATCCGCACTACATGACAGCAAACTTGTACACAGATACACGCGTCAACCTTATAACACCCATCATTTTTGTCAGAGTTAAAATCCATTCGAATCACAGACAGACCGCTCTGTTTCTTTAATTTTTATTTTGATAAATCATAACTTTTGAATGGTATGTCAGATTTCAATAATTCAAAAAGTAATTTACAGGTACTGTACCTCTATAAAACTGTAGTACATCACTTTGCTCTAATGTCAATAGTATACGCAGCTACGTGATATAATGATTTTCTTCGTGATTTTTTTCACACCTTGGGTTACATTATCGAAGTTTTCATACGGATCCCTAATCTTTTTAACATATAATATAGCCTATGTTACTCAGTAAAAACGTAACTTTCTAATGGTGAAAGATTTTTTGAAATCGGTTCAGTAGTTTTTGAGCCTATTTGATACAAACAAACAATCAAATCTTTCCTTTTTATTATATTAGTATAGGTGCCTACCTATACTAATATAATAAAAAGGATATTTCCCTCTGCCTAGAGGGAAATATCAGACACATTTTGCTGGTCATTTTCTAAGTGGATTTAAATAGGTTAATACTCAGTACCTTGTTCAAGTGCATGTCATGTTACTTTTAGGCCAACAATGGGTAAAATAAACTAAAACATATTTTAAATAAATTCTGATATTATCATAAAAAAGTTACTTATCGAAAACGATCTCACTTGGCAGTGAGTGACCTAATCAATATACAATTCACATAATGAAACCGATAACACTTACATGACAATGATCTCAGTATATGATTTAATTATGTTAAAAAAAGAATCAAATAGTTTTGGTGCTGATAACAATTGAACGTAACAACAATCTTGATACTCTCAATCAAATAACTTCAGTTACAGAATAAATTTGAAATCAAATAGGTTTCGGCGGGTAATCCACCTCTTCTCACACTTTAAACATTATTCTCAAATTCAACACATGTCAAAAAATTGTAAATATAAATTCAAAACTAACTAAGTACTCATTAGAAAGTTGTACATGGAGAGGTAGACTTATTTGTAACATGATATTGAAATAAAGAGAAGAAAGTAAATAAGTTATCAGTCAACATTTGCTATTTTTTTAATGTTTGTCTAGTTCGATATCAATGTCTAAAGCATAAGAATTGGAGTCCAGGTTCTACTTGTTTCTGTGTCGGTAATATATAAAGAAAAACAAAAATATCTTAGCTTTGTCATCTGATGTAAATCAGAAAAACTTCTTAGATGATATTTATGAAATAAATTGATAAATATATAATTAATTTACTTAGTTATCTATTTTAATGCAAGCTATTGCGAATTAAACTCAAACAACTAAAAGCGAAGGTGATGGATAATGATAATGGATCAATCAATGTCCTTTACTCTGGAGAATAGCAGAACTAATTCAGATAAAATATTCCAGATTGTTATTTCTAACCTGGACTAACATATACTCCTTTACTAATGATTTAAGAGTAAGATAAAACTAAAAAATCTATGTTTTGTCACTGAGGTAATATAGGAGAAAAAGAACATGGATTAACTAATCACAGCCATCCCTCAATAACCAACGTATGAAATAAAAAAAGGTGGTTTATGTATGTATGTAAAAATATTTAAGGATGTTCGCCAATTATTCTGTCAATTGTAGACAGTATGGAATTTTTTAAAGAGAGTGAATTGAATACTTCCAATTTCCATCATTAATTATTCTACATGGTTTTCTATCAGAAAAAAACAAACTAAGTAACACAATAAAACTGTCACCATTTGCAATTTTGGCTGAAATGAATAAACATATCTAACTTTCTAAGCTCAAAAGAAATTCCACATTACGCGCATGACTTATGGACCTAATTGCATAGTGCTCTTGCTCGGTTCATAGGTTTTGATTAAAAGTCTCCAATAGGTAACTTAACCCAGCATTTAGGATTAGTTGGAAGTTGCTTTTTGGATGAACTAGTGAACCAGGGACTGGGACAGATTCGATATAGCGGCTCATTGGCTTCGCTCCCTAAGCTTGTGCTTTAACAGTGTTAAAGTCTAACTTAACCTAACCCAGCACTTAGGTGTAAATGGAATTTGTTCTTTTACTAAATTATGTTTTAAAAAAAAACAATATAGCACTCATCCTCCGCTTTAGTTGTAAGTAATCATGGACAAAAAAAACAAAAGTGTACTACATGTTGCGACTTTTCTACTATGATTCCATGAGGAATTCTGTACTCTATCTTGAAGTCCATATTCAGATCTCTATAATTTTTCAATGGTTCCAAGTTGGACCATACTTTTTCATTAAAAATAAATTAAAATAGTTTCACAGTTTTGACAGTAATAGTGGGCTACCATATAAAAAAAAGATACGTACATACAACAGAAAACAGAACTAGCTGCCTACCTAAGTAAAATTACGCGCTGATATGCCACAAACTTTACACAAATCACAGAAACATCAATGCTCAGACTCTTCTAAATGTGATTATTTTTTCAAACAAATGTTTTTGCCTACCGTTTTAAAATATGAATAGAAAAAAAGCTAAAAGTAGATATTTAAGTTTAATATATACCACAATAAGGAGATTCAATAGGATGAAAATAGAGCAAAAAACATGCCTGCTGTCGTATATGCGATACAAATGGTTATGGGGTTAAATAGTGTAATAATAATTATGTTAACTTGGGTTCCTTTTGATATCTATCACATAGATGCATACTCGTATATTATTTTCATGAGTGTAAAAGTATATAGTGCAAATGACTATCAGGTCACACCAAAATTAGATGATTTTTTAGTTAAATTATTTTTATTAATCACTTTGTTTGTCTTTGATGTTATTATTATTTTTATATATTATTTGTTTAACTATGACTAAAATAAAATAATAAAAGTAGTTAAATTAGTTTATTCATATTTGAATAAAAACAATGTAACAACTACTTAGAGTTCCATTGCTGGGTCTTCAATTAAATATATTAAGAATTGAGAGTCTTGGTTTAACCCACACGAGCTGGCCAAGTGCATACTGGTGGATATTACATGTTCTCGAATGTTTAGATCAAAAACATGCTGGTTTCCTTACTACGTTTTAACTTCATCGATATTTAGCAGCGGCGGTAAATTAATTCACACCAAAATGTATGAGCATGTTTAAGGATAAAACCTGATGCCGCTGCTCTATATTCTCTTTATAGTATTCAAGGTAATCTCGAACACTATTGAAGCGTAAACATTTACTCCTGATTGCTATCTGGTTAATCCCGGCAAAACATGCGAAAACACAGTCCATCTCTATTGCTGAAAGATGAGTAGAAAGAGACAAGAGATAGTGCTTGGAATATATTCTGCTGTGCGGTAGTAAAGCGACAGTATAATATAATTACATTGCAAGCAAAGCGGAGCTACAAAGCCCTTTACTTCTAAACAAGTCATATGCTAGCACAGCTAAACTATGTTTTGTCCTATTCTTGTTTAAGACATTTTGAAATCGCATGTTAATGACAAAACATTGTGCTATTCTTAGCTTATGGTTTAAAAGTAAGGAGGTTCGTGTTATTAGCGTCTGTTAATAAATATTTAACTCTTGTGCTTTCAGTAATCGGCCCAAATAGATCGCAGTCATAGAAGATCGAAATAATAAGGTAAGTCAATAAATTTAATATTGTTTAATAATTGCCCTGGCTTTGCATGGGTACAAATTTGCCTTTCTCATGGATCAGTCTGTCTGTTGGTGAAATCCACATGAAATAGCATCCACTAGTTTTTGAGTTTATAGTGAACAGACAGCGAAGCGACATCATATTATATGTACTATGTAAGGACTTAGTACCTGATTCCTAATTTATTTATTTATTTTTTATGGACTACCAACAGCTTCTATGTATAACAATTCATTGTTATTGCTACACACATGTTATTGGATCCAACATTCACAACAAATGTACATATGTAAAATATTCAAATTAAGGAATTACAATATTTAAACTAAATTGAAGTTAGTAAATAGCACTATGTTAGTAAAATAGTTTCAATTAACGTCATATAAATTAAAACGGACAGTAACGTTCGTGCAATTAAAACAGGCAAGAATGCAAGATTATCAACAGCATCAAATTAATTATCAGGATGTAATCAGACAGTCCTATGTAATAATCTTAGATCCGTCATTAGCTAACGAAGAGTCACACTTTCGCGTCCCACTACTTTATGATACGAACAGTGTTGGCTAACTGTTGGGAGACAATTTTACTGTTTATTTCTAATACCAGTCGTTTCATTGTTCCATGAATTTGATTTATTAAATTGTTTGTGTTATGTTGCATAAGTCATTTGTTGTTTGCCAATGAAATCGGTTAGCTTTGAAAGTTTGACTAACCTATCTTCCGTTTCATAGGAAATGCATATTATTAAAACAAATGAGCGCGTATACACGATAAATATCTAACAACCATCTCTGATCACTTCAGCTTTCAAATAAAAAAAATCGCTTCAATATATTGTCTCAGCGCTACAAAGCTCAATCTTGTACACAGATAAACACGTTAAACCTATTACATTCCTCTTTTGTCGGGAGTTCAAACAGAAAAACTTAGCACTCGTGTTACTAATTTTGTGAAAACCGCACAAGCGGAGCCCGCAAAAGCAGTGCCACCTACGGGTCCGAAAATAGATTACGACCGATTCTCAGACCTACCGAATATAGATATGTGTAAGATTTCTTAAATTCGGTCAAGCCGTTTCGAAGGAGTTGTTTTTTAATTTTTCTCTGCGTAAGAACCATACTCGTACTTCAAAGAATATTCTAAAAAAAGAATTAGCGAAATCGGTTTAGCCGTTCTCGAGTTTTGCGCTTACCAACACATGTCATTTATTTTTATTATATAGAGAAGATAAGTGTGTGCGTCACGCAGATGCACTATCTGTTCCCTTAATTTAATATAGCCCATCTTTCAAGCACGGCGGGTCAAGTAGGTACTGCCGCCGCCGCATCGGGTGAGACTACTGAGGGGCGCAAATACTCAAAACTTGCAGGCCATGTATGAACCATTTGCTATTGAAACCTTGAATTCGTGGGGGCCAAGAGCATGTCCTCATAGCAAGGAGTTGTTAAAGCGCCTAATTGATAACACAAGCTAATTATTGATTAGAAAGCTTATTTGTATTACCAATGTTCCCTACACATTAGTACTAGAAGTACAGAAGTTGCACTCCTTTGATCTTGAATTAATAAATTTAAATTAATTAATA
The DNA here is from genome assembly GCA_936450015.1 of Meganola albula. Taxonomy (NCBI): domain Eukaryota; kingdom Metazoa; phylum Arthropoda; class Insecta; order Lepidoptera; family Nolidae; genus Meganola; species Meganola albula. The sequence goes on along the minus strand of OW388142.1, from coordinate 8,431,991 downwards.
GCCGACATAATTTCCATCGTACCTGGTGCATTCGAAATTGTACCTTACTTCAACGCGCACGATAGCGGAATTCCTTTCTGTGCCTCCTGTGATAAGTGATATATATTGAGTTGTACCCTTTTTTGTTTTTTTTGTCATGGGCGTTGTCAGAAAATTAACAATATTTTAGGTCTCACTCACGTTTTTTTATCTGCTATAATTTCGGAGATAATTTTGTGCAAAGTGATATATTTGTCTATGTGTAGCCCCCTTAAGTAACTACTAAACAAATTATTTTTCGTGCTTCGTGATTTAAATGCGATTGTATTCAATTTCATATTTTAATTCCACAATGTTAATAGTGAATTCTGATACGTCTAGAGTTATATCCCTTTGAACCGATACTTTTTTGTGAAAAAGGATACATGGTGACATAAATAGGGGACTTATAACTCTTTTTTTTTTCAGGATTATTGTGCAGGATTTATTATTCTGATGAGTTATTGGATACTTAACTTCGTGTACTATAAGTACACGAAGTCAGTTATATCAGTTAACACTAAGACAGTCTTCTATTTGCAATGTAATTTTACTGTACATGTATCATTTATCACATAATTTAAGCACATATTAAACTTTAAAAAGGTACAACTCAAAAGGTTTTTGATGAATTACTTTGAAAATGAAATATTTACCAAAAACACAAAAATAAATAATAAAAGAAGGTGTTTTACCCTACAAATTAAGATGCTCAATTTAAATTTAGCTCAGTTAGTTCACGAACAAGAACTGTTTAAATCTTGTTTTTACTCTCCTGTATTTCTTTCCTCTCCTTCTCCTGTTCTCCTATTTTTCAATTGTATCACTTATCACAGGAGGCACAGCTTTGTATTCTGAAATTACGTGCACCACAACTCGAGTGTCAGTGTTAACAGAAAAGTAAAAAGATATACAACTTAGTTGTTTAAATATACTGTTGCTGTATGTATTGTACCACTTCGTAACTTCAGTGTTGCAAAAATTATAGGCGAGTGACGTAGGCCTGTATCTCAGTAGGTACGTTCCCGGAAGATAACGATGCCGAACAATATTTTTTTAGTGACGCATTAATTTCTTTATTTAATTTAATATTGTGTTTGTTATTCAGTTAGGTCAATTTTTTTATCAATGGTATCTTTATGTTGTAAACAAATTTATATCTACTTGGAATGTAACATAAGTAAGTGTAGTAAGGGAAGATTTACATTAGACCGGGCCGTGTCCGGGACGGGCTGATTATACAGTACGCACATCTTTAAATTAGTAACGTAAAAACAAATTGCATACCCAGTCATGATCCTTAGACAATCTTCTGTAATCCGGATGAATCGTTATTTAATAGGTAAGCGCGTTTCATCATAGACCACATCATCACTTAACATTTGGCTAATCGTGGTCAACCGCAATCCTATTTTAAAATAAAATCCGTTCCGTAGTAAGTTAGGAAACCTCATAGTTTCGTACTACAGAGCTGTAATTTAGCATGGTAGTTCATATCATCAGATCTGATATTTGTAAGAAAATCTTGTAATTTTTTTTTTTGTGTTAGTACACATGAAAAACGGGGGTAACATATTTTTTCGCCAGTCCTCTCGTGTGGTAGATCGTTAGATTCAGCATGTTAGGGGTATGTTACTTATGAATGATTTCAGACTAATATCTAATAAGCTTTAAAGCTGTAATCTTAGATATGTTATAGTCAAGTGTCATCCCTTTTACCGGAATGTATATTTGTAAACATAATCATCAAATAAAATGAAAATGAAAGAAAATCGAAACAAAATCACAACTAAGTTAGCTTTACAGGTTATGTGGTCGTAGATTATATATTACGTATCACATATTAAAATTTCTATTTTTTTCTGAACTATGGAAGTTAGTGTTAAAAAAAAAATATATTGTAAACCATTCGCAACATAAAAAAAGATAAAACAATGAATAGACATTTACAGTTATTGCAATTTTAAAAGTGCGATACTTAGTTTTGCGGACCAGTGTATTTTTGAGTATAACTTCAGTGTGTTTCTGTTAATAGCTAATAATAATTAGATAGCTAATAGTATTTAACAAAAATGTTCTTATTAGAAAACGTATATTAGGATGAACAACTACTGAACCCTACACTACGCGTGGTCTGATACACTCTTAGCCGGTTTTCACTATTTTGTTTCTTGTTTTTGCTCTGCTTAACTTGAGAACATATGACCGTGTGTGTTAATGTCCTAGAATATTATTATTATAACTGCTAAGCTGACAGTTCAACAGTAAAGGCGCGCGAAATATAGGAAAAATAAACAGTACCTAACTTTATTGATATTAAGAGAGCTGTGCTCTTTGTGCAGCGATTTTTGGTTCCTCTATGGGGTCTAAATCTGGTGTAAACGCGGTGTTATATATATTGATGACGTCACTCGAAATTATCCTGTCGAACTGATGTTCAGTATTTAGGTCACTTCAGTCAGCTCAAGACGGACCGGTGACCTATGCGCAGCAACTGAGTTTATGCATTCGCTAGTAAGGACGCGTTCTGAGCAATATCGCAGTCAATTGTTTTAAGAAGTTTTTGTCTGTTTTGCAAACAGAACACCAGGTATGTTTATAGATTATATTTTATTTTAAAATTTAAATGTAGTAGATATTTTTTTACAAGAAATGACAATAGCTCAGTTTCAGTTTAATCAGAAAACTATGAATTTAATTCCTATGCGTACCTGGTAATATTAAATGTTTTAAATATTTTATTATAAGTGTAATATGTGTATCTGTGTACAAGTTTGCGGAAACGTAGCGCTTATACTAAACGACCGATCTCCTTTTTTAAAAATTAAACTGATCGAGTTGGTTCTCTAGGGCGGGAATTTAATTTTTTTTGTAAATAATTGTTATTTATTTTAATAAGTTGGTTTGTATTTCGAATACATTTCATTATATTTACTAGACATTTAAAAGTAGGTAGTTGCGGATAAGTTACAAATGCAAATGGGTTCAATTGTTATAAAAATCGCACCTTTGTAACGGACCATTGTGAAATCCATCTTTAAAAGATATTCCATTTTTTTACAACAATGACCCAGGAGGAAATCTTAAATGAAACCTATAAATGCTTGAAAGTTAAGCATAAAAGACGATTTTTTATAGTATCATCAAATGTATTTTAATCGAATTAAAATACATTTATATTGAAATAAAATTCCGATGTACTAATTATTCGCAAAAACCTGATTAAAGAATTTAACTAACCTAACCTAAACTAATGCGTTCAAATTCTTCGCATAGTCAAGGGTTTATATTGTAAAACCTACATTTTAATGTTAAAGTTAAATTCAAAAGGTTGTTTAGTGTCTCACTGCTGTGCATGGGTCTTCTCTCAACTATCTTACGAGTTGAGAGAGTTTAGGCCTTGATCCACACACGTTGGTCAAGTGCGGTTTGGTGGATGTCACATGTCCTCGAATGATTATTTATAAGCCATGCCGGTTTCCTCACGATGTTTTCTCTCATAAATATTGAGTAGCGGTGATAACAGAATTCACACTTACAAAACGTTATCATCCTTCGCAGCAGTTGGAAATTCTTATATTCAATCAAACCCTAAAGCGACTTTTAATTCAAAGCACAGTTTCATGTCTAGATCTTTTGAGGAATTCCTTCCCAACAAATCGCCCTTTTCATAAGATATCCCATCATATTTCCATCTATATGCAAACCATATTGTATCTTTAAGGTCGTATCATATTGAAAGTACTTAGGTATACAAATTGTGATTTTGTTGATAAAACTATCCTATAGTCGTTTTCCAACTGTTTCTATACTTAATTTCATATTAACCTGTTCGGTGATTAAAACGTGGAATAATAAAAATAATAATAAAAATAAAATGTATATTTCTCACCAACAACCATAGTCTATTACAAATTGTAACCATAAGCTAGCAAATGAGGTTGTGGATCGCTGGTGCCTATGTTAGGTTAGGAATAACCTGTGTTACAGGTCACCAGGGACAAAATAATATAGTTATTGGAGCATTAGGTTTATTAATCTATACGGAAGTGTGTATGCTCAAGTGTATGTGTGCGTAGGTATGCGCGGACGCGTTTGTGTGTGTGTGTGGTTTTTTTTTTTATCTTACAGAGTAGGCAACGTGCGAACCAGAACCGAATTAGACTCCTCTTCTTTTACGGACCAAAACCGTTGGTAACGCAAAATGTAAATGTCAAAACAAATCTCAGTTCTATCTTTTTGTCAATTACATAACGGTAAAGTTTAATAATAATAATAATTTATTGCTATAAGAAAGGATAACATTGCACTGCATACATTTGGTTCACGTAGTTAATATATATAAACATACAGTATAGTGTCTTATAGGCTCAGTGGACTAATTCACGTAATTGAATTAGTTTAGTTTCAATTCAGTTGCAGTTAAGTTTCGTTTTTTTCGTATTCTCGTAACTTTTACAACCACTGTCAGATACGCTCGCGTCAAGTTCGCGTCACGCGAGCGCTTTAGCGTGTATGTTATTTAAATGACAATCACAAGAATACAATTTTGCTCTAAAACGTAAACTTAATTTCAACGTGATTGCAATTGTACCGCAACTTGATCGGCGTGTCAAGAAATTACGTGAATTAGCCTACAGGTCTTGACAGTTGTTAGATGTCACATGTCCTCTTATGTTTAGTTCTCGCAATGTTTTTCTGACTTATTGATTTACATATTTATAACTGACTAGCGGACCCGGCAGACGTCGTTCTGCCCGGTAAAGCAGTGCCATCTAGCGGGTCTCAGACCTACCGAATATAACCAATAATAAATAATAGGTATCTAACCCGGTTTTCGGCACTTCTTCGCTTTCTAAATTTTTTTTTTAATTTTTCTCTCTAAATATATATATTATAGATATGTATTATAATATATAATATATATAATATGTATTATAGATTAATACATATTGCACTCGTTTGTATTATAGTAATACGCGCGTGTGTCGGTTATCGCGCTAAACCGTTAAGCACTTTTCTCGAAGTCGAATAAAAACTATAATAATAATAATAATCTGTACGGTGTGAACAGGGATAATCGTCGGTTGGTGCTACATTACATTTAGAGCAAAATTGTCTAACGGGCCTCTACGTGTTGGCTTCGGCCCCACTTTCAAAATTCCGAAGCTCCATAGCTCCAAGATAAAAAAAGACAAACATAATAATAATAATAATAATATTATTTTCACCCATACACACAGCGCCATCTAGCCCCAAATTAAGCAATTATATTTGCTTGTTACTAGGAACCGATATAATACTTACGTACATTTTTTTTTTGTAAATACATACATATAATAGATAATATACACCCAGACACAGAACCAACTCTTCACACAAAGATTTGTCCTGGGTGGAAATGGAACCCACAACCTTCAGCTCAGTCAGGGTCACTAACCACTACGCCACCAGGCCAATCACGTTTCTATGTCCTTTACCGGGTTTTAAACTATCTTTATACCAAATTACTTCCAAATCGGTTATGTAGTTTGGCGTGATACCGCGACAGACAGCACGAGTTACTTTCGCATTAATAATATTTGGAAGGATCATGGAAGACAGAAGCTACTAGGTAAGGATTGTAGCAGAAGCGTGCTGGGAATATAGAAAAGTTTCCATACTCTTGCAGCTGTTTTGCTCTTTTGGGGTTTCAAGCTGTTACTTCGGTTCTTAAGCTGCCGACGGTATCTCCTTACACTTCATGTTACGTGTATTGCTTCAGGCCGCCACCATGTCACAACAGTACAGTCTGCGGTGGAACAACCACCAGCCGAACTTCATATCGATGTTCACGACACTGCTGAACACGCAGACGCTGGTGGACGTCACCCTGGCAGCGGACGGGAAACAGCTCCTAGCTCACAAGGTCGTGCTCTCTGCTTGCAGCACCTACTTTCAAGTAAGTATAATAATACATACATTTAAATAATAATCGAGCTCTGTTTAGTTGGATAGTTCAACTGATCAAACTTAACAAGAACTATGTGAACCCAGATAATTGGTATTCCTACATAATTACTACCATCTCACTTTAATTTTAAATCCTTCGGTAAAATGCCAAATAAATATGTCTACTAAATGTATCTACTAGCTTTCCGACCACTGTTCTCCGCGTATACCTATGTCGATTATCGCGCTAAACCAGTAACCTCTTTTCGGGCAGTCAGATAAAAACTATCCTACATCATTCCTCGGCTCTCAAACTCGCAAATTTATTTACAATTTTTTTTTTTACTAATTTTATTTAATCCGTTTTATTAGTTTTGGTGTGACAGACAGACAGACAGAGTTACTTTCGCATTAATTACTGTACCTGGATGACCGTGCTTTGCTCGGTATTTTTTTTATAGAAAATACATTAGATACGAATTAGATGTGTTGATAAGAGGCTCCCAGTAATAGTTTTTCTGACACAAGAAGGAACTTGAGAATAATTATCTGGATTCTAAACGAGATTTTCTGGTTTCGAGACCGTCCAAATTCCCTCCCGAGTTATTATAATATGTACATTGTGGCGAAATTTGCTTTGGTATTCTACTTAAATGTAGCAGGTTTTTATTGCCTGAAAACCGAAACTGAAACGAATACCTTTTTTCACCGAGCTAGATCGATTAATCGCCCCCGAAACCTGCATACTAATTTCAAAAAGATCTTAGAGCCGTTTTCGAAATTCTGATTATTATAGGTATACAAAAATTGCACGTTTAAAAAAAATAGATTAGTAAGGATAATATGTAAGACATATTCTCTGAGTCAATCAAACAGACATACATATTCATTCTCGCAAATGTCTGAATACATGAATTGAATTTAGAAAAATCATGGTTGAATTATGATCCTACTCCACTGCAATTTGTTCGCCTTGTATTGCCTCATAAAGTCGTTACGTCTAACCTAATAGGGGCAAAAGTTCAAGTCAACAACATGTTTATTACCTACCTATGTGTTATTGTCAAATTCTTTTAATAAACTTCAGTCATACTACAAATATAGATTACCTTGAAGTCAGTAAGTACATCCGGCAAAATAGGGGCAAACAGTTCCAATCAACACCTGAATTTCAACTTGTTTACAAAAACATCGGTAATATATGAGTTAGGAAATGTAAGTACATGAGAAAATCTTTCCTACGGCGCAGTTTAAGTTCTATATAAAAACACAAATTATTCTAATCAAGTACTAATGCTAGTTGGACTAGGACTGACCTTGAAGCCATGTGCGGAGTCCAGACGATTGCTATCACGGTTTCACAAGGTCTACATTTATTCATATCTACTAAATAGATAGACATCCTAAATTTTCCTAAAACATACTTTGTTTACATAGGTCGTTATAATGGCTACGTTTATATCAATATTGTTTTTTATGAGTCAATGTGTTATTGAATTAGGTTTTAGACAGGCCGGTGGCGTGGTTGGTAAGATACTTGTTTTTCACGCCGCAGGTCGAGGGTTCGACTCCCACCCGAGACAAACATTTGTCTAAAATGTGTCTGTTTGTCTTGTGTCTGTGTGTAATTATCTATATGTAAGTATATATTTACGAAATAAAAGTATTATAAAATATGTAGTATATTACCAGTTATCTGGTTTCCATAGTACAAGCTCTGCTTAGTTTGGGATCAGATGATCGTGTGTGTTAATGTCCCACTATATCTGGATTTAGGTACTAAATTCATTCTTATCTGGAATAATATTATTGCGAACTTGTTTATTGCATTCAAACTAAGGCTGAAACTTTCTAAGGCTGATTCAAACCTGAAACTCTAGATGGCGCGCCACCATCTGTTGTCTAACGAAATTGGGATGGTGACTTTCTTGTTTTGTTGCTCATATAAACAAATGAAAAATATGGGACACGCATTTTTGTCTATTTTTTTGACAAAGATTACCGCTTTACGTCCAAGCGAAATCTCGAATAACGTTATATCTAGGTAAATTTAATACAGAGAATGACAAAGCGCACTCCTACTCCTTAACTTTAATGCGTTTTTCCGAAAATACGTGTTTTACATTTTTTTATAATATTACTGGCGGTCTAATTAAAATACGGTACGGTGTGAGCAAGGCTGAAACCGCTGCTCACACCGTTCTTATTGAAATTAGTACAATTTCACTGACCCTTTCTGTGGTTACGCCTTTATAAAGCTAGAACGGTAGAGCGACTACCGCCGTCAACAGTGAGCGGCGAGTCATTCATTGATGGCGGCGTTTTGTGGTTACGACCGGTGGCCCATGTGCTGCTAAGCTTGGAAAGTTATACTTTCTTGTTTATACTAAGTCAATTAATATATTTCAGGCATTGTTCGTGGACAATCCTTCGCCACACCCAATAGTGATCCTGAAGGATGTGACGTACGCAGATCTTCGTACTATGGTCGACTTCATGTACTGCGGAGAAGTTAATGTTACCGAGGAACAATTACCAAAGGTGAGTCTGTCTTGGCAACTGTAGCTTGATAAGTTAGCAGGGTCGTGGCCTGCGGGGCACAGTGAGGGAGAGAGAGAAGAAACATCCCCGCAACTCCTCACTAATAAGAGAGAGGAATAAGGGCAGTATGTGAACACTTCTCACACTTCTCTCGATCATGCCATGGCAACATGAAGGGGATTATTGCCGTCAACGCGAGGAGCAGCTGTATGTGCTGGCATGTAAACGGGGTATAAGTGTGATGAGCATGATTGTTTGTTCTGTGTCTAGGTGTAATCTAATATAAGTATAAAATTCTCGTATCGCGGTGTTTGTAACCAAACAGTTCCGAAACTTTATGAAATGATCGATTTTTATGAAATCTTATACCTATATCGGTAGTCATTAGTTTCTCTGTGTTTTAAAGGTATATATTTACAATAAAAATGTATAAGTAGTATATCAGTCACTAGTACCCATAACACTAGCAAATATAATTGCATAATTTGAGACACTTATGACGCTTACCATACATATTTGGTTTTAGGTGCTCGACACCGCAAAGCTCCTTAAGATTAAGGGTCTGACAGAGATGCCGGATTCTACTTCCCTTACTAGATCGCAAGGAACATCAGCCGACCTCCAGAATCAGGGCGACTCCATGGACTCTCAAAGGAACTCACCTGCTGTCTCACCCTCTCACAAACGCAGACGGTATGTATTCTTTATATATCAAAATGAATTGACGTATGTTTGTATTGTTAAAACTCGAGATCGGCTGACCCAGCGGATTTTGATCTTGACATATCGTACACGTCGAACATGTCCAAGAAAGGTTTAAAACGTGAGAAATACTCGGTACATATTCGCCCTTGCAGCAAGTTTATTATAAAATTAAGTGAATTTGAAAACTAACTGATATTTTTGTATGATAATAGAATTATAGACATTTTTTCTTTGATTTAAAATCAACGCCAATTCAGTTACGTCGTTTGTTTGATCTGGGTCGGACTGTAGGCTAAGGGAACTACTGACGCAAGGAATACGCTTGTTTTACTCGTTGCTACACTACATGGCGTTTCTTTCTAACAAACATTGACCAGATACTTATAGTAAACACTGCTTAGCTGGGACCCCGCGTTCGCCTAACTTATATCGATACCACTACATTATTTTCGTGAGCATTCTAATTTTCATCGGGACAAGAATTTGAATGAACCAATCAAATTTCGCTTTCTTCCCCGATACCCTGCAACGTTTCAAAACAATTCCATGCAAAATTTTAATAAAGCGATGCCTAGGAGATGTCTTGACATGCCAGTGGCCTGGTCGGTAAGACACCTGCTTTTCAATTTTCAGGTCATGTGGGTTCGATTCCCACCCAAGGCAGACATTTGTGTGATGAACATGGCTGTTTGCCTTGAGTCTGGGTGTAATTATTTATTATAATTATGTGTTTACTAAAGTAGTCATCATCATTAGCCTCGGGACGTTTACAGCTGGATAAAGGCCTCCCCCTTTAGAACGCCACAGCAATTGGTTGCCGGCTGTCAAGATCCATCGGCATCTCGCAATTTTAATATTAATCTCATCAGTACAGGTAATTTTAATAATGTCATCTTGTGGCGGGCTGGCCGACGCTGCGGCGACCATTGCGTAATCTTCACTTAAGAACCTTTATACTATACATATACAAAAGTACTATATATACCTATATACTATATATTAAAGGGCTCCCAGTAATAGTCTTTCTCACAAAAAGAAAAAATAAAATAAATTACAATATCACATTACGAATTGTTGCGATATTTGTATTTGTATTCTAGTGACATTGTAGCAGTTTTTAATTGCCTCAAAACACGAATAAAACGACGTTTTCTAAAACGAAAACTTAGATCGATCAATCGCCCCCGAAACCTATATTAAATTTCATAAAAATCGTTGGAGCAGTTTCCGAGATTCAGAAAATATACATAGGTTGATGACGACGAGACCAGGTCATAACTAGACCACACAACGAAATTGCGCATCGCAAGTCCGCGATTACGTGCAAAATGTGAGGTTTAACTTAGTTAATTTAATTGTTGTTAATTGTAAATTTCTAATTAGATTCTTATTGGAATTGTTGAATGTGTATTCTAATTAGATTGAAGTTATCGGATTTCCATTCTAAAGTGATTTTTAAGATAGTTTTTTGCAAAGTAAAATGTTAGTACTAAAATTACGTAACTTGAAAATGACCTTTTTTGTTTATGGAGATTTTTTAATAAGAATGATTTAATTTTAAAGACGTGGATGTAAAATGAATGGGACAGTTTGAATTTTGGAAATCCGATAAGAAATAAGGAAGTTATGAACGATTTTCTAGAATGAACAATATTGTTTATGTGAATTTTTGTATGTTTTTGTTCTAGAAATTTTTTATTGTGATTATGTACATTTATAAGCTTTTTATAATATTATAGAGATTGTAAAAACGCGTAGAATAAGGTATAATATGTACAGTTTTCTTTAATAAATAAAGAGAAATTCAAGGAAAAGGGGTCTCGAGATAGTAAGAATGATCTCGAACTTTCGAGAACATTCGCGCGGATTCTTTTCGGTAACAACGGCCGGTATAAAAGGCGGTCGTATTGCCGGAACGTGTCAGTCGCAAATGAACAGTCGAAAATGAAGAGTCGCAAATAGTCAGTTGCAAATGAACAGTCGCAAATGAACAGTCGAAAATGAAGAGTCGCAAATAGTCAGTTGCAAATGAACAGTCGCAAATAGTCAGTCGCAAATGAAGAGTCGCAAATGAAGAGCCGAAGAGTAAACAACAAAAGGAAAAATCTCGAGATCTCAAGACCAAGAAGTAATTTTTGGAAGAAATTGTTGTTTGCATTTCAAGACCGGGGTTTCTCTAGTTGGCCAGTAGTGCCGTACCTATTTCACTGGATATACGCATTTAGGGGTGCGTGGGGTAGGTGCCACCAGCGGCGAATATAGGAAGGTCTAGGTACCTACCAACAACATCATCATATACTCTAGGGACACATACCCTGGAGTATAAGGAACCCACTCGACCTAGCAAGTAGGAGGTACAGGGTGGTGTCCATTACAGTCTGGTCCTTCGAGAAGACGGATCCCTAGAAGAATAGTCCAGAAGAATTAAGAATATTGCAAGATGCCAGTGACAAGATCACAGAAGGATGCCTCCTCAAGACCGTCGTCCCGTCCTTTCGTTAGGGACGGGGAAGAAGAAGCGACAGGGTCAGAAGGGGTCACGTCTGCGTCAGCGTCAGGGTCATCGGCAACAGCGTCGGACACACACACTTCTTCGGGTACAGCAACAACAGGAGAAACTATGGCTACAGAGGCAACGATCACGACTGCGACCACGACGGCATCACAGAAGAAAGGAGATGCCACACAGAAGAAGACTAAGAAGACTCCAGAACAGGCCCCGGAGGAGGGTATTTGTGGCGTTACCAAGACCCTCAATCCGATGGGAGTCAGTCTTCGAGCCAGGTCCATGAAGACCACGAGTACTTCAGCAAGAAGACGCGAGCTGGCAGCCAGAGAAGAATTGGCACGTCTGGAGCTTGAACAAGCACAGGCTGCGGCAAAACTGGCCCGCGTCAGATTGGAGATGGTACAATGTGAAGATGAAGACTCCGTGGATGAAGACCTGGAAGACAGAACAGCTCAGGTGCAGAACTGGATCGAGACGTCAGTTCGGGGAGGCAGCAACATCGAGCAACCAGAGCAACGAGGTCAACCCCTTCTAGAAGAGCAGCAGGAGCCGAAGAAAGTCAAACCTGAAGAGAACGTTTCAAAGGGAGCTACGATTGAAATTCAAGCTTTGACGACGGCATTGAAGCAAGCCTTTTCTAGAAGTGGACCAGCAGCTCAACCGAACTACATCCACGAGCTACCATACTTCGATGGGAACAGCAGCGAGTGGATGGCCTTCAGGGTCGTCTATGAAGATACAGCACCAATGTTCAACGATGTTCAGAATATGGCTCGACTGAGAAGAGCAATAAAGGGCAACGCAAGAGAAGCTATCAAGAGTCTGCTATACTCCGAGGCTTCTCCGATGGAAGTGATACAAGCCCTCAAGAGAAGATATGGAAGGCCCGATGCACTGGTACTGGCGGAATTGGACAAAGTAAAGGCGCTACCGAGAATATCAGAGAACCCAAGAGATATCTGCGTCTTTGCAAGCCAAATAAACAACAGTGTAGCGGCAATCAAGGGGTTGAAGAAACCACAGTATCTACATTCACCAGAAATAGTTAAGCAAATAGTTGAGAAGATGCCTACGATACTCAAGTTCCGATGGTATGACTTCACTGCAGCAACAGAAGATGGCGAGTTCTCCAACCTATCGGTGATCTGCGAGTTCCTCAACAAAGAAGCAGATAAATGTGGAGCATTCGCAGCTTCTGAAGAAAGGAGCATGATGAAGAGGACCCCCAGGCAGGCTACGCACTCAACAAGGGACTTCAACGAAAAGGAAGGAAAGAAAGCAGAGAAACAGTGCCCTATGTGTGAGGGTGAACATTTCCTGCTTGAATGCCAGAAGTTCCTGAAGGCATCAGTGCAAGACCGATGGGCAGCAGCAAAGAAGGGTCGCGTCTGCTTCAAGTGTCTCCAAGGGAGACACAGAAAAGAAAGCTGCAGAAAACCCACGTGTAAGCAGTGCAAGAGATGGCACCATCATATGCTACACGTGGAGTCGGAAGAAAGGACCCCGGAAAGGAAAGAGGAACCTCAAGAGGTGACGAGCAAGGCATCAATCAACACGGTGAATAACGCAAGGGCGTACCTGAAGATTGTTCCTGTAGAAGTCTTCGGGTCGCAAGGATCAAAGAAAATACTGGCCCTTATGGATGAAGGGTCAACCGTGTCGCTGCTAGACAGGAAGGTAGCAGAAGAAATCGGCGCTCAAGGAAGAAAGGACGAACTAGTCATCGAGACAGTTGGAGGAGGACTGATGAGGGAAAAGGACTCTCAAACTATAGATCTCAAGTTGAAAGGATTGCATCAAGAGGGTGAAAAAATCCTGAAGAGAGTCCGAACCATCAACGAGTTGAAGTTATCCCCACAGTTCCTGGAAAAGCGAAAAATCCAAGAGTACCGACACTTGAAAAAGATCGCAGATTCCTTATTTTACGAAGGGGAGTCACCACAGCTGCTCATCGGTCAAGACAACTGGGAGCTGATCGTGACTCAAGAAATAAGAAGAGGGAAACCAGGAGAACCAGTAGCTTCGAGAACGGGACTTGGCTGGGTGCTCCATGGGTCAGATACTGGAAGCACAAGAGTAGTTCACTTCATCCACACGTGTCTACATGTCAGCGCGCAGGATGAAGAGATGCATCAAGCCATCAAGGAACACTTCGCGATCGAAGCGCTTGGTGTGCAACCAAGAAGACCCACTACGGACTCAGAAGGAAGAGCACTCGCCATCTTGGATAGAACCTGTCGAAGATTAGAAGATGGTCGATTTGAAGCAGGTCTGCTGTGGAAGGAAGAAAATGAGCAGATGCCAGAAAGCTACACATCTGCCAAGAACAGACTCATCAACATTGAGAAGAAAATAGACAGAGATCCTCAGTTGAAAGAAGAGTACAACAAGCAGATCCGGCATCTAATCTACAGCAAATACGCAGAAGAAGCTTCTAATGATAAAGAAGATTCCAAGAAAACTTGGTACCTTCCTCACTTTTCCGTGGTGCATCCACTGAAAAAGAAGATAAGAATCGTCTTCGACGCTGCAGCCAAGTCAAAGGGAAAAAGCCTGAACGACGCACTCTTGCCGGGTCCAGATCTACTGCAGTCACTCTTTGGAGTACTCCTTAGATTTCGTCAAGGACCTTTAGCAGTGGCTGCCGACATAGAGGAAATGTTCCTGCAAGTTCGCATCCGACCAGAAGATAGAGACAGCCTGAGGTTCCTGTGGCGAGGGGATCGTCGCGATGTACCGCCGAAGAAGTACAGAATGACTTCGGTCATTTTCGGTGCTACGTCATCTCCGAGCACAGCAATCTACGTGAAGAACAGGAATGCGGCGGACTTCGAGGAACAGTTTCCAGAGGCGGCAAGGGCTATCGAGCGGAACCACTACATGGACGACTACCTACACAGCTTCCATACCGAAGAGAAGCTTAAAAGAGTGACATCGCAGGTGGACGCCATACACAAGAAAGCGGGCTTTAAACTCAGGGGATGGGCGTCAAACGAAACTAAGTTGCTGCAGGGGATGAAGACCGAAACAACCGAGAAGACAGAAGTAAACCTCGGTAAAACGGAAGAGAAGACATTGGGACTGCGCTGGTTCACCAAAAGGGACTCTATCGGCTTCCGAGCGAATCTTCGAAATACATCTGAAGAAATACTCCGAGGATTCAAGGTGCCGACGAAGAGAGAAGTTACCAGTGCCGTGATGTCGACTTTCGATCCGCTGGGACTTGCATCACCGGTTCTCATTCAAGGCAAGAAGCTGCTCCAGGACATATGGAGAAGTGGGATCGGTTGGGATGAAGAAATAGAAGACAAGGAGTACGAAACATGGAAGACTTACCTGGAAAAGTTGAAGCTGCTCCGCGACCTGCAGATTCCGAGATGCCTGGCGCCACGACGCACCGAGGGGGAGTTACACACCTTTACCGATGCCAGCCAGACCATGTTTGCCGCCACGACGTATTGGAGAACAGAAGAGCAAGATGGAACTAACCACGTCGGTCTGGTTGCAGCGAAAGTGCGAGTCACACCGCTGAAACCTGTATCCATTCCGAAACTCGAGTTACAAGCGGCACTCTTGGGAAGCAGGCTGGCGCGTTCAGTGGAAGAGGAGATGGATCTGAAGGTGGTCAAGAGAACGTTTTGGACAGATTCCAGTATCGTACTATCTTGGGTCAAGACGGACCCAAGAACTTTCAAGACATTCGTGGCACATCGCTTAGCAGAAATTGAAGATCTGACGAAACCACAAGAATGGAGATGGGTTCCCACAGCGCAGAATCCAGCTGATGATGCAACACGCGACGTACCAGAACACTTCGATAGCAATCATCGATGGTACACCGGACCGGACTTCTTGAGGCAAGAGGAAGATCATTGGCCTGCACCAAGAAGTTTCAAGAAGGAACCTACTGTCGAAGAAAAAGTTGCACTCCTTGGGCGATCCTGCGGCATGACGAGCGTCGGCAACTTCGGGGACAACGAGCTCGTGGGCAGACACACCTGGAAGACTACGCAACGACTTGCCGACCATTTCTGGCAACGTTGGTTGCGGGAATACCTGCCCACTCTGCTGCCGAGGCGAACTCCGGGGAGAATTAGCGCTTCCGACCTGCAAGTTGGAGACGTCGTGCTCATCGTCGACCACACCATGCCAAGATACACCTGGCCACGCGGCAGAATACAGCAGGTGTATCCAGGACCAGATGGAAGAACCAGGATCGTCGACGTCGAGACAAGGGGCGGCGTACTGAGAAGACCCAGTTCGCGAGTGGTGCTGTTGGTGCCGGGAGCGTCGTCAAGACTGGAGGATGGTGCAGAGCACGAGGGGGAGAATGATGACGACGAGACCAGGTCATAACTAGACCACACAACGAAATTGCGCATCGCAAGTCCGCGATTACGTGCAAAATGTGAGGTTTAACTTAGTTAATTTAATTGTTGTTAATTGTAAATTTCTAATTAGATTCTTATTGGAATTGTTGAATGTGTATTCTAATTAGATTGAAGTTATCGGATTTCCATTCTAAAGTGATTTTTAAGATAGTTTTTTGCAAAGTAAAATGTTAGTACTAAAATTACGTAACTTGAAAATGACCTTTTTTGTTTATGGAGATTTTTTAATAAGAATGATTTAATTTTAAAGACGTGGATGTAAAATGAATGGGACAGTTTGAATTTTGGAAATCCGATAAGAAATAAGGAAGTTATGAACGATTTTCTAGAATGAACAATATTGTTTATGTGAATTTTTGTATGTTTTTGTTCTAGAAATTTTTTATTGTGATTATGTACATTTATAAGCTTTTTATAATATTATAGAGATTGTAAAAACGCGTAGAATAAGGTATAATATGTACAGTTTTCTTTAATAAATAAAGAGAAATTCAAGGAAAAGGGGTCTCGAGATAGTAAGAATGATCTCGAACTTTCGAGAACATTCGCGCGGATTCTTTTCGGTAACAACGGCCGGTATAAAAGGCGGTCGTATTGCCGGAACGTGTCAGTCGCAAATGAACAGTCGAAAATGAAGAGTCGCAAATAGTCAGTTGCAAATGAACAGTCGCAAATGAACAGTCGAAAATGAAGAGTCGCAAATAGTCAGTTGCAAATGAACAGTCGCAAATAGTCAGTCGCAAATGAAGAGTCGCAAATGAAGAGCCGAAGAGTAAACAACAAAAGGAAAAATCTCGAGATCTCAAGACCAAGAAGTAATTTTTGGAAGAAATTGTTGTTTGCATTTCAAGACCGGGGTTTCTCTAGTTGGCCAGTAGTGCCGTACCTATTTCACTGGATATACGCATTTAGGGGTGCGTGGGGTAGGTGCCACCAGCGGCGAATATAGGAAGGTCTAGGTACCTACCAACAACATCATCATATACTCTAGGGACACATACCCTGGAGTATAAGGAACCCACTCGACCTAGCAAGTAGGAGGTACAGGGTGGGGTCCATTACATAGGTATATAATAATATATACAAAAATTTTTCGTTTAAAAGTATAAGATATCTAGTCGGTACAAACTCTCTACTACATATATTTCTAAACAATTATTTTTCTGTGTTTCTAGCCGCAGGAAAAGTTCAACGGGGTCTACATCTCTAAACATGGTAGAAAACGAGAACAGGTCTGACATTGCCCAGCCCGCGGATTCTATAACCCTGAGCAGCGTGCCACAACAACGTCGCATGCGCGAGTACCATGAAATACGTACCATTGACAACTCACAACAGGTTGACGAAGTTAGTATTATAGCATTATTATTATTGTCTCTTGCCTTTTTCCCATTATTATTGTGGTTGGCTCCCAGTTTAACCTGTTGCGGATAGCTACCACGCTGAAACTAGCAACTACCATCAGGCATCGAAACCTGTTGGGAACAATTAGTAGAGATAGTTAATGCTTCCGAGGCACGGAGGGTAGTCCCTCAAACAACCAGAACACAAACAAATCATTCTTCTTAGACAATAATTGTCAGGGACGGTAGTTGAATCTGCGACCTCCCGGGTATAGTAAAGCCCGAAAGGACGGCTTACACCGCTCGACTACTGACAGGTGGTCGATACTGCTATAAAATACACACATTTTGTTTTAATCCCCTTTTAGCAGTTTTCCTAATTGATTAGCTAGGTGCGCAGGGGATATAAAGCACAAGTGTGTGCGCGAACACAAGTACTCTATATTCCAATCCCTCTCATAGTCCGGGGAACGGATTCACGGACACTCACTCACTAAGGGATAAATAGGGCGTTATGTGGGTGACATTTACCAATACCTACATTTTGTGTTAAAACGCGAGCTATTTAAGTAATACAGCTAATGCCACGTGGGAAAGGAAGTTTGATTTTAATTTCTGATGGCTACAATAAAACACCAGTAAAATATCTGGTACAATCAATCGGAAGTTATAGGAGTACATACATTTCGGAAAGTCATTTTAATATTTCGGAGTCCTCCTCTTCGTCCGTCCGGGGCTTGATGCAGAACCTATAAAATATTTCAAAATAATGGCATATACACATATATCTTAGATAATTAGAGATTAGTGTACACATGTATTATATGACTAAAATGACTAAATTATGTTACATGTTCAAATGGCATTAGCTAAAATTATTAAATGTCCCCTCCCGATCTAGGTTTGTTAAACCTGTGTTTCAGGCCAGCTGTCTGCCTACACTAGACCTAAGTACGAGACTCAAATAACGATGCCCAAAAATAATATTAGTGAATCTCACATTTGATCTCAGTAATGATTTTTTATTTCTTATAGACATCAGAAGCTGAAAATCTAAATGTAGAGCCAATGGGCATGGAAAATAATCAAGCTGGTGTACCACAAGGTAAGTTTATTTTATTTATGCTAACATCATCAAAACCTTGATGGGGGTGAATTCCCAAAGATATAACGCATGTAATGTAGACATGTAGATAATTATAAATAATATATTAATATTATGTAATAATGTGTCTTGGTAAATATGTAGACAACAGTTGAAATAACATACTAAGTTCAATCCTTGTGTCACTACCTTACTCTGTCGTCAGACCCTCTCTTTCTATCACAGAAATAAAAACGTCTGACCACAAGGAGTGAGAAAGAGATGCTATGTAGACTCCACTTTCACCTTTCATCTTTATAAACAAACCCAACACATTATAATAATTTTAAACTAATTCATACTTAATATGAATGCTATATGCTAGATTTTATTTGTACTTAAACCATTTTTACGTTGAAATATTTTTATCTTCTACATTTTACCTTTTATTATTAGCCTAGATATCCACTGCTGGGATTTAGGCACCCCATCGAACGTCAAAATTTGCTACAGGAAATCATGGGCTTCCCGCGAAACTATCTGAGAACTGTTTGTACTATTACATCAGCACTTAGTGGTGTATATTAGTCCTCTATTGGATATAAGCTACTAAGTTCGATGCACGGCTACCCTAGCTAGCTATTATGATGAGATCGTCATTTCGCCATGTCTAATAGCGACTTACGTTAGCCAATCCATCCACTCTTTTGCTGCGGTACAAAGTTATACTCGCAGACGGGTTCACTAAAACGAATTTTGGTTATTATATTGAATGACTTTTTTGTTTATATTTCAATCACTAATGTTATTTCTCTATGCGGGTGGCGAGATAACTTATAATAACATAATTCTTTGACACACTGAAGACGAGATCACACGTCTAAGAGAATGCGTACCTGATGTGTAGTAGGCGAGTATACGCGTCCCATATATATCAGAGTTTGAGTAATTCGCCTTCTGTTTCTATCAAGACGGTGCTAAATCGCCATCCATTTACCATTCAAACAAATAGTTATATTTTTTGCTAGATCCACCTTCAAAAACATAATAAAAGTCGGTTGCCCTGTCTGTAGAAGCAGTTATAAATTGCTGATTTTAGAAAACGATTTATCTTGCCTATTGTGTGTGATCCGCAGTGAAGACCTTTCACTGCGAATAGCGAGTTATCTCATGTACCCCAACGATTGTTGGTTTTAATGCAAAAATTTGCTCATTGCTAATCCAGTGTGTTATATATTACAGCTTCAAATCGTAAAAGAACAACAGGGGCAAAGTATTTTTACTCGTCTTAGAGATATCGTGTCGAGATCGTTCAGTCGATACTTAATTCATTTAAAAAATACATATTTCCGAACAAATTTATATGAATGTAGTCCATGTTGTATGATATTAGTGTGTACTGCTTTCGCTTACTTGTTTCTGCTATCCTTGGCTAGTTTTCCTGAACTGTATTCTCTTACTGGACATCTATCTATAGTTTCTGCCAGATTAACTTGCAATAAACTACGTCGACCCCTTCCGACTTCCGTCTCTTCCTCGTTAAATAGGTCACTTAAAAGTTATTTTACAACACCTGTCATTAAAAAATTGACAATGAAAGTAAAATGCATTTATTGCATGTTTATGTGGTATTATCTATAAGTATGTATATAGTGCCTGTTTTTTCTACTAACTGCGCATCTTACGCAATATATGTATGGATTGAGTTGGTGTGTTAACAAACAGCAGAATGTGAGTGGACAGTTTATATTTACTTAATCGCGCATAGACTTTAAAATTTACTACCACTAATTCCTTGTTCTACATTGCAGTAAAGTTTATTTCCTGGGACATTTCAAACATGGCCTTCTTATTCCTTAAGCAGAACTTAGACAATGGAGACCAGATAAACTACATTATGTACTATACTACTCATACTTCAATAGATAATTACACTCAGACTCATTGAATGTGACACGACAAAACGACTTCTTGCTATCCACACGTGACCCGACAAAAGTTTTAATGTGTTTTTATAAGTAAAATTCTAGTACAACAATCATTGTTTATAAAATTTATGTAAAAGAAACATATAATTAGTCTGCTTCTGGGATCTATACTGTTATTGTTCTGGTAACTATTTGTTTATATTTATCTGTGGCCACATGTATGGACAGGGGGGTTGGGATCAACCCTTAAGCTTATAACTTTATTTAATTGTCGTGCTGAGTTGATTCATATAATTTATTTATTTATTTACTCATTAAGTATGTTACGATTGTTTTCATTAAGTTTCTCATTCATCTCTCAAATTATTCATATTTTTAACTGTTGATGTTATTAGTGTTGTGCATGTACTGTGATTCAATGTGAATACAACTACGTTCTCCGTGACGTTTTATTTTCCAGGGAAGGGAGATCAATGAGAAACATTGTTACTTACAAATTATTATGTTATAAATACAATTTTTATTAAACATACGTACATTTATCTCTCTTCCCAGGAGGACAGTGGACGATGATGGAGCACTCGTACCCTCGGTACTCGAACGCGTGCATCGGCACATCAGGACTCCAGCAGGACCAACAAATGTACATAAACAACGTCATCAACCCACACATGGAGGACCTCAACAACTACCAACAAAACCTTGGAGTCCCGGGACCCTCACCAGGCGTCTCTTGTGATATCTCCAAGCAAGAGCAAGCGACGCCTCCTTCTGTTCCCAAACGACGTCGCACCACTAACCCACAGGCTGAAGAAAACTTCCAACGGGCTTTGGAAGCCGTCCGCTTTGGCGGTATAGGGTTCTGCAAGGCGGCGCGAATGTTCGGAGTGAATAACAGAACATTGTGGCTTGAATACAAGAAGAAGGGATATCCGAACAACCGGCCGAGTATCAAGAGCAGGATTAAAAGGGAGCATGCATCACCGCCGCCTGAATACAAAGAAGATGCTCAACAGCCTGAACAACAGATGGCGTTATTGTGCCCGCAGCATCAAGTCCCACCTGGGTTTATAGATTCAACTACTCATGGTTTTCCTATCCAAGGTGTGGCGCATAGTTCGCCTTTGAATATTTTAGGGGTGAACTTTAATTCGATGCAATAGAACGCGGCTAGCGGCGTGTCGGTCGACGAAGCGTACTCGTTGTGACAAGAGGCGGGCGGGGAGTACGCGACCGCGTACAGACCGCCCTCTCCAAACCGTACTCAGCCGCGCTATGACGTATACATGCACCTCTCCCTGTAAATAATATCATGTAAGGTAATATTGTACTTATGGGCCAAAACGCAAGTCGAGTAACTTTGAAATGTCTAATATCTGTTTCATATCTTAAGTAAATGTCATTCCTGCTTGTGCGAATGATTACTGAGTATTAATAATTACTAGATAGTAAAGTATCTAAATACTATATTAATCGCCGTTTTGTCAACTATATGTTTCAATCACCTCTTTGTACTACGTGTATATATATTGTTGACTCTATAGATAGAGTTTTCATGACTGATTTTTGACTACTTATGAAAATAATGGACGACTTATTGAGAATTTATTCTAAAAATGAAGTGATCGTTTTAAAATATAAAAATGTAAACAAATATTAGACATTTAATTCCGTTTCAGAGTTACGTCACTGGCGGCCTCAATAGTTGTATTCTCTTATAAAGCAATAACGCAAAGCTATCTTGTGTAGTGATACCTATTTAGTAGGTTATAATTATTATGTAAACGGCCACGGGCTGTGTGGCACTGACGATTTATAATCAGTATTTTTTTTACTTATAATCTCTTATTATGATTTTATTAATATTTTAATTATTTATATATACGTTTTTATTCGGTTTATAAAAGGATCTTGATAGTCTTTTGGAAATTCAACTGCTTCGTATTATTATTTTATAATCGCTTATAAATGAAGCAATTTTACAACTAACTGTCTACAATTGCCATTTTAATGGTATTTTTATTATTATTTTTCGATGTGGTATGTAAAATATTTGTGTAATAATTACACAAATATTTGTATTTTATACAAAAACTTAGCATTAATCTTATCTAAAAGCGCAATAATTAAAACAATCTTACATATCAAAACAAGCTTTTACAGCGTTTGTGCCATGTATTATTTAAAATTATACTATATTAACATGTGTAAACGAAATTACTATCCTGTAAATATCAAAATCCTTTTATAAGATAGGTATTTCGACCAAATTATATGCATGTAGTGTCCGGCCTAGTCATATCTTGAGTAGAGCGAGATCGGGCGCCAAAGGCACACCTTTTCGGGGCGATTTTATGTTAATACAGGAAATATACAAGCTAAAGCAGTATGACTGGTTCTTTACGAGTGACAGTATTTCGAAGAAAAGATAGGATTTAGATAGAACCTCAAGCGCGTCTGTGAGGATGCTGATGTGAACGGCATGTTTCTAGTTTGTATACTGCTTATATATTTACTGTGATCTGGTTGATTGCCTAATGGACGAAAATCACTCAACTTTTCGCTAGGCCGGCTGTTTTAGGCTAGTACACATGTTTTTATAATTTCCTGAACAATATTCGAACGGCCTGAAGTCCGTATCTATTGCCATTATAAAAATGTATTTTTAGATCTCAGTAGAGCCATAAGTATTGAACTATTCGGAATAAATAAACTCATCGAAATAGTCACGATGTTTCGATGGAAGTAGCGAAATTTATTGCTTTGGGGCCTACTACAGTAATATAAACCGAATATTCGGGTAATTATCGGTTGAATATGTATTTTAGAAGAAAATAATATTTTTGTAATTAAATCATTTCGTAATTTGCCCGAATTTGACGTTTAATGTATTAAAGTAGACCCCAGAAGTATTGCAAGTGTCAAAATTACACAGGCAAGTCCTTTTTGTTTCTAAACTTGTATTAAGATATGGCCAGTATTATTTACAAGAATGAATATATCAAACTACGTAGAATTTAGTTTGTAAGTACTTGGCAGGCTAAATTAAATGATGTAAGACGTCAAAGCGTAAACATTTAAAAATCCTTCAAATTAAAATTTTCACAAATGGTTATCCATATTGTGTTAACTATTTTGACCAAAATAGCATCCGTACCGTTTTATAACTAATATCTATAAAGTCGCTGCTACACATGAGGCGAAACTTCAAATGTTGCTTGTCATAATAATCTAACTAAAAATACACATATATTTACCTTTATTAAATAAAATCATCTCATAAAATCTTAAATAGGTTTATCATTCGTTTGCTTTAATCTGTTATCTTGACATTTACACCAGTAAGAAAGAGACAAAGTCCGTTTTAATTAAGAAGTCTTTTAAGGTTTATATGAATATGAAGTCCGTTTTAATTACGGAGTCTTATAAGGTTTTTATGAATAAGATATCAAAATATTTGTTGGTTTTCAAATAACTTGTAAGAAATTGCTTTTACAACTAATCAAATGTAACAGAGACATTTCTAAATATTTACAACGTTACAATAAAATGACAAATGACAAGCAAATGGACCTAACAGACATTTTAACACTAATCTAAATAAAAATCTAAAATAATACGTAAAAAAATTCTGCAGCATTGCCGCATTGGATGGCAAAGCTGGTATAAACCAGCCTCCTAATCACGTGCTATAATATACTTGTAATATGTTGACAAAGTTAAAATGCCCAGTGTGCAGAACAAAATTCTCATGAGAAATTTATAAGATAATTTTGTTTTACTGCTTGTAATATAAAAAGTTGATAATAATTCTATTGTTTTGTGACATGTGTAAGTTTATTCTAAACTAGCTGTTACGGCAATCTTCGTACCGCGTATTTTTCAACTTTTAAATCTTAATTGAACCTGAAAGTACATTTTGATACTAAGATTAGCCAAATCGGTTCAGCCGTTCTCGAGTTTTAGTGTCTAAAGAGAAGATTGTAATAATGAAAATAAAATAATATCAATTCCAGCTAGAAGAGATTCTCCGATTATTAAAAAAAAATAGAATTCTAAAGTAATACGATCCTATAACCTCATATGGAGACGTCAGGGGCGCTAGGGTGCAAACTGGTGGTTGTGACTCCTGTGTAAAGGGAAGATCTTCCGGCTGGGCGAGGTGTGATGCCTGGCGACCGCTAATCGCCAGTGAAACTGCTTGCGCGATTCAAGATTGCTACGTCATTCTCTGGAGTGACGTTAGTTATGTGACACCACATTTGTAAACTTAATAATAATTCAAAGTGGGCTATTTAACAGAATATTTTTATGCCATTATAAGCTTGTAGTCTATGGTAGCAGTGACTTTAAATTATTTAATGCGTTACAATACACGGTTTGTAATTATTATGATTTTACAAAACAAATAAAAACGCGCCCGCGTTTTGGTATTTCGGAAGCTCACATGAAAATATATGTAAAAAATAACAGTTTAATTGGGAATCGGTTCAAATATAACTACAAATATTTCCTTAGACGTATAACAGGTAGTGCTATTAACGAAGAAGCGCCTCGTCTTCTTTTGATTGCGCATGCGCATTACTAGATTACTCGTAGATCAATGGATCAATCAAGAAAGAGATTAATAGACTATAGTACTATTACTATAGTCTATTATTCTCTTTCTTGTAATACGCTTGTCTTTGTGAATGGCACTACTTGTAACAGAGTTGTAAACATAATGAAAATTGAGCGTTGTCGTCACCACGATTTAGGAATACTCAAAAACTAGGATCAAGGTCATTGTAGAGTATTGTTGCTATTTAAAAAAGTAGTAACTAGTAATAATGTAATTGATCCTTAAACTTTTGGTTGTATATTGTACTATTCCAAGTTCCTTAGACTTCGAAGTTTTTTTAATATTTTGAAGTTCCAGTGAAAGTTTTGGGTGTATTTTAAGCATTTATTTTTTAATTTTACACTTGATACAATCGTAAATTTAATTTATACATTTTTATTAATTATAACATTTGTATCGATTTACTTGGCTTGACTTTATCATTTGGAATAGCAAGCTTGTTTAATCAGTTTTGGTAATTTAAGGAAAGTTTGTCCATACTACCCCTCAAACTCAGAATGCGTAATCTTTTACTTTTGTATACTCAAAGGTCCAAATACAGAATAATGTCAAACTGCCCCATCTCTAACGCTCGTTCGTTCTCGAGCACTAGTTGCATTGCGGTTACGTTTTCAAATACTAATTCGCGAATTGCCTGTACTTACAAAAAACTTACAGAAGTAGGTTTTGTATGAACTGATTCAGATTTTTGTATGCTATTTCAAATTGAAGGCAGCTTTGTAATAAAGCGTATTTAAATAATGTGAACATATTAATGAAGATCTCTATTTGTAATATAGTTAGGTTAGTGTATATCGCTGCATTTACATATAATTTTAAGCTAAGTATTGGCCAGTGCGGTTAAGGTTTTTATGCCACACATTTGTATACTAACTGGATGATCTCTTTTGTTCCGCCAGCAATAATGTAGGTATTCTTGATAGTGGCTGACCGTGCGACTGGCAGTTCGTTTATGCACTTGCAAAAATATACATATACATTATATTATATACTTACTATTATCTTTTGCGTGAGTGTGTACAGATAGCAAAACAAGACTAAAATATTTTTAGTAGGATTAATCGGGATTAATCAAATGTGACGAATTTTACACAGACCCAAGTATTGTAATAAACATAATTATAATGGTGGTCATAGAATATATATAACAATAGTTAAAAAAAAACTAAAAACAGCTATTATTTTTAGAAACCTACACAAACTGTATCGACGGGCCCGGTGGCGTAGTTGGTAAAATACTTGCTTTTCACGCCGCAGGTCGTAGGTTCGATTCCTACCCGAGACAGACATTTGTGTGATGAACATGTCTGCTGGTCTTGGGTCTGGGTGTAGTTATCTATATTTAAATATGTATTTGCAAAAGAAGAGTATTATATGTAGTATATTACCAGTTATTAGGTTTCCACAGTAGTTTGGAATCAGATGGCTGTGTGTGTTAATGTCCCGCTATATTATTATTATATGCATCTTCGCGTCTGTGAATCACATTTGCACAGTATGGGCTCCATGGATATTTTCGTGTTTCCTCATTAGCATGTGGAAACTAAAGGAACAATAGAGAACTTGGCCAGTGGTAGCTTTTTGCCAACCCTGTTTTATACATGCGTTGCAGCGCTAGTAAGGTTGTAATTGTGTATATTTTTTTTTTACAATATTATGTCGATTTTGTATATTGGTTACCGCAATGGCTGATACTTGACACGTTTAGTGTTTATGCCTAATGTCAATAATTTAGTATTGCGCGAGGTAATAGTATTTTTTTACTTTGTAGGTACAGATAGCGTCAAAAATAAACAAAGTATTAATATATGTATATATATTTAAGTAATAAGCCATAATTTGAAGGTTCGCTTATGCCCTAAATAAGAAGGATAACCCTAAGCTATATCTTTATACCAAAATTCATAGATATATCAATATAGTCGACAAAATGGTTAATCTCTACGAACTGTGATTTTGAGCATCCGCGATTATTATTATTAACTAGTTATTAATTTTTGACGCTTACTGTACTTGTCAATAATAAATAAGTAAACTATAAATAACATAAACACGTTAAAGAGGGTGTCGCGTGCCACCTCTAAATGTTTTTGAGTGTTTAATTAGTGATTTTATATAGTTATACTATGTATAAGATCAAAAACTACTATATTCTATCGGGTGATATAGCTACTGATTTAGTTAGTTTTTATTTTAGTATCCCAGTGTGGACGCCTAATGTCAAGTTTACACGTAACCTACGACTAAGTTAATTAAGTTTTTACTATATTAAAATTAGTTTCTGAAGGCATA
Organism: Meganola albula; assembly: GCA_936450015.1. Lineage (NCBI taxonomy): Eukaryota > Metazoa > Arthropoda > Insecta > Lepidoptera > Nolidae > Meganola > Meganola albula. The sequence goes on along the minus strand of OW388142.1, from coordinate 8,404,628 downwards.
CTACTTTAAATCAAAGAGCCGAGTGTCATTTTTGACATGAAATTAGGTACTTTTCTACATAGTAATTGTTAAAATTTTAATTGATTTAAAGTAGATCCCTTTCGTTGTTTTAGCTCGTTTAAAGCCTTTTCGCTCGTGCAACTTGTGATCTAAAACATCTGACGTATTACTCTAGTTTCTATTATAAATTAAGTATTCTATTGTATTTTTCAACAACGAAAACAATCAATTTCGGCGTATCGATCTCTACATCACAATTTTTTATAATTTCGACTGATTTTTAAGTTAGTAGTATTTTTTCCGTTTAGGCTGGCAACATAGCTGCTACGTAAATGTATATATAATTTGTATATAGTTGGATATGAGATGTGACTACTGATGTTGCAAACAATGCGTATTTAAAGACTGCTCATTAAACAGAGAATAAAGCTTGCTTTTCGTTGTAAAGCTTCTCTATAATCTGAATCAATAAAGCCACGATTCTTTCGTGTATTGTCATCAACACCAATGGACCACAGCACCGTAATAAAGTTTTTACACTAAACTTATTATCCATATAAATTATTGGTCGTTCGTCATCAGAACATGACAGATGATCTCTGGTAGATCTTATTTATGTCTAAGAAAACAATGTTTATTAAGCAGCAGTGTGGCTATCAAAAAAAAATTGTAAATGACATTGACAATACACGAACTTTTTTTTATAAACGAAATGGCGGCCATTTGCTGTCAGTTCAACAAATTATAATATTCTCTGGGTGATCAACACAGATTTATGCAATCTATTAGAAACTGATTATTTTAATATAATAATATCAATGCAGATTATAGAGATCTCACAGTACTATAAACTTCTACGTGCCATCAAGGTGATTTGAAAGTATTATGTCGGCTCTTGGCCGTAAGTATCTATGTTACCAGAGGATAAAAATAAATTAGTATACATGAATCCGGGTGTAAATAATGTTGTTACTATTTGAACAAAGCTTAGATAATATTTGATATAATAATGGGGCTAAATTTATATCTAAATATTTAAAAATTAATTATAGTAATGCGTATAGATGTATGTAATAAGTACACTATATAGCTTAGTTAATATGGCAAGCAATTAAATTTTATTTATGAACGCCCGTGTAATGTTGTTGTAAACGGTCGTATAGCACTAGTCCTGTGAAGAATAAAAGGAAAATTTGTAAAAAAGAAATCCGCTTTTTCCGGGAACGTTCCCAGAGAATTACCGCGTTGCTGACACACATTCAGTAACGAGGCACCACATGTATTACTTGTTGCTTACATTTAACATAGACAAGATAGATACCCCCATAGCTGATTCTCTGAGCTCGCCTAAATTATGTGATACCACTATATATCATCCCACCATAAGCTAATTTTGGTTGGTTCGTTCAAGGTCAATAACTATCAAAAGTTCCCTCCCTGTCCGACACCCTGCCAAGTTTTGAGCATTACAATGTCATATAATATTTAATTAAAGCGGTTTGTAGTAGGAACCTGGTCGGCGCCTATTAATAATTTATTAAGGCTCGACCTATTTTAATCATTTATCAAATGTATTAAGAAGAAGACAATTAGAAGATAATTTCCCAGCTCTGCTTTGCTTGTGTCCGCCGTGAACAGCACAATAAATTATATTAAAACATTGAAATAAAACTACTTTTTAACGGATTTTAAAACGTAGTATTCACAACAGCAAAAGGTTGTGTCTACATTGTAAGGGCACTAGTTTTACTCAACATTACTTACACCCGGAGTAATGAATTTAATGTATCAGTGTATGTGTAGTAAATATATTGAAAAAAGCGTGGAATGTTTTACAGACGACAGGATGACGATTATATTGTTGAAATGAAAATACGAAGAACAACTGTTTACGAGCACTGTCTATCTCTTTCTACTCATCCCTGGGCGACAGAGATATACAGTGTTTGCAACATGTTTTTTGTTCATGTGTCTCCAATACGAATCAGGTCTTACGCCAATCCTGTTACTTTGCTCGTATCAGTAAATTTAATCGCAAATATTGATCGGGGTAAGTCCATTTAAGTAGGCCGTGTTATCGCAGACGATTTCACGCGTATTCATATATCATTTCAATAATATATCGTTAATTTGCGTCTCAATATGTATCACAAGGAACAGGAATATTGAATGTGCGTAGCACTATACATTGTTCTATACCAAAATAGATAATAAACTTTGATTATTTTGTACACTATGGATTTTTTATTTGCACCATATTGTAGGCGTCTAGATACTATCAAGATATATTATTTATTTAAGCTTTTTTATCCTTGGTGGAAATCCAATATGAATGGCTTCCGCCATCAAGGGGCAGGACTGTCAGACTGACTGACTAAAAATTATCTCGGTGTTCTTTCTATACCTACCTAACAAGCTAAAAAAAAATTGGTTGTTTGTAAAGTAGGTTTACGATCGAGATGTTTACGTGATAACGTCTTATTGGTGATATAAGTTTTTGGGAAGTAAGGAATTAATGAAGATAACAATTTTTTCAAATTTGTATGCCGCTAGAGTGAGAGAGACGGAAGATCGGTCCACTCACTCGAACGCTATGCCAGCCTCCGCTCATGAGGATTCCGCGGGACAAGTTTCACGGAATGACTGGCAGCGCTCGAGATGAGACGGGAGATCGGTCCGTCTCTCTCTCGTTATACCTGCGATCGCGCTCGTGAGGTTTTGGTGTGACACAAGTTTCTGAACATGTCACCCGACTAAAACGATTTTAAAGACGTTATCACGTCAAAAGAGTCGAGCTAAGGCTTAATCTAATAATTTGCAATATGTGTTAGCACATCACTAAAATATTACAGTATCTTTATTTCTATTATTTTGTCTGCCCATTCATAATAATGTAATAGTACAAATCAGTAGTTTAGTAGTACCACTTTTTTCAACTGGCAGGAAGTCTTCATGGATCTCTAGTAAGTGGAATCCCGAGGCCAAGCCACCACTTGTTATGCCTGGTCTACAACCGGCTTGAAGATCTTCAATCTAGATCGACAGGGACAGACACTTAATCTTCACAACTTGTACTTTCAGCAAGTACAAGCGCTGAAACGTGCCGTATCCGTCGCTCTAAGCACTTCAAGCGGCAGTCACGAGTGGCAGACGAGCGAGCGGTCAAGAAGCAACAATCTGAGCCGACACCTCGCGCCACAGTAGCACCTAAAGTACTCCCTACACTGCAGAAACACCAGTCGTACCCGCAGTACGCACCTGCTAAGGTAAACTGAATCCTATTTCAATGAATCTTGAATCATTTGTTACACCGCTGCTACTGTTCTAAACAAAAATATTTGAAACTGTCACTGTTTCAAATTGTGTGAGTCGACTTGACATTGTATTAGCAGCAAGAAAAATACACAATATTCTAACTCGTGGGCGTACTAATAGGGTCTGTCCCCCCGTTTCTCTGTCAGCGGATACGTACGGATCATAATTCGCTGACAGACGAACGGACGGTAGAAAGTAAATTTTTTCGCTAAGATGTCTTAAAATTTGCCTATATGTAACGGTAGCATTGCTTTCTGACTGATATTGTTGTAGTATGAAGATTGTGGCAATTTGCAGTTCCGAATTTGTTACCTGGACTGCAATGAAAGTGCCGTCCGGTCATGTCTATTCCGTTCAGTAGTTTTGCGTTAAAGGATAAAAAACCTTTGCAATTATAATATTAGGAAGATGTTACAGCCAATAAATTTTAAATTCCTAATTATCTTCCAGTCCATACTAATAAGAAAACCGCGCTCCCAAGACCCGGGCTCCATACAAATCCAACCTGTGACCTCTACAGATCGTCAAACCTCGACCACACGTAGTGCAACCACTTCCTCGAATTCTGTGGAGCCAGCCGGCAGCGACTCTGCACAAACTCGAGCAAGCCACACACCAGCTGTACGCTCCGGGCCACCGTTAAGCTGTAACTTTTGCTGGAACACCGTTGATGAATGCGGCAGGATCTTGCGCAGAAAAACTCAATACCATTGCCCAGAATGCCGCACAAATCTCTGTATTGTGCCATGTTTCCATGAGTACCATGACGGGCCTGAAAACGAGAGAAATAGTGGTGCTAGGTGAAGTTCGGTTTACGCAATTCTAAACAAACTTATAAACAAATCATAAGCTGAGAATAGCTGAACATGTTTTGTCTTTATCTTTTTTAAGACATTTTATCACAAGACTGTGACTAAAAAGAAATAAGTTATTCTTATGTTTAAGCGTCGTTTATAAGTAAGGGGGTTAGTATCCAAGAAACCTGTCTAAAACATTAAGAATGATGAAGCTGCTGACTCGCTGACATAATAATATGTCGGCAAATATATTATGTTCACCAAATTTTTGGTTATTAGCCGCTGTATTGTATCGGCGAGTCAGCGCACATCAGCCCAAGTGGTTAAGATACTAGCGTAACTAGTTTGTTGAAGCCGATGGAACTTGCTTGTTTAACCCCCGATGAAAATAAGGAGTGTAAACTTATAGTTTGACATGTTTGTATGGATCTGTGTACCTACATGTTTTTGTCATCGTTGCGCTTCAACGAATAGAACGATATTTTGAGGTTAGTAGTAGTGCCCTTATTATGAGTTTACTATCCTCGCTACTCAGTATAATAAACTATCCTTTGTGTATGGATTAGTTTAGTTATATCGGCTAAAAGAGATCACTCTCTTTCACCTCTACCTGCACTTTCTGGTAATGCAAGCGTGACGCTATGTTACATTACTTTAGTTACATATAGCTGTCGCTAGATGCGCTGTAACTTGATTTAATACAAAAAGTATAGTATACTCAGTAGCGCGGATACTTAACTTGTAATGTGGGCACTGAACTGATTGTGATGTTTATTAGCTGTGTCAGGGGTATTTATAGTTATTTCTAATGATGGAGTTAAGAATAATTGCCATTTTATATTTGCCACAATATTTCAATAGAACAGCTTGCTCATTTTTAGCACGTTTGCATGCATTTTACCCGACTCCCTAGGAAGGGTTATGTGTTTTAGTAGATTTTCAATAGTACGTTAATAATGAAATTTATAATAATCAATTAAATGTTAAGCTTTATACCCGGATCGTTTCACGGTAAGGAAGCTCATATTAAGGTAAGTTTTTGAGGAATACATATATGCTATATTGTTTATTTTGTGTAACATGATTCTCAGTTTTTTGTTACTTACCTATTTTTTATAACTTATTATTTTGTAGTTTTATATACGAATACGGTTTACCGTAAAAAAGGATTTCAAGGTTTAATCTAATCTTATATGGTGGTGTGTAAGTGTGTAGACCCAAGATTGTAATGCTAATTTGTTAGTTGTACTTTTTTTAGATTGGGTCTCATTATCCGATTCATTGTCAATGTCATTTAATATTTAATAAAAAGGTCATTATTATAAAATAAAATAAATAAATCGACTCAACGTGCTCCATTCGATATCGTAGTTTAGTAATATTAAATAAATTACATGTTTTTTTATATAATCCTGAAGCACCGCACTAGGAGCGTCATTGGCCTCCTGGAATGTTTTTACAAGACGTGAATGCAAATGGGGCGCCATTGGCCATGGACCGGTTAAAGTTAATGTACATAGTTAATGTTTATAAGAATCTGGCTTTTAGATTAACTTTTACAACTTTTCTTAGTAGTTTAAAATCAATTAAATCATGTATGCATCATTATTATACGTTGCTGGACATAAGCCTGCTCTGGCGTTGGTATACATCGGCTGTTGTAATATCTAACTTTTATAATATCATCCGTCCACTTCAAGGCGATCTGGTTGTCTAAGTTTGATTCAGTAGAGAGGCTAGCTCGCTGTCCCGTTTGTTGTACTTGCTGGCCCGTGAGTGAGAGTTTCTATTCCTTACGTCACTGTCATTACATTATTGCTATAATTATTTAGCATCGATGTTTACTTTGCAGTAGGCCTTATGGGAAAAGGCGTGATGGTGTGTATATGTATGTATTACATTTCTGAAAATTTATCATATGACTTCAACTTCATCAAATAATCATCTATTGTAGTGTTTTAAATCAATTTATTACTTAAATTATTGTAAATAGTCCTTTTAGATTGACAGTAGTTTTAAGGTAGTTTATTATTTAGTAAAAATTGTATAGTGTATCTAGATTTAGGCCACGATGACAGGATTACATTTACATTTACATTTATTTTATTTTTTTATTTATTACACCCAATGTAAAGTTGTAACCGTTACTACTGTACAGGATGTTACTATCGATGGGTATCGTAAACATCTTTTGATCAAATCCATATTTCTTCCTCTGTATAGTTTTAGTATGTGACATTATTGTTTTATTTTTGACATTTGATGCAGGCTGTTTTTATTAGAATTTAACGTTTTTAGATGTAACTAACTTTTGTAGTTATATTTTTTCTTTATAAACGGTAAATTCACAGAGCACGAAATCAGTCGCTTTATTAGCTCATACGATCTGTCTTGCCAGATTCGGAAGCGTGATGTGCTAAAAACTGGGCAAATTGAGTTTTCACAGTTTTTCCAGCGAGTTTACTTGATAACGGTGCTGTTTGTATCAAATAAGTAATCATGGTGAGTGAGCGAAATTAATTTAACGCTCGTACTCATTATCCGGCTAGATGGCCCATTCGCAATCGGTCAACCGGACGGCCAGCCGCAAGGCCAACCACCATCAAATGCTTCAACCACCATCATTATATTAAATTATAAAGAACCATTGTCTGTTCTGTGGGAATACCGTTGCTATTAAAAAATGTGATAATGTTAATTGTACATAAAATATTGTAGATATTATTATATATTATGAATTTTATCTGGTAGGTAGGTACATTAAATGTACACCAGTCTTGTAATATCTCTATTCTCTTATAAATCTTTACATGTAATATTTATAAATGTTTTTGAAAATCTCGTAATATCTAAATGTTAGGCTAAATGTTCAACTATTTTTCTAAAACTTCCAAAAATCTTGTGAAATCAACGACAAAGTCGAATGAAAAGCACGTGCTCCAAGCACTGTTTTATCTTACATCAATAGTATGATACAAATCCATGACATCTTAGTTTCTCGCCGTAAATTATATTTAATTTATATCCTAAATGCGTACAGCGTATCTCCAATGCAGGGATGGTAAGCAAAAAATTAGTAGGTAGAGGTAGTACACCCCAGTAAAATACAATATTTACGGCAATTGATAGACAATTGAGACTACCACTGTCACTTTATTTTGTTGCTAAATTGAATGACCTGTGTACTTTACGTCATGCTCAATATAATACCACTGATAAACCAATCTTAATATACTCATATTTTTATTTATCGTCTTCATATTAAATCTTGATGTAAAAATCTTGTTTTTTATTTTTTTTAGAGCAAGATCTTTAGCACTAACTACGTAGTTATACACGAGGCGCTGGTACCTACTATGATCCTGTGTCTATTTACTACCTAATTTGCTAAATGTCAATGTTACCGTAGCTGAAAATCACTTATGAGGTACCTCTTATGTGCTTGGTAAGGTAAACCAACATTGGAATATCGAAAGTTTCAACATACAGCTATAACGCCTAGAACCCCTAAAATACCTAATCCTTAATAATTATAACATCTGATCAATCTGATGTGATCACCTAATGGTTCAAAATATATTAGCTATAACCACTTCAATGAAAAGCAGTATATCTGTAAGTAGAATTTGTGTTTAGGACTTACCTACTAGTGAACCGTGGCCGAAAAGTCTAACACCACTCGAAGCTAACCCAACACTTAGCTGCGAGAGGAATTTGTTATTGTGGGACTTCCATCCAAGTGAACCGCGACAATTTTGGTTCTAGCACGGCAAGCTCAGTAGGCTAATTCACGTAATTTCTTGACGCGTCGATCAAGTTGCGTTGCAGTTGCAATCACGTTGCAATTAAGTTTACGTCTTAGTGCAAAATGGTATTCTTGTGATTGTCATATAAATAACATACACGCTAAATCGCTCGCGTGACGCGAGCGTATCTGACAGCGGTTGTCAGAATTATGAGAATACCAAAAGGGCTGTTTTGATCGAAACTTAACTGAAACTGCACCGCAACTGAACTTATTTAATTATGTGAATTAGCCCACAGTTCACTTGCAAAGGTCGCAAGTTAATCAAACCCAGCAAAGTGATAGTTTGGTATGGATGGATGACTTTTTAAGAAATTAAAGATGAGCTTTACCTACTAGTAAATTGTTTTTCTTATTTTGAGCATTAGGTATGTCGCATTATTGGATATTTAGAAGTATTTATACTCACCTAGGTACTTAAATACCTACACGGGTGGCTGTAGGTAATGTTCTAACAATATGAATTTCTATGAAATACTACTATTTAACTTATTATATACCTACTTTATTCACACAAAACCTTAATTCCTAACTATTCAATCGAAATTTAGAACTTTTAGTGCATTTTAAAAGATCAACCATCTTTTTTCGTCACTGGCTTGTTGGCGTTGAGGTTAGTGACTGACTGCTAAGCCGAAGGTCGTGGGTTAGATACCCACCGAGGACAAGTCTTTGTCTGATAAGCACGATTGTGCTGTCTGGGTGTAATTTATCTATTTCAGTATGTATTTACAAAAAAATGTTCCCAGTATCTTAAACATAAGCTAATATAATAGCTTAATTTGGGAATAGATGGCGCTGCGTGGCGCATGTGTAAGAGTAAAAAAAAATATTACTTCTTTAGCTTCATAAATGTTCTTACATCTGGTCATACATGCACGGCCGTTATGAGTAATACGTGCCTGTCTCTTTTGAAGGACTCTGATGATATTAGACAAGGTCCTACTATTCTAGGTCGCGTTTCCGCCCTCCGCGTCACCTCCGGCGCGGTATATAATTGTCGTCGATCATCTATCCTTTCCACATGACCAAACCACCGCGCCTTTTGTCCACCTTTGTCACTATATCTTCATTCAGACCACAGCAGCGTTCTCTACTTACTTCATTCCTCATGTAACCTTCTTCACTTACTGTGATTCTGCATGTAAATCGTGTACATAATGAAGTTTTAGGTTATAAAATTGTTAAGAATTTTTATGAAAATGATACAGGTACCTAATGAGTTAATTTTCTGGATTTTTAAAGTAGTAAGGGGTAGGTAGCATGTTGGGAGTCTCTGTAGACTGAGAACCCCGTATAGCTAAATGGATTAGTTTCATTCTTTTTATAGATGTTAGACCAACAATATTGCATGTAAAAAAAAATAAAACTTAGCAAAGTTTCTAAAATCTAGTACCTACCTACACTACCAATGCGAGGTACCATATAGGAGTCTACATACTATCCTGTACACAAGGTGCACATCAAGCAATACATTTCCAGTTTAAGCTGATCTCGCATTGTATAGGAGTTCCGTACAACGAGAGGCCAGTTTATAATGGAAATGTATAGCTTGATGAATGTATCAGTCAAAAATAAAATTCTTTGTAGGTATAGAAAATAACGACAATATCTCCATTAGACGTCAACAATAGAGTCGTAGAAAGCACATTTTCCCGGTGCGGAAAAGGTTCGCGCACAACACGCGAAGTTGCAAAACCGATGCGCACATGCGGCGTAACGGTGAGATATGGATTGTATGATGATCGCTCTGCTACTTGTAAACCGGTGAGCGAGTTGTTGCCAGTTTCTCATACAAATTATAAATATAAATTAAATTATATTATTATAGCTTTCATTGCCAGTGGTCTAACAGTTAATTTTCTAATAGCCATATCTATTTTAACTATTAAATAAGCAAACTTATTTGCACTCCAAGAAGTCCACGTATGTATGACATAAAGGCTTGAGAGAATTAAACCGATGCTGCACGTTATTGAACGGATCCTATTGACTAAGGTGGATGTCCTATACGGGCATCATACAGGTTACGTAAGTTCAAAACAAAAAACTATCATCTATTCAGGTGCTACAATACTTCAGACACATACACACAGACACGTCAAACTTATAACACTAACGCTTTTGAGTCTATGGTAAAAAAATAAAGTACACTTTTGTCACACACAACTGGTGAACAAGGGTGTTGGCCCTAAGATCTTGTGATCATGATAATGTATAAGGTACCTACCTAACACATTATCATGGCTTGCATGCTGTTACTTTAGGGTCGGACACTATTATGATGTGACTACAGCGTTCTACTTATAAATCCTTGATATCATAGAATACCATGTTAGGTATATCTGAATAGAATCCTTACAGAACTGGTAGTTGCTACTACAGCTAAATGGGTCTGGTTGCCCGCTTGCCTTGGGTCTATCAGTACTACCGATGCCCTGGGACACTTCATTGTTAACAGAAGATAAGTTTTTACTCACTTAAGATAAATTCCACTGCAACTCGTGTAGCTCTGGCCCCGGATAGAAATGTAGATGACTCATTGGATTTACAACAGGATAAAGGAAAGAGCCACAATTAATTAGGTATAACATTTTATTACGTTCATTTGATTACAGATTGAGTACTTATTTGATAGTTACATAAAACATTATACGTATACAAAAAGTTCATCCTGGATGTCGAATATGTTTAGATATTAGGATATTTACCTAAAACCATGACAGTATTTTATTTCATAATTCCGAGTTGTCCATTCCAGTGCTGGTTTCAGGCCGAGGCCTCTCAATAAATAGTCAAGTAAATTTCAACGTACATTACAGGTAACTTTCGCCATCAATTGTTTTTATGTTAAATCAGAGTAAATCGCCGTTTAAAACGTCACCCACCAAAATAAGGTAGGTGACAAGAAAGGATAAGATACATTTCTTCACAATTGCCATCGTAGTCTACCTATATGCATAGGTAAAAAATGTCAAAGGTGTCCGTAGGTAGCATAATTATAATAACACTTTATGGAGTTGGTGAAAAGTTGTCATAAAAGGATCCTTTTACTGGTGATAGTGATAGATGATGCATAAGCAGATGATATGAGTAATGCATGATATGGGGTGAAGTAATGAACAATTTCGTATGATTTATTTAAATAAGTACTCCAGGCCTGTAATAGGTAATTTGTATAAAAATTTTAAATATATTTTGTCACGCTTAAATATAGCAATACCAGCTATATAATTGTAGATAGCAAGTTCATAAAAAATTTACCCAAATTCCGTTATAAACTGGTGAACACCAAAACGTATATATATCGAAAATAACCAACTCCCTACCCAAGGACAAAATGCGACGGAATAGCAAGAGACAGCTACACAACTGAGCGACCGACTACCAATATAACGAGACGACAATCGAACACCAATTGTGGATGGCCAACAATAAAAAACTCCACTGTATGCAATTAGGTAACAATAAAATTTGATCTGGTCGAGATTAATGGTTAAGTCAGATATATAGTCAAAATAGCAGATTACTGATACTCAGCGGTAATTCTAGCTCAGAGCTAGAAAAAGTCAAATTGGTTTATATCGGATCCTCGGCTCCTTACCAGCACTCATACCAACTTCTTACTTTAACAACATTTTAGGCGTTAAAAATGTATATATTTCAACATACTCGTAATGCAGGTTATTAGTGAATACTTATAACAAGGCTGAATTAAAATCTAATCATATCTCGTTCTGTAACGGACATAAGAGATTGTATTTAATGTTTTTATATATGTAGAATGAATACGTTTAGTTATTCTCAGTGATTTAATAACTAAACGTACATAACGTGTCGTATACCGTATTATGTCACTAAATATACACATTTAAAAGTTTTCAGTACACTACTTTTAAATCATCGTTGCCGTTTATACATAACAATCTAATGATTCTTTTCACACGTAGCCAGAGATTGTAGAATTAATTTTATTGTCTATAATCATAATAATCAAATGAACCAAGCGATATGTCTTTACAATAAGAATTTATCCTAAACATGCTAATTAACTTGTGAAAAAAATCCCAAAAGGGTACAATTAAAATCAACTATAATATTTATAATTAATATTAAATACGAATAATCTTATGCTAAGATTTATTTACAGTTAACTAAATGGAATAAGTAAAAGTAAAGAGGCAATATTAAAACTTCTTTTTGAGAAGAATAACTTTGACAGTTTGTAAAAAAATGTCGAAGTCAAAGGTTTTTCATCAATAAAAGTTTAATGTGATAATCTCGAATTAACATTGTAACTGAAACCGTACTACGTGCACTTCTAAATGATTTTGTTATCTAATGTAACTTATCCGTAAATACGATGCAACTAAGTCAATTAATACGTAAAAAAAAACATTAATCAAAGGGTAAGAATAATATAAACCGTTGTATTACATCGGACGGCAGATCGGACTTAACGAAATTCACCGAAGTAGGTAACTGCCTAATCATATTTAATATTTAACACACCGCAAATCAAAGCGGTGAATATGCAATAATTTTCTCAGTCTTCACACGATTTGTTATGATCTTCCTTTTTTAACCTGAAATTAATAAACTGAATTTCAAAAGTTTAGCTTTTTAACTGGACACAGGTTAGTCCAAAACCATGTTTTGAATTTTAGCACCCATTCAGCTCTAAACAACGCGATCTTTGTAGGTTTACGAGTCATTACGAGCGTTCTATTTGTTTTTTATTTTCCTTCCTTTTATTTTACTAGCCCTATCCAAGTGACAAATATTTAAAATCACCGAATCATAAAGTTGGTTCATACCGCTTTTAATAAATATAATAATATGCGTGATGTTAAATTTTATGACAACAAAAATAGTTTTTTATACACCGGTTTGAAAGATTAGACACTATTTATAGATTTGCAAATAAATATAGTAAATGCATATTAGATTTTATATAGGTAAGTGTACAAAAATAGTAAGATTTTTATAGTTTTCTTATTTAAACGTAGACTTGTCGTTCTACGAACATTAATTTATAGGATTTTCTTAAACATAAGATTTATGAATCTCTTAAGACACTACCTTAGTGGTACATACAAAAGTGTCAGTATTTTATAAATATAATACAAATATTGTAAGATGTAAATTACCAATTAAACCTATTTTCTTATTAATATATTATTGTCAGGTAGTGCCTTAAAAAGATTAAGCTCATATTTTAATACAGTTAATGTTTTAATAGAAACTAAATGTGTGATTGGCTAACACGTGCTAATAAAAAATATTTTTATCTAAATATATAAAATTTCTGTATGGAATATATAACAACATTTTGATAACTAAATATGTAAATCCTCCATAAAGAAATAAATTCTGACGTATGTCGAAAACATGATATTTTTGAATATTGTAGATGTCAAACATTGAAAAGGCATGCAGCCTTAATTTGGTGTTGAATGAAAAGCATAGCACATTAATTATCTTGTTACCATTGACAATACTCAAAAACTGCATGGTAGATATGATAACTCAACTAACTGGAATAATTAGTGTCATTTTCTATTAGCCCTAAAATATCTTAAAATCTTAGCAAGTTAGAAATATTTCATAATAATGTCAACTGCCATTTTTATTACTCAAAGTAAAAAAAGACAATTACACAGTCTTGCATGTATACATTTTTTTACATTTGTTTTGATGGAAAATGTTTGTTCGCAAATACTTAAATAATTAATTTAGTATTTATTACACTAGGATATTGTAATCTAACTACGAATAGGTATATTGTGAATTTTAAATGAATACATCACAACAAGTGCATGCATGGGTTACTTTCGCTGGTATAAAAATAAATAAAAGTAAAACATAGGTGCAATAAAAAGCAATAAAAGTAACATACTAATCAACATAATAAATGTCGACGGTTTGTAATAAAATTGTTAAATTAAAATTTACAATGAGATGACATTCTGATTTTAAATTTTTGACAAGTTTTTGGTGTGAAGTAGATAAACTTAAATGTTTCAATTTGACAGTAAAAATTTTAGAGCTACTTAATCCTATTTGATAAAAATTATTGAAATATTTTAGTGATGTATCAGATCAAGAGACAATACTCCATTTTTGATCTATGTATGGCCATAGCTTTTGTCTATTTTAGATTGCCATGTAACACCCTAGTGTAATAAATTAATCACCTAATTATTTGATAATTCCTGATTTCAGTGTTGATCGGTATCCATTTATTCACAGCTTTATGATGACGTACAATTCATTAGAAAAATTATCCCTTCAAAATGTTTGTTCAAACGCGCGAAGTTTATGCGGGAAATTTTACTGTATGTTGCTGTTAGAATTTATACTTTTTTCTTGATATACAGCACCGACATGTACTGGTGTACCCTAATGTTTGACGTATGAGTAAATAATGATGCCGGCGAGCAAAAATCCGAATGTTATAGTCAATGGTTTGTAGATAGACCTCTTGAGCGCATGCCACCGCTCCGTTTCGCGCGCCTTCCGCTTCATCTGCGACACCCTCTCCGCCAATTCGACGTTGCGACGTCGACGTAACTCCTGATTCGATACACCACTGGACATAATAAAAAAGAATAGAATTATAAAAAAAAATAAGCACACACACTATACTTTGAGCACTGTTATTAGGCCGCCTTCCCACTAGTGATGTAGCTTGGCGGTGCGCAAGAAAAATATCCGCTAATAAAATTACTTCACTTTACGAGGCAACACCAATGGAGGAATCCTATTAACAGAGATATTTCCCACGAATCGTCAAGCTGCCTCGGACATCGCTGGTGCAAACGCAACTTAATAACAAAATCGTCACCCAAAGTTAAGTTCTCGAATAAAATTCGAACATATGAAACGAGATCTCAAAAACAAACAGGAGGATTAGCACAGCGTTTCTCAAACTTTTCATCTGACCCCGTTCAATCATAATAAAAAAACTGTTAATTATGTTATCCCGTATTCAATTAAAAAACCCCATAAAAAAGGGATGTAAGAATGATATAACCGCTGTAATTATGTTTTAAATAATCAGGGGTTTCCATTTTTCTTTCAAATGAGTAACCTAAATAATGACATATTAGTGCAATACCCTTTGAAAAACGCTGCCTTAGTTTACAAGTGATCCAGATGATAACATTTATATAAATAGATCAAATCTAGTATGAATAACTATCATTTCATACAAGTTTATAGCTGCTTCAACACAATACATAACTCATATATGTATTAGTATCTACCAGGACTAGCCTTTTCGACCACCAGCAACTTTTATACCAGTCTGTTTGATCATATCATCCTAACTGGTAAAAATCATAACAGGCTAGTCGGTTTATTCATACCACAAACGTCCGATTGGTTATAGAAGTCTGTTTTAGTTATACTAGACTACCATACCGGATCGCTGGACTGGTTACCAACCTATCTGGTCTAGTTATACCAAACCATAATAATATCAACAGCTTTAATTAAATCGTGCTACATTTTAATTAAAAACAATTACAGGTACATAATGTAAAAGCAACAAATAACTTGTTAACTGGCTCACTTAATAACATCTATCTAAAAATAAATCTAAATTCTTACCTCTGAGATTCAGGTGAAAACCTAGTTCGAAACATAGGTTATTGACTATAAAAATATATTACGTATAACTATACTTACTCAAACAACTCCTATATAGAGAAATTATTAGGTATGAATTAATTTAGATTGATAATTATTAGTAAATGTTATTTGCATCTAGGATGCTCTAAGAATTCGGTTACCAAGGGCCTTTAAGGCTTTAAAGAGATATGTGGCTGCCAATATTTTTTAAACATTAGCAGAATCTTATAATAGACTCTTAGAGAGCTCACGGCTAATCACATTATTAGCTGACAGAAAATTAACCATTAATATTAAATGTAGCATAAACATAATTCTATTAAAATGCTTAATTTTTTATGAAATCATTGGAAATGTACTTTGGTTTATATAGGAACTATCAACACTTGGTATTACACAAGTCAAAAGCCGCCACATATTTTGCAAGAGACATGTTTTATAATGGCTAATAAATATTTTTTTTTTATTTTTATATATCTGGACTTCACTGAAGTAACATTAAGTTCGAATTAATTAAAATATAAAATAAAGTTATTATAAGTTAATTAAGGTGACTGGATCCTGTAAGCTTAATAATTCTATTTATCCAGCCATGGTGCCCACTTGAAATTGTCAATTGTTAATAAATAAATAAATTTACATTTGGCGATGGCTTGAAGTGGGGACAGCATTGGTCAATAGCATTTAATATAATAATATGACAGAGGACTGCGAGAGAATAAAATTATCTGATTGGTAATTGACATATGTAACTTTTTCGTTTTTGTCTGGTAGCGGCTTTTGAAATGCTTTTTATTCAAGGACTGTTTACACAAGATAAATAGCATCAAATAATATTATTCCTGGATTTTGTTTCGATCGATGCTTTGAGATCATAATATCCGTATAAAACTTAATATTTATCATTGCACAAGCACCCTAAAAATGAACAAAATACACTATGCTGTGAGTTGGCTGCTCTGCTGTGATACACAATCCTAAGATTGTATTCAGTACAGCCTGCAGAACCCCGAAACCTGCTTCGCTCGCTAACAGAAGTGCCTGTATTACTCAAATCCAAACAAATATCGTGTGCAGTAGTGGGAGAATATCATTAGTGTTTATATTTTTATGTAATAGTTTACGGCTGACCACGTAACTGGAGTTCATTAATTTGACAACCACTGGAAACTGCAAAAGCAGGTCAACATGACACAAGCGCTGTCTATCTTAGAGGGGTTTGGGTGTTCTGTTAGAGAGCTAGACGTATAAGCTTCAACGCACGCCAAAAGCAAAGCAAAGCATTTTCTGAAACTACTGCAAAATTAATATTTTTACTATAACCATGCATTGCAAACTAAAGTACATGTCCGAACTTGATGCTTGACCATGCCCGAGCTTGCAATTTGTAATGACTGGTTATAGCAAGATAATTTTTTAAATAGTCTCAGAAAATGCCCTTCTCAACTTCTGCTCTTGGTGTGTGCTTACGATATGCCTCCAGTATTTCCGAATTCCTTTAAAATTACTACGGATTGGGATTCAAACTAAGACCCATAGTTTTCATACGCTTGATGGATACTTTTCGTTGCGCGGCCCTTAACAAGTCGTCCACAAACCTTTCGGCGACAGACTCCACGTCGTCATCATCAGAGGACGTGGGAGGGGAGAACTTGCGGGCGGGGAGTGCGGGGGGACACTCGTCGGAGCTTGAAGACTCTTGTGGCGGTGGAAGGTTGAGGTTCCCTGGAATAATATGACATTATAACATCGTTCATAGCGCTCACCCAATGATGTAGGCAGAGGTATTAATGTATCATCCACACATCACCAGCTGTGTTTAGGTTTCATACCTAAGGGGTGAGCCTATTGCCGTTCATTAGGCATGATAACCAACTTCGAGCTGTTACTACAATTTTTCTTAAATCACTTTAATTTTTATTTTCCAATTACTCATTAAGTACATCAATTTTTTTAATTAAATTATAGTGTGTCTTATTATTAATAGATTACGTTAAGTACGACGGAAGTGTACTTAATTTATCAAGAACGGGGGTTAAATATATTGAAAAAAAAAAAAGTTTTTAATGTTGTTCCGTTCATTAAACAGTTTAACATTTTTTACGTAAAATTACAAATTCACAAAGACAATAAAAATATATGTAAAGACTTCTTAAAGT
Organism: Meganola albula; assembly: GCA_936450015.1. Classification (NCBI taxonomy): domain Eukaryota; kingdom Metazoa; phylum Arthropoda; class Insecta; order Lepidoptera; family Nolidae; genus Meganola; species Meganola albula. Next base: position 8,386,917 of record OW388142.1, on the reverse strand, counting down.
TACGATTTTTGTTTTTGTTATATTAAAAATTTGTTCTGTGAAATAAATTTATGGCTGAAAATTAAAAAATACATTACTTATTTCTGATAAATATCATCTGAATCGCTCCATTAGTACGCAATCTTCTGCATTTGTAATAATAGGGTTTGGATATAACATTAAACATTATACAGAGTGGTCATTTGAGTGTCGTTCAAAAACAAAATTTAGATTTCTCGTAATCACGACATCAAAAAATAACCCTACATGGGTTGTACCGCGGTTCGAAGATCAAAGATCCGTATTCCTTTACACAATGATCACTCTTATGCAACGAGATTGTATTGATGTGCATTATTATGTTTAAAATTGACATGGACCTAACATTAACAGAAGTAACTATAATACTGATAAAAAATGAGAAATTTATGTTCAAATGAGGTAAAACTAAATTTTTAACTTCTAATTAAAAATGAAAATGTGTGACCAATTTCCTAAATAACTATCTTAGCTTTCATAAATTGCAATTGAATCGGGATAGACATTTTGTTTGACTAGCCCACCGTGAAATGTAAGGCAGAAATTCACTAAACAATTATTTAAATAAGAGAAGTGGACTATTTCTTAGTTTTTAATTTCCGATGACTGATTGGTATCAGAACTGCAACAACTTAGTAACTAAAAAAGAACTTAATATGATCTTTACGTAAAGTTATAGGAAATTACGAAAAATCGCGTTATATACATGGAGCATTTTTGGATTTCCCTGACTACGACGAATCTAATGTTTTTCGGACGTCACTCTCTGTACCACCCTGTATAAAAATTCAGTTTCTTTGAAGAATTCTTTCAATAGTAAAACTGCCTAATTAATCAATTGGTAATTAATGCGAGTTTGCCTATGAACCGCGAGGACCATATTTGGTTAGAAATACAATTCGAGAAAAGAGATGTTTCATATATAGTAGAAGATAGTAGGTTCGATTACCATCCAGGACAAATCTTTGTGAGATAAGCACGATTGTTCTGGGTGTAATTTATCTATAATATTTAATTATTTACAAAAATAAAATATTTAGTAGTAGTATTGTGTTCCTAGTACCCATAACACAAGCAAATGTAATTCTTAATTTGGAACTAGATGTCGCTGTGTGTATGTGTGAAAATATTATTATTATTTATTATTATTATTATCCGTAGAACAATGTCATTCGTGAAAAATGGACTGTGGATGATATTTAACTCTGTCTACAATTTTAGGTTATACAAACGTGAGCGCTATGTTAATGTTGCAATTTCAACGACTAGAACTTGAATAATTTAATTATGCAAACCGGCTTAACACTAAAATACCTATGTGTTGAAAACTAGTAATATTGCGTTGAATTAACGGTATTTTTTTTAAGATGCGTTGTTACATGTAGAGTTCTTAGCATTTTTACAATTAATGCGAATAAATTATGATTATGTATCCATTTCAGTCTAAAAATAAATAGGAATGCAAAATAATCATACACAATAGGTATGATGATAAATTTAATATTGTATTATTTTCTGCGTAATATAAAAATTATGATAATTGCCTCGGTGTTACAGTGGGGAGCCTGTTCACTTAATAACAATCAGGTACCGGGTTTTGTTCTCGGGTCTAGCAAAAGGCGTTTTTAATAATATACTTACAGATTCTTAGTTGCGGCTCTAAATTAGAAATTGTGCCTGATGAACGGCAATAGCTTCGCCCCCTATTAATTCGTCTACACCTCCGAGTAACACAGGCGTGTTGTACCATGGGTTTTCTCTCAACTATGTTGAGAGTTGAGCAAGTTTAGGCCTTAATCCGAATGCTGGTCAAGTGCGGGATATTTAAGATAAGCCTAAGATAACCTAGGTTCGAACCTGCAACCCTTTGACCGATGTTATAAAGCAGAACCCATATTATTCGGAAACCCTTTTAAATTCAAAAGTTTATGCAATATATTTCCTGCGGGTTATTTTATTTAGTGGGCATGTAAACTTTATGAAAGGTAAATTTTTTATTTTGACTTATGGAAAATCAATACATTCCATTTATTCCATAGACAAAAAATATTGAACAATGGTACGTAAAGGAAAAGAACTTCCTAAAATTACAATAACAAATATTATTTTACATATCTCCCCATCACTGTTTCAGGTCACCTGAAACAGTGATGGGGAGATATGTATGTATACAACAAAATACAAATGTGTACTTCTAAATCTAAATTGCAAAATTTGACTCGAAACAACACGTACCTATTTTAAAATATTGACTAGCAAATTTAAAAAAAAAAAACGTTTTAAAAGCTAACAACACTATCATTTATCACAATACCAGACTATCTGAATATGAAATGAAAATTTTGAATTTGAATAGGAAAAATATAAATTTATTCTTCTAAATCTGAATTTCAAAATTAGACCCAAAACAACACGTTCCTATTTCAAAATATCGACTTGCAAATCTAAAAAAACTGTTAATTCAATCTGGACAGTTTTATTTATTTGGGGCGATAGACGAATGACGAAGTGGAATATTCCAGAGAAAAACACTATGAATAAAATATTTAAAACATTAGTTAGTAGTTACCTACACGTAAATTTAGGCATTGCTACAAAGGAACGAGATCACAAACAAGATATAATATGAAATGAAATGAATCCTATTATCCTCTTCTATTCTATTTCAACATTATTCTTTGATGTAGTATTGTAAATATGTATGTATTTAAGCAGTGTCTATTACATAGATCAAAGGTTATATTTTCTTATTTCAAGCCGTGTAAACAACCTCATCCTAGAAAGATGAAAGGTGAGAAAATACAGGGCTTTTGTAATCCTAAAATTGATGGTTTTTTCTATTCTTTTTACTACATAACGTCTACGATGAACGCATTTACACAGCAAATACCGATTTATGCTCAACTCTTAAGCTAGTTGAGCGAAGACCCGCGCCTAACCGTATGACTTAGTTACCACTTACTACGGCTACGGTGTCGATTACAATTATTTTAGTTAACCACGCCACTAATAAAGTTCTAATAGAAAATATATGTAATTGATAATACCATAACATAAGATAACGCCTGTACCCGAAGGTGTAGCCGGAAGTGAATACCTACCAAATTATTATTAATTATAATTTTAATAATATTTAACCGGGTACAATTCCAAACTTCGGACTAGCTAAGATTCTCGAAGTAAATTTATTATATATTATATTAAATTGAGGGGCTGGTGGCGTTGTCGGTAAGATACTTGCTTTTCAAGCCGCAGGTCGTATTTTCGATTCCCATTAAAGTCAGACTTTCGTGTGATGAACATGTCTGTTTTGAGTGTGGATGTAATTATTATCTATATTTATTTGAGTATGTATTTACAAAAGAAAAGTATATGTAGTATATATTACCAGTTACCTGGTTTTCATAGTACAAGCTCTGCTTGTTTGGGATCAGACGGCTGTGTATGTTAATGTCTCAGAATATTGTTATTATTATTTAAGAAAAGTCTTTTTGCTCGGTTTTGAACAGTTACTTATCATTCAATCATATGGCATTGATGATCTATTTATGAAGATCCTATTTGCATAAATAGCTCAGTTCCTAGATCATTAAAACAACTCGTTTTATTAACAAACAACAATATTTTCTAACAGCCATAAGCCAATATTGTTAACTATCATACGAGATGAGAGAGTGCCTTAATCCACAACACACGCTGGCCAAGTGCTGGTTGGGCGGATGTCACATGTCCTCGAAAGATTAGTTCATAGACATGCCGGTTTCCCCGTTACCGTTGCTCAAGGTGAAGGAGTACCCTTCACCGATATTGAAAAGCGGCGATGAAACAATAGGGATGGCGATAATTTTTTTTGTTTGTCCCTAAGATAAACTAATATACTCGTAAAATATCGGACATGTATTTTTTTTGTGTAACTTAAAGATTACGGCGATACGTTAAGCGAAATCTCGAAAGGTTTATTGAGACTATATACCTAATATATTAGTATTAATTCATGTCAATGTAAATGCAAAAAATAAGTGTATAACATTTTTTTATATAATTTTACTGAAGGACTAATTAAAAAACGACTGCGTACCTTGTCGTCATCCCTATTCACACAAATATGTGAACTTTATGTATGATAGTAGATTTATATGTAGACAGATTACCTAAGGTGAAATAGATGCTGGTACTGAGTTCTACAACTCGACAGTTCGCACAAAAGAGATAACGGATAACAGAGCGCTTCGTGCTTGTTTTTAATTAAATTATTAGGAGCAATGTGTAAGGTCTTAAAAAGTTAAATTGCTTGGAATTTAAGTTGTCAAAGACGTGAAGTTAGGGATCATTGTCATCATCCAACACTTATCACAAGATAGCTGAAGTGACCTTAATTTGTTTTTACTGTTTTCATTTTCGATTAAGTAAATTATTTATAAGTAGGTTCTGCGCTCGGCATCGCCCGCGTGGTACTTATTTGGATAAATAGTAGCCTATGTGTTAATCCAAACCATAATCTATCTCTGTGTTAAATTTCATTAAAGTTCGTCAAGTAGTTTTTGTAAAAAACATCCATACATTCTTACAAACTCTCGCGTTTATATTATTAGTAGGATAATGTGGGCATTATACAAAAAATGTCTTTATAATAAAATCTTTAAAAAAATACAAACCGACTCCAATGTCTTTACAATAATCCAAAACCCACTTGGCTGATTATGATAAAATTTAAACGTGAGTACTTTTAAAGTGGAAAAGAAACAAAAGAATTATGAAAATCGATCTATAAATTGGTCGAATTATCGTATAACATACAAAAAAACATACAATCGAATTAAGAACGTCTTTCTTTATTTTTGTTGAAGTCGGTTGAAAACAAGCTTTTACGAAACAAACGATATTAAAGTATGTAGCACCACAATGTTCGTCAATAAAAAGCAAATGAGCCGAAACTCGGTGGGTTTGTCTTGTTTAATAATAATATTTTCACACATACACACAGCGTCATCTAGTCCCAATTGAAGCAATTATATTTGCTTGTGTTATGGGTACTAGAAACGGGTACTTAAATACATTTTTATGTAAATACATACATACAATAGATAAATTATACTCAGACACAGAAGAAACGATCATGATAATCACACAAAGATTTGTCGTAGCTAAGAATCGAACCCACGACCTTCGGCAGTGTTTAATTTAAGAGTTCCTGAAGCGACCTTCCAACTCAATCATCAGAGACGGAACATTCGTATCGCATTGTGTGTCAAGTTATGTAATACGAATTTGAGCAGCGCACATCAAGAAGTAGAGTATCAGGTACACACAAAGAGCTTTGATTCCACTTTCATTGTGCGAAGTGCCAAGTTGTGGAATTCGCTGCCGGCATCTCTGTTTCCCGATAGCTATAATCTGCCTGTCTTCAAGTCACGTGTGAATCGGTATTTACTTTGTGACTACATCATAGCTTAACAACACAAAATTATATTTATTCTATGATAAACAAAATCTGTTTCTAAAATTTTAACTACACACAACAAGTTAACCAAACCCTTGTAACAAAAATGTGAAAAGTTGATCTAATACACGATTTCAAAGTAACCCTGTATAACTTACCTAGTGATTCGCTAGTAGGTATGGCCGGCAGAGGGCGGCCGGGCGGCCTTTTGAGACTTTCTCCACGAGGCGGCGGGGGCGGGGGAGCTTCATCTTCACCCACCGATGAGTAGATACTCTCCCCCTCCTCCTCGTCGTTGTCTTGCTGTTGTAAGTCAATATAAACCCATTTTAGAACAGGTGTTAGGACTAATTTTATTTACTAGTCTCTCAATCTTGTAGATTGCTCGAAAATATTGGGGAAGTATTTTTGTCACATGACATTTCGTAGGTGTGTGTCTTCCCATATATTTTATTCTTTTCGTTCTTTGATATCGCTATTAGCTACATTATGAATTTGTCTAGGAGAGCGCTAAGTTTGTCTTACAAACTCAGTTAAGTATAATTTTCGATACATACAACTCACATGGTAACCTAAGCAGGCATTATAAAATATCGCATTCTTTAAAATTTAATATATATTTCTTCCCTACCTTTTCGAACGCGGCTCTGCTCTTTTTGTGCAGTCGAATAAAAACTAGGTACCCAATGTCCTTTTTCGGGTCTCAAACTATCTCCATACCAAATTTCACACAAATCGACTCAGTAATTGTGGTGTGAAAGCGGGATAGACGGACATACAGATAGATGACAGACAGGTGCTTTCGCATTTATAATATTACCAAGGACTGTGTTTTTAATCGTTTCTTTGTGGGATAGTAAAAGTCTGCTAACACATGTAAGTTACTGACATGCCTTTGTGTAAATATCATTTCAAAATAAAACTGCGATGCCATGTATCTCATCTCGACAGCAAAGTAATCTATCAAATAATGTGAATGCAAGATAGCATCCCAGTTACCAGCATTATATATTACAGACTTAACAATAACATTAAATTAAAATTGACACTAATAATTATATTAATAATAGGCGTGATGCCAGTGCCCTCTATTTAGTCCGCCAGATAATATTGGTGACATATATTTTGCTATCTCGAATTATTAATAAAAAATACACAAATAAATTCGCGACAAAGTTAAGGAATGGGGGCGCATGATGATATTATGTACAAACTGTACCTAGGCGATACGTCATGCGACTTTATAACTGAAAATATAATTATAGCTTTAAATAAAAAACAGAACGACTTCAATGTTTTAACAATAACTCAAACCTCGCTGAATCGATTTTGGCAAAATTTAAATGGGACCACCTTGAAAATACAACCTTTAAAACTAAAAAACATTGATAATTGGAGGAATTATCGCGGAACATACAAACTAAAAAAACGTACAGTCGAAATGACGACCTCCTTCTTAATTAAACTGGGTTGAAATAATGGAAAACTTAACTGAAATTGTTCGCGAATCTGTGTACCTAGTTTTAGTTTTTAAGTGTAACGTACCGTCATTAGGAATCTCACACGAAGTCAAATTAAATTTGGTCACGCTATGATTACGTTACGTTTGTACAGGAGATATCTTTAAGCTTGTACCATGACATATTTTAATTGATGAGCCACTCGGCGCAATATTAATTTTGGTAGGATTGTACGTTACTGTGCGGCTTCTCAGTTCAAATTTATGATATTTGTTACTCTACCAATGTTGGTAAGCCACAAAATGGCTCGCCAATTAAAATATGTCATCCCACCTTTCGATAACTCATTGAAAACTGAAGCTCAGTTGATCGGGGGTTTGATAAATCCCACTGGTATAGTAAACTGTGCTTTAGACTTTTTGGAGGTTGAGTACTTTCGTCCGCAGGAGTGCAGCTCTGAATGTGGTCCACACGTGGTCCCCGGGGGATGACAACCAGTCAACTGGTAATTATGTTTACTGGTAATTAACTGGTGGTAGGCTTCGGCCGTGATTAGTGACTGCCCACCAGACAAAACCGCACCGCCAAGCCGCCTTGTCATGTTCCGGTGCAATGTCTGGTGACACCATTTAAGAGGGTGGGTCGGAATTCTTGTTCCTTTATGGTTTCTAACCATATGGAGCCTTATTCCATTGCCACCATCCCACCGAAAATTATTCGTAATCACGAGTGAATCGGTATATTGGACGGACGCGTCCTAACGTAGACTACATCATTACTATTGCAGAATTTAAAAACTTTTGTATACGGCTATATAAGCAGGTGTCTACTCCAACAGTAACTAATGACAGTAAGGGAGCTTGGCTGGTCTTTTAAGAGGTTCTTTATTTTATGCATACCCAGGATGGATCCATACGCTTGTAACCTTCGAGAATTGCTTGGTAACTGAAGCGCAGTTGATCTGGAGTTTGGATAAGTCCCATACGGTGTCTCCTCATTTCTATTAACAATTGCGGGATGTTTAAGTTTTCGATGCCTTCCTTTTCCACCTGGTGATAGAAAAATTGTTTTAGTGAAGATTCTTAAGTAGAAACAACAAAACATTTGTGCCTCAGGCCAGATTCCTATAAAGATTTCCAGTACCTAATATTGGTCGAGTCGATTCTCGATTGCAATCTCACCATACACGAATTAAACCATTAATTATGGGCTTTAATAAATAAATAAAATAAATAAATAAATATTCTGGGACATTAACACACACGGTCATCTGGTCCCAAGCTAAGCAGAGCTTGTGTTATGGTAACCAGATAACTGGTATATACTATACATATAATACTGTTCTTTTGTAAATATATACTTATAATAGATATTTACACCCAGACTCGACAAAAACACAAAAATGTTCATCACTAATGTTTGTCTCGGATGGGAATCGAATCCACGACCTGCGGCGTGAAAAGCAAGTATCTTACCGACCACGCCACCGGCCCGTCAATAACAATCAAATAACATTTTAATAGCATCGAAAGAGAGAATTGTGTTGTATTTCTAAAATCACAAATATTATTATTACATTGATTACAATGTAACAATAATTAACTAGTGCACAGTTATAGGTTAATTCTAAGGTATTAACCTAACCTAACTAATTAATCCTAAGGTATAACTGTGCACTAGCGGAGCACGAGTACCACCATTCAAAAAGTTTACAAACCAAACCCAATCCAAAATTTGAAATAGGATCGAGAATCGAAAGTATAGGCCAAAAGGTTTCTTTAAGGATGGATTTGACGGAAATACCTAATATTATTTTGTACAACGTGCAATAAGAATTCATCCAAAGATTCACCTAAGGCATTCCTTCTAATGCCAGACAATTTTGCCAGATTTGCTTTGTTAAGGCCAGATGCGATGTTGATTAAGATACACGTGACTCGGCACACACTTGGCCGGTGTTTTAAGATCTTTCTCGAGTGGTAAACACAGCATTATACTAATTCAATTTTTTTTTTTCAGCTTTCGAATAAAAGCCGTATCAAAATTGGTCCATCCGTTAGCGCTAAGAGACTACAATCATGTACACAGACAAACAGATACAGAAGTACTTGCTAGTAGTGGAACCCGCTAATAGGCTAAGTGCCATTTAATTAACTTATTATAACACCAATCTTTATTATCTGGTTTTAAAAACAAATGACGCGAGCATTGACTTGATGCTCACAATATTTTAGAAATCAAACTAGCTTACCTGTAAGCGACGTTCGATTGTAATTATTCTTCCCGATCGCCTCGCCCGAAAATAATAGAAAAGTACCTATAAATTAATGAATTAATTTATTTCTTACTTGTAGTAGGCCTCCTAGTCACTCAGGCGTCACATAAGTTTAACTCAGTAAAAATAAAAAAGGAATCGTATTCTGAGCTTACACTTACTGTTTACCGCTCCTTGTCTATGTCTGTCATTTAGTTAAAAGTTCGCTGCGCTGTTCATTGAGTCTGATTGTTACAACTATTCTTGGGTTGGGAGGGTGGGTTTCTATTATTTTCGGGCGAGGCGATCGGGAAGAATAATTACAATCGAACGTCGCTTACAGGTAAGCTAGTTTGATTTCTAAATTATTCTTCCCGATCGCCTCGCCCTCAATAATAGAAAAGTACCTATAAATTAATGAATTAATTTATTTCTTACTTGTAGATGTTTAAAGTCAAGAGTTGTACAATCAGATCTGAATTGGAATATGTTGTTATTTTTCATTAATTCTATTTCACAAAATTATCAATTGTTAAAAAATAACGCCCAAAGGGGAACGATCTTGATGAAGTTGTGAGTTCGTGACCCCTCGGTTCATACGTAGTTGAAATTACCTTCATACTTACTCAAAAGTATCTAAATCAATGATATCATTGATTAGATAACATGCTAATGTTATTTCGCATAGCAGGCTGTTATCTGGCTGACTTATCAAACCAGATCTATTAATCTATAAGTAGGTGTTAACCTGGAGTGGGTAAGTGTACCTGCTTACATTCTCTCGAGACCCTCGGTATCACATAAGACACTTGGGAGAAAGAGAAAAAATAAAATATTGTGGATAGGTAATATTTCTTCTCTATCTATTTTTAAACCTATACAAGGACTACCTGCATATAAAAGATATGATGACATGATATTATAATGATAGATGGCACAATAATATTTATCTGTTATTGAATTTAAGTACCTGAATTATTTGGAAAATTTTAAGATTTCTAGAAACTTACATAAGTACCTAATGGTGTTATAAACTTCTAAAATAATATAATAATATTGTTACTATTATTATTGTTGTTATCATTTTTATTGTTGTTCGTTGTATAGGGTCAGCTTGTAACCATTCCCAACGAAGGAATTCCATCACAATACATGAAGGTACCACCTTTATAATTTATAAAATAAGACATAAGTATTATTTATTACAATTAATATAATACTATGGAGTAACTGTGAAAACAACACCAGTCACTATTTAAAAATTGATGATTTTTCTCTCTGAACTGTACTGTCTGGTCTAGTAGTCACAACAGACAGTAAATTTAATATAATTATTATGGTAAAATTAATTCAGTGTAAATACACTGCCATCCGAGGCAATCTAGTAAAATCAAATTGCATAAAATGGAATGTACTTAAATAGTAAAATGAAATAAACTTTAGACCCTCCTAAAGTTGAAGTTGGTATTGCTATGATAATAATATTATGTCTCCTCTAAGTACGTCTACAACCTTCAATGAAGTCTGATAAAAAGATACGTTTTTAATAACCTCGTTAGATAATTTGAAGGATGGTTGCTATTTTTTTTTTTTTTTTTTATAACAATTGTTACTACTTATTTATCCTTGCAGTTACCCAGTCGAAATTAGAAGCGTAGGTATCTACATACATTATCAAGGTAAAGATACAAAAAAAAAAAAATTATAAAATATAAGAAAATGAATGACTATTAGAATCAGAACTGAAATCAAAGCTTTTAGTAGATTATGGCTTCTGTTGGCGAGTAGGTAATCTCAATAATCCTAAACATTCATAATTTTCAACATTTGTAAATATTAAGAATTAAGCGTCCAATTTTGATGATATTGTATTGAAATTAAGTTATTAGTGTTATTACTTAATTATGGTTTCAAGTAGGCATGCACGTAGCCAAGGTATACCTAGGTTTATTTCTTAGGTAAGTTGGTACTTGCATGATTAACAGAATTTCATTATTATACTTATTTAACTACCTATGTTTAGAATTATTTGTAACCATAAGTAGTATATAAGATTGTATTCTTTGTACCTTTAATACAATCAACCTATTTTTAACTTTTAGGTTTGTTGATGCATAGGGTAGGTACCTTCCCACCTACATTGGTGGTACTCTTAATCATTAGGTATAAAATGTGAAGTAGGTCGTATATTATTGATATTATGTACCTACATTTAAAAAGTTATGTACATTATATTGTAAAATCCTGGGATAAAGATATTATTAAGCTTTATTCCTCCGGATTTAAAAACCAAGAAGATTATCCAAAGAATTTTATACATAATTTTATGAACTATCAACACTGATCATCACCTTCATGACACTCAAAACATTCAGTCAAATTGACTTCACCGCAGTTAATTTTCACATTAGAAAATTAAATATTATTAATGGCTACTCATCAATCTATGGTACATAGATCGAGCATAACAACGCCAAACTGTAAACGCCAGTTCATCCTAAATCTATGGGTACGTATATTATATCACATGCATCTGTTTTGCTGTTCAAAGGTTGTATAATTTTGCACAAACTAATACTTCACATTGGCAGATTTGCGGAATTATGTCTGCAGAAGCTAAAATAGTAATACATATGAATGTTTTCGTCTTCGTTCACCAACCGATGTAAAATAACGTTTTACGTACGTTGTCTAAAAAGACTTTAACCTGCTTGTCAATAATTCGTCGATTTTGGACCGAACTATTGGTTGCTGTCAAAGTGTCATGAATACGTCATAGCAAATCAATTGTATTGTTTAACAGAAAATAAACAAATCTTGTAAACAAATCTTCTTAGGTTAAAAACCTATGAATGCATAATGATAATAAACGAAATAGAGTGCAATTATGACAACTCACTGCAAGTTAACTGCAATCCTCATGTCCATGGACAATAGCAATTTGCCATTTGCAAATATGCATATCAAGAGCTGCGTTGGTTATCAATATTCACCGTGTTTCTATGTGCTCGTTATTCCATAAAAACTCAAAGCTGAATGTTGTAAGAATGAAAGAATTGTGAATCTCAATAAATAAAGAAAAAGAACCATCCCATTGTTACTTAACTTTTCCAGTTTCCTTTTGTTAATATTTAATAATTAACACCTTCATATCTGTGCGCATATAGACGACAATAATAGGTGGAAAGGCCAATCTTATTAGGTTTAGTTATATGTATTTATACCTCAGGTAAGTAGCTTATGGTAAATTACTGTTAAATTTAGACCTTTAGCAACAAGGCTTGTAGGTAACATCTATGTGCTTCATAACCTTATAACTATAACAACACAAGAGAAACGTGAGGTTCTTTCATAAGCAAATTGAAATCCTGACCAGCAAACAGGTCGGTTTCCTGTTGAGTACTTATTTTGATTACAATTTGTGAGGTGCAATAACTGGAAATCAGTTATATAGGGTTAGAAGTCGGTTGTCCTGTTAGCTTTACTCCATCCAATGTCATATCACAGTACTTCCCCCACCACGTTCAAAGGCATTCATAATTAAAATCTGTAACTCTGTACTTTCTTCCGACCGAAGAGATTAATTATGTGGCTAGCGATAAAAACCTCAACTTTAGTTGGGCTTATGTATAGTGTCTCACAGAAAACACATTACATGCTGCACAAACATTACATCCCAGCTAAGGATAAAATAAGTTTAGTATAGAACTATACATTATAGATAACAAATAATTAACCATGTTGCAGAGATATCTTTCAATAAGTACATGAGTTTCATGAAGAGTTGTCTGATTAGTTTCTCCACACAGATATGGCTAACTTTAAATAGTACAGTTACCTTTAGGTAAATTGGTGTTTCAGGAAACTAGAATGCTTGGTATGGTACTCATGTGAGAAATTAAATGTCCACTTCATGCATGGTGTGAGTAGGTATGTATCAGCAAAAGATTTTCAGGCAGCACTGATACTGTTGCAAGATTTTGTTGCAATATGTAGGTATACATGATCTAAATATGGCACAGTAGGCAATATTGTTAATTAAATAACATACTGAAAACACTTGTAGTTCCATAGATACCATGATATATATCAACACTTTTAATATTAGACATTAGTGATAAAGTTATCAATGTCTTAATTCCACTCCAACACAGAACTTTCATGTAAGTTACCTTAACATTATTCTGAGTCGGTGACACTCTTTAAGTTGTGTGTGTGCATGTATTACGGGGACATTAAATATTATGTTTACCATGAATAGAAGTCAGTAGGTGACTGGTTTGTGTTGTCTGTCAGCTGCCTTTACAAATGTGTCCTTTGAAGATACATAAATATACTTTGGTAACTTTGGAAGATCGGTAATTAGGATGAACCCAATGGTGTTCAGAACACAGACACAAAACTCTTGTAATGACTCTTCAAAAATGTGTTACCACGAACTATGATAATTCCCAGTGGTGCCTATTTTATGTGTCGGGAATCTAACCATCATGACCCAACGGTTCTACCGGTGCCCATGACGCGAAAAGACCAGCACACATAGGCAGACCACGAGCTCTTTGTAACAACTCTTGCAAAGAGTGTTACCACGAGCTATGCTAGTTCACAGTGGTGCCTTTTTTATGTGTCGGGAATCTAACCATCATGACCCACCGGTTCTACCGGTGCCCATGACGCGAAAAGACCAGCACACATAGGCAGACCACGAGCCCTCAGTGGTACCTATTTTCTGTGTCGGGAATGTAACCACTAGGACCCAACGGGTAAAAAAAACCCGTTGCCCCTGGCGCGGAACAGCCTATCACACATATAGGTAGTGCAAAAGTGCACACGTCCACGGGCTTTTCCACGTTCTGTTACGCTCTTCGACGCTCGTCGCTTGAAGCTCTGTAGGTCTTGCGGGGATCCATGGTCTTCTCTCTTTATTGGAAAACATTGATGATAGGTAGTACTTAACCTAAAAGCTAAAACATAAGAAAAAAATACGGCGTTGCGTTGTTGCAACATAAAACATACACATAATATGTGTTTATTATACTTCTATTGGACTCTGTTTTGGTTTTTAACAACTGAAAACCACTAAAATATAGTTTTTTAAGAAAATTAGTTTTAAGGGCGGCATGACGCCTGTGACATAAGAAACGAATGACAGACATAGACAAGGAGCGGTAAACAGTAAGTGTAAGCTCAGAATACGATTCCTTTTTTATTTTTACTGAGTTAAACTTATGTGACGCCTGAGTGACTAGGAGGCCTACTACAAGTAAGAAATAAATTAATTCATTAATTTATAGGTACTTTTCTATTATTGAGGGCGAGGCGATCGGGAAGAATAATTGTTTTGAAGCGCGGCCTAGATAGGGTGACGATCTCTGCAAGACGAAAAAGGTGAAAAGGTGAAAAAAACATATTTGCCGAAACTTAATAATGTTCGAGATAAGATAAGACGGTGTTGATAATTTAAGTAGTTCATTAGTAATTATTCGCATCTTACTAAAAACTGGTCCAGTGGCAAGCCAACGCTTAATAATTTCGAGATTTCGAAATGCGTTTATAAAATGCCTACCTACTTAGAAAATCTTAGGAGCAGTTTGTTGTCATTTGTATACGATAATTGCCTCTTAGCTAACCCTCGGACGGACGAACGGACGAAGAGTACGGTACCCCAAAAACGGACCCCAAACTTTGCTCGGGGCTTAAAAACGAGGCGAGAGTTAGAGTGGAAGCTGAGTTACGGATAATACATTTTTTTGATTAACTACAGAATCCATTTCAATCTAAGCAAGAATATTATATTACAAGAAATATTTGTTTTCCTTGTTTTGTTGATTAATTAGAAATTCTACGAGTATTTCAAACAAAACAAGAATATTATATTACACGAAATATCTGTTTTACTTGTAATCAAAATAAAGACGAATTTCAAAGAATTTTTTTCAATCATTTCAAAGTTTCGTTTTCTAGTGATTGATTAAAATACAGAGATAAAGGTTATTGCACACTGTACAGTAGTAAAGACAGACTGGACAGACTTTATTATATATCTTCAACTCTGGAAATTTGTTAAGATAAAACCCAAAATTGATTTATTAATGAGTAAAAGTACTACAAACACATAAAAAAAGTAGTAATCAAGTATTTATTAGAGTGTTCCTACAATTTAAAGCATAAATTCTTTCTGCACCCTGTAATTTTATTGTTTTTACATCAATCGTCTACTATAAGTCATTCTTAAACAAAAAAAAACAGGATCGACAGCTTTACGTTAAGCACGGGGGAATCACACTACTTCTTGAATTCGGACTAGTGCTGAGAAAAGACTCAGTACTTTCGGTTTTGACCGTAAATGTCTGAAAATCCGCAATAAAAGTCCAATAAAGTATATTTTGATATTCATAAAAATGATTGAACAAGTATATTATCTATGATATAACGTTACTGTTATTACAAGACACGTAGGTAAATTGTCGCCTTAAAACAGAACTCAAATCGCCAGTTCGATCAACATACAGTAGCAGACTAACAAGTTTAGAATTTTTTTATAGGTAAGTTTAGAATAGGCTCAATCAATCTGGCTCGAAGAGTCTGCTATTCTTCATGAGCAGCATATCAGTCCAACTTATTATGAAATAGTAGATCTTTACGTTGCAGACTACTCCTAACAGTATTACAATTAAAAAGATGATCGACATGTTTCATAAAGAGGAGAAATTAAATATTTCTAATTAAAAGTAATAAAGATTGTACTCACAATAACTAAACCGCAGTCGACCAAGCAGAAGGTCCCAGATCGTCCGATACCAGCACTGCAGTGTACTACAGTTGGTTCTTCTATAGAGTCTAGAACACCAGCATCTCGCACTTGCTTTAAGAAACGGAGGAAAGCGTTCGGAGATGTCGGTACACCGAAGTCGGGCCAAGTAGTGTAATGAAATTGTGTTATATCTCGATGCGTGCCACTCTCGAGATCTTCAAGCCTGCAGAACAATATTACTTACCAAACATGAACTATATAAGGAGAAGCATCAATGTAGGGAAAAATAGCATCTAATCTTTTTTAAATACCTGCAGTAAAGTTAAAGTTGCATCACTAGCACTATATCTTTATACTCATCCGTAATCGATAGAGCTAAACAGTATTTGCAACATGTTTTCTTATGCCGGCCAATACGAACTAGTGTTTACAATAAATTATCCAGATTCATTTGGCACACGGCTCCTACGCCAATGAGATAGTGAAAGATTAAAAATGTACATAATAATAAAATAAAAATAATCGCTCATTCGAGTTAAGGTTCAAAGATTAAATAGTGTAACATTGTGCAGGTATTTAAAATCGATGACATAACTTTTTTGTTTCTTTAAATTAACGCTTTACTCTATTAAATAGTTTATCTACAGTTTTCATTACTTGCTATCGTGATTTTGCGTAAACAACTTCAGTTACATAATATACTCACATATATATAAAACTGTGACATATAATGTTATTTGAAACACGTTATCAAGAGACTAACTAACTATTTATCTGTATTTAGCACATTTGTAGCTGCAGATGTACGTAGGTATTAAAAATTAAACTATTTTTGTTATTTGGAGAAGTAGGACTATTTGATACGTTTTAATTCCAATTAATCAATCGCGGAAGCTGACTAGGAGAGTTAAGCTCAAGATATTCCGGTCCAACGTAAAACCCGTATTGCTGTACGGATGTGAGACGTGGAAGGTCACTAAAGACATCTCGCGCCGGCTCCAAGTCTTTATCAACCGCTGTCTTCGCCGTATTCTCGGTGTACACTGGCCCGAGAAGATCTCTAACGTAGAACTGTGGGAACGCTGTGGTGAGACTCCGATCGACCAGCAGATCAAACGCCGCAAGTGGAACTGGATCGGTCACACGCTCCGAAGGGATCCCGATCACATACCGATGCAAGCTCTCGACTGGAATCCCCAAGGAAAGCGGAAACGTGGCCGCCCTAAGCAATCCTGGCGACGGACTATCACAGCAGAAGCTAAGGCGATAGGGATGACCTGGAGCGAAGTAAAGCGCGAAGCTCAAGACCGTTCCAGATGGCGACGTACTGTGGACGCCCTCTGCCCCATCCAGGGGTCATAGGACATTAAGTCAAGTAAGTCAATTCCAATTTGAGCTCATAGTGCCTTGAATTTTTAATATTTTTGAGTGTTCCTTGCTTAGGGCACTGCGTTTCGAGCTGGCTGTATGTGTATGCCAGGCATTTTCTTAAATTAAAAATGGATGTATATTAAATCTCAATAGCCTCGACGATCATCCTTTTGGATATTACGCCATAACCATAAATAGGTAGTTAATCGAAAGTGTTTATGCAATATTAACTGGAATAGCACCTAGTAAAAATATTATAACACTGGATTTTACGTATCTAACAAATTGTTGAATACAAGTTTATTAATACTAGATGTATTTTTTCTCCCTTACAATTTACCACTGTAACCGGCCAGAAAGAGAAAGATAATTTAAGAGTTGTTGTTCAAATGTATGGTTCGTCTTTAATAATTGGTTCTAGACGCAAAATCTAGTGACATTCTTGGAACCTAGAATAGAAAACTCATTATACGGTACAGATAAGTAAAAATAAATTATTTATTTCTAAGAGGTAGGCTGTTTTGTGCTATTTGTGAACATTTAGTTTTGCTTATCTGTACCTTCCAGTGGTGTAGACTCCAAAAAATCACAAACTTTTCTTGAATGTGGCACGACTTTTGCCCGCTGGCAGGCTGGCCTGTATTATTTGGTCACATTACATTTTACACACAGAATTATAAATGGCTTATTTTAGATAATGATGATGTGTGTTGCACTTACCTTTTATTGTTTCTGTTGGTTAAAAATCCAATAAAAACAAATAGTAAACGTTCCCTACACAAAAAATAACAACCTAATAAGTTACAATGCAAAAACAATCGGACTTTCAATTTCGGAATAAATCTCTATCAACAAAAAATAATTTTGCAAATCCGATTCATATATGACGGCGTCATGCTCGAACAAACTCCGAATCGGTAACTTATCCCTATTGAAGACGAATCGAATTGAAGAGTAATACCTGAGACAATTATATATAACATGCTAACAATACCACTAAATAATTTATAGGCAGCGATTATAGCTTAGTTACCTATAAAATAAGTAGAGATACTCGTATAAAAAGAGATACAAGCAGACAATATAATGATTATATTTTAAATTATATTTTATAATTTAATTTTTATTGTTACAATTAATACAAATACTGATTTCGTAAAATATACATGTTATTTGTAAGTAAAACATTTTTTGTGTCGGAAAATATTTGATTGTCCGCCGTAAAATCACGCCTCTTTCTCATGGACGTAGGCAGAGACTATAGAGCGCCACTTGCTACGATCTAAACAACCCTTAGCCTCATTATTGTTCGTACAATACAATGTCTTCATTTTCTCCTACAAGTTAAATTATTATAAAAAAATTACTAAAACTTCCTATGAAGTTATAACAACTAATTACATATTAGGAATATTTCAAAAGATTTAAAAGGAACAGTATTAAAGTTAGGTGAGAGACTGTTGTCCTTACTGTTGTTACCTAACACACAAAACCAAGACGAAATCCTATAGGTACATTCACCAATACAGTAATTCCACAGTACTAACATAAAAAACATGCACATAGTCACAAAAATCAATGAAATGAAAATTGAATGAAAATATATTGAAACGTGACGTGAAAAAAGTGTAATTAAACTTTTACTAAAAAGTTTTAATGTTTAACATAAAAATAGTGTAATTTATTTTCCTATCTGACAAATACTGAGACACTGCCAAAAACTCAGTAGGATTTGAATGGTATGACAAAAAATAATGGCAGGTGGCTTTCATGTGCTTTCAGGTTTGATTTTCAAAAGGACGAAAGTTAATAAATAGGTATACGGTCGTAAAGGTACTTAAAAATAAGGTATCCGGCGACTAGGACCGCAATAAACTCGGACCGCGACTCCCAGTTGCCGATGGATTCAACAATAGATTTTTGTATTCATTTATTTATGGTCCCAGTTGCCGGTAGAAAAATATTAAAATTAAATAAATCCGGCAACTGGGACCGCGGTCCGAGTTTCTAGAGAGAGGTCCTAGTCGCCGGATACCTCCTTAAAAAGATGTCAGACTCATATTTTAAAGTATATTGTTAATAACTTTATATTAAACATAGTGAAAACCCTGACGTAAATAAAATCCATCTGGATCACATTAGTTTTTAAAGCTGAAAACTACATCGAAGCCAGTTCATTGGTTAAAGCGATAAGAGGCAACAAACTGATACACAGATACACTCCTCAAACTTATAACACCTATCCAGTCAGAAGTTAGAAATTAAAAATCAATACTGCCAGACACTTTTCGTCGACGGTAACTCTTACCAGACGTTTTATAGTTCCTACAAGTATAATGTAATACATATACATTATTATTCATTAAAACAATCTGTCTTCATTTACCTATAATAGAACTATTCAATACTTTTTTATGCAACCAAACAAGCCAAACAGCCCATCAGAAACACAAAGTGTTTTACGTATAGCAGTAGTAGTATCTATTTTTTATTTGTGATAAAATAACTTCTAATTTTTTTTGTTCAGCATCTCTATTTCCCGATTGATGTAATCTGCAATGTTTTGAAATCGAGTGAATTGGTATATACCGGGTTAGCGCGTTAAATCTAGACTACATCATTTCTTAACGACAGCAAGTTGTGGTCAAGCGCAAGCCATGCCTAAGATCAAAAAACCTAGGATTAAAAAAGTAATAGAAGGCCTAGAGATCTTGGTTCTTACCTATTTGCTCATACATAGCACGTTTATTATAAGATACGCCTACCTTCACCCTAAATCAGTTGTCAATTTGCCATTTTAAAGTATAAAATAGATACTGTTTACAAATCCACTCAAAATCAAGTAATATGATAGTATAATGAAATAAAGTAACAAAGAGAAAACATTTTTAAAAAGCTTTTGTTTATTTTAGCTTTTTAATAATTAACAGTATCCTTATTTATCACTTCGTTATATTTTAATTCAGTTTGATTATAAGACTTTGTAAAATAAAGTTAAAATTATTTTGAGGAAATTGTTGAAATGAGACGTTTTCATACCTTTTGCTTTAGGTCTCAGCCATGTCTCAGTGATTGGAACAGGTCTCCTGAGTTTTAGAGTGTACGACCTACCAAAAATTAACTAAACTACTGAAACTATTACTTACTTTATTACATTAACACACACGGTCATCTGGTCCTAAACTAAGTAAAGCTTGTGTTAAAATATATACTACTAGTTTTTCGCCCGCGGCTCTGCCCGCGGATGTCAGTTATCGCGCTTTTTAGCCAAATCAGACGTGATCGAGTGTTCTAAGCATGGAGCGTCTGCCAAGAGTGTGATAAAATTTATAATTATTAAGATTCTTGCCTAATACCGATATGTTCCCGTGCGTAGCCAGCCGGGGCGGCCCACGAGTCTAGAAAATATGAAGTAGAGTGAAAATTGTGGAATGAATTTACCTATAAGTTCAGAAGTAGAACTAGTTTCAAGTCTTATATAAGTCTAATATACTATTATTGTATACAAAATAAGTACTATATTTAGTCTGGCTATTCTAAGTATAGTCACTAAGTTAATAGAGTGTTCTTTCTTTAAAATTGTTTTCCTAATTTTTTTTTTTATTTTCCTTTTTTCTTTTTTTCTATATTTAAAAATCAATGCCACTTTTCGCTGTAATTTTATAACTCAAAAACGGGCTTACCTATTCAAACCAAATGTTTAGGCATTGTTCGGAATATTTAGGAGATGGTTTATGTGAAGTTTGCATAAAATCGGTTGACCGGTTCTTTATTTATCACATTTTTTGTAAATTGTTGAGAAGGCTGAAGCTACCCGGGCAAAGCTGAGGCGGGCCGCTAGTAGGTAATTCATAAAATTAAGCTTAAAACATTAACGAATGAAAATTACTAGTATGATTGTGAAAAAGTGTGGAGAGACATCATCACACATAATACACAACGCGACATCGTATGAAAAATACGTATCGTGCGTACGAAAACTTCGAATCAAAACGCCCCACGCTTTATTCGCAGTAATACGAGTACGTACTACAATAATTTTACTAGTTTTTTAAAGTTCTATGTGCGTGTTCTAGTTTGCGTGTTTTTTATTTTAATTATCTGTTGGCACATCTACTTCTCAATACATCAGCTGTCATTTTATACTGTCATCGCGTACGTCTTTGAAGTCAGCCGTCACTCGAAAATGACAATATGAACGAACGAATGAACACCGAGCATGGGTGAAGCGGCTTAGAATGGCTGGCACTGTGTGTTGCACCGTTGTGTCGTCGGGAAGTGCAGATTCAATAACGTACTCGGTGAACGTTACGATTTTATCTAACGTAATTTTATCGATCTGTAATTAACTGGTAGAATTTATGATTCTTCTATAGAGAGATTGGGGTGAAGTGATATTTGCCGTAGTTATTTTATTATTTTCGTCTTCTTACCCGATTATTCACGCCTACCTAGAGTTATCTGCTAATCCTGATATTTTTAGTCTAAAACCTTTCAAAAGCCTTTATATCTATTATTTATTTATTTAAAATAGTGTTCTTTCCGCTCCAAATAAACACGGTGATGGTAGTTCTGATTCTGTTCTCTTTGAGTACCCTGTTTACAAAGTATATCTAGATTACGTCAAATAATATTAAAATCTAAAACGAATGTTGTTCAATGTGCATGATCACAAATAGGTTACAGTGGCGAAGATTCTATACATATAATACGAGTTCACTGGCTTCCCTTTAGGAATTGGTCGATATAACGTACTTAATTAAATATTATGTAACGCCTAAAAGTTATAAGCAACAAAAAAACAGTATTTACTGCTTAGTAAGCTTAAATGTCAGCGTAGGTATCCAAGGAACACTTGTCATATTTTTGCTCCGACTACTACCCTCCGCTGATAGGTTAATAAATGTTTTATTTATTTATTATCGCTTGTTTATTTAGTTTTGTTAGTTTGGGACAAATTTTGGAAACTAAATTCGTGACATTCTATAGGACTAACATCCGTATTATATTTACTATAAAATGAACAAGCGACATTAAATTAATATAATATTTATTGAGTAACAACTAGTAATCGTATCAACTAGTAATATAGCTGCGAAAAGACCCGTGCTCTGCAGTGGGACAATTAAAAGCGTTGAAGTAAACATATACCTATTTTAATTTTAGTATTGTTAGTTTGTATAAGTTTTTGAAATAAAAAGTGATTCGTTAGACTTTCTAATTTCTTTGCATAAAAATCCATCTTTTCAAACAATAACGGGAGCCTGGGTTTTTAAGATATATTTTCAATAAAGCGTTTCTATGGAGACGTGATTATATCGATACAATAAATCCTATTCAAGGTTCTAATTGAAAGCAGCAAATATATTAAAATATTATTCATAAAATATTTGTAATAGGATTACATATTTTAATGCCTTACTCGAGTCATATTAACAAGAATCATATAAAAGCCAATTATACTTTGACTTAAATACGATGATTTTATCTCGTTTTCTTTTGCTTATAAAAATGTATTTTCTTTTTAATAAAATTGAGAAGGTAGAAGGAAAAGTAAGAGAAGTTATATTATACGCATAATATAAATATATTATAATTTTGTACTAAAGATTCTGAGTAAAAAATATCTTGCCGTTTGTTCTGACCAGGACGCACCCGTCTTAACGAAAGCATTTTATATAAATACGGGTTTCGTGCTATCAATAAGTGCCTAATTACCCTAGACAAAGTACTCGGATTATATTCATCAGAAAAGACAGACGTCGGGAGACTATTATACGTCTCTTCTGTACGTAAATAGACACTCTACCTACACACACAAACACAGCAAATCATAGTACAAGTAAACTGTACATTGTAACGCAACTTCACTAACAATCAACCCACTACCCATTTGTTGTCTATTACGAATAAATAGGTACACAAATCGTGTCCTATCACCCTACCCTCTGACATAAACATTAATTGATATGAACAATGAACATGTTCCGTAATTGAGTACACCCTGTATCCAATATGACAGAAATTAGCCCATGGGTAAACAAACACTGAAAGATGATATTTGTTTAATTTGCTCGAATAAATATTGTATTAATGGCTAATAGGCATTATACCGAAGTGCGATTATCGAAATTCAATTTAGTCCGTCAATTAGATAATACAGAAATCGTGTCTTATCAGTCGTTCCTCTGGAAATGAACAGTAATTAATACAAATATATTTTTGTAATAGCGTACGCTCTACCTATATCGAAGATGACATTAGCCCTAGTGTAAATACAAACTGAAAGATGTTATTTATTTGATTAGTGTGCTCGAATATCGGCAAAGCATTATTCCAGGATGTGATTACCGATATTCTATTAGATAAGTCCATTGCTTAGATATTAACTACAAAATAGATCACATTTTCTGTTTCAAACTAATAAAAAAATACTCAGATATATCACGGTTAGGTCGGAATTATATCATGTGCAAATTGCAAACGCGACATGTTGTCTATGTATCGACATTCTCCGATAACTAAAAAAGAATACGCCTACTAACCTACTTATGTCTCAAACATTTAACGGACTTACAATTAAAATTTAGTTCTTTTGCCTACACTACACAGTAATGTTCAAAATGCAATCGATCAAAGCGCAATCTGTAAATCTACTTCGAATAACTTGGTACCATCAAGATGCTGAATGAACAAAATACAAGATGCTGAATGAACAAAAAAATTTTATTGCATGTATGACTTTGAGAACACTGAAATATAAAGATTGATTCAATACGTAATGAAAGTAAAAGATACGACACGTATAGGCCGGCCGTTTAACTCGCGTATCGCCTATCGCCAATCTGACTCCTCAAGCTGCACATACAGTTATGATGATTCAAGCGATATGGATATTAGTGACGAATAGTCTTACATTACTTTTAAAAAGTTAAGAGATTTAATTAATGTTTTATGACTTTGTACCTCAGATGGCGATACGAGAGTTAAACTGTCGGCCTATATTTCGCCTGCTAACACAGGTAGGTATCATTACGACATCGTCGCCTCATCGGTTTATAAGATAGGTATCAAATCTAACAAAACTATTCTCAATAAGTACCTATCCAAGCGAAACCCTATTAAATAAATAATGTAGCCTTTATGAATTGACAAACATTGCTTCAGATTTAATTTGGTGTTTCAACAAACATTCTATTTGAAATTCATACGTATGTATTCTGCAAATGTAACGAATACGCTGATTCCGATTCTATTTACTCAAATATATTAATATATTACTATGCTAATAACAGAGAGGAAAATAACATTTTCTGAGAACTAAAACATCAAAGGTATAAGTACCATCACACAAATTGGTACCGAAACCATATCCAGCGTAAGTGAATTTTAAGTATGTATAATATATGTAGTTCTTTAAACGTTCTTTTAAGAATAATTTTTTACAGTCCTACTGCCAGTGATATAGATTTTTTTTAACGGAATCACGATCGCAAATAAATAATAATAAATAAATACGCTAAATAATACCTATTTAATTCTACAAAGAAAATTTGTATAGCGCTATCCGATAAAACCCGTCTTAGGTATATTCCTACCTCCCTCGTTCTCAAATTAAGTCCATAGGTACTAGTACTTTTAGTGAATTATTTTTTTTTATCCTCTAATAGGTTTGCGCTTGACCACAACTTGCCTGATGTGAAGCAATGTTGCAGTCTACGATGGAACGCGCTTACCTAATAAATACACTCGTGACTTGAAGCCAGGTAGATTATAGCTATCAGGAAACAGAGATGCCGGCAACGAATTCCACAACATGGCAGTTCGCACAATAAAAGTGGGAGCAAAGCGCTTCGTGCGAGCCCGTGGACTTTCAACCATATAACGGTGGCGCATAGCCGTACCTCAACTTGTCCGATGGAAGAACGGAGATGGGGGAATAAGATTGTGTAATTCCAATGCACACTCTCCGAAGTGTATCCGATAAAAGACCGAAAGACTAGCAACAATGCGGCGATGCTCGAGGCTTTGCAACTTAGCCTTGGCGAGGGGTTCGTTGCCAATAAGCCTCTTGGCTCGCCTTTCAATAGACTCCAACGCCTCGAGTTGGTATTTAGCTGACCCATCCCAAAGATGCGAGCAGTACTCCAAAGTATTATGTTTTTATCAAATTGAATTGTCATTTTGGGACAAAACTATCAGATTTTAAACTTCACACCAATATTTGTTACCAATCCAGGAGTTGACACATGAAAAATCAGCAGACTGAATGTTGGAATTACTTTTTATTGCGCGACAAAAATGAGGCGTTATGAGTTTGATACGTGTATTAATATTCATGCGGTTGTTCCATTCAAAACTTCAAAACTCGAAATGACAAATAAAACTTAGTTATGTTTAAAAAAAATGCACAATGCAATATTATCTAATTTTTAACTGAGAGTTTTGTATGGATGAAATACATCGCAGAAACATCATAAAGGCTCCTGTGTAGCGATTTAGTTGTGAAATACTGAATTATAAAGATTTAGAAGTACCTATTTGTCACGCTTGCATGACTACCATGGAATTTTTGATAATTTATTTATACATAATTCGGTAAGTAGCAGCGTGTTTGAATTTTTTTTGACGTATAGCAAAAGGGTTGCTCACTGTGCGTATGGAACTTAAACATAGCCTGCGAAATGAAGGTAATGTTGTTTACATCTACAGGTATTACAGGTTTAAGCCCTACGTTCTACATACGAAAATAAAAAAATAGATTAACAATACTAAGATTTGCTGGAACATTAAATTCAAGTATTTCCTACTCATTAGAATTCATATTCAAAATTGTTGTTCATGTATTATGTATAAGGTCACTAGATTACCGACCGCGGCTTTGCCCGCGCGTATGTCAGTTATTGTATTGTTATTTGTTACTTTTGTTGTTACCTCTTTTTTCGCAAAACTATCCTTTCCCGGGTCTCGAACTATCTCCATACAAAATTAGGTAGTAGGAGTGTAAGCAACATTTTAAAATCGGCAAGCTCCCATGCATGTTTATAAATATATATGGGTTTCATAAAAAATATGTCTAACCTGGCTGTCACACCGGTGAAGATTGATTTTCTACGGCTTTTAGAACGAAGAAATAAAGTTTAAATTTCGAATTCCATTCGTAGCATTGCGTTATCAAACATGTCATCGTGTCAAAATAAAAAGTCATTTAGATCAAATTCACGAAGGAGTATTGATATCAACTTTGAAGAAAATCACACTCAGAATAAGGACGAAAAAAAATTAAAAAAAAGACGGGTTGCACTCCGGGAGTGCCGGCAGAAGTGAAAACTTGATTATTAACGTTGAGCATGTTTGATATTTTGGAATGGTTAGGGAATAATTTTGCACCAATTGCTTTATCAGTATAAAAGTACTATCATTTATGTGGTAGAATACAATATTCATTTATTGCGCTATCGTACACAAACATGACAATTTATATTACGTCATCCGTCTTACGCTTTTTCGATCAGGTCACGTGTCCTGACGCGAGTTTAAGATTTTATACCCATTACAGAAAAAGTGCTCAACGCCGCTAAAGAAGTTTTCACTTCAAAAATAATAAACACGTGTTTCGTTATTTGTTTTAAGGTTTATTTGTGCTGAATTTGGAGGGAATCGGACTTGGGATTAAATAGATTCGAGAAACTTTAATTTTTACAATAAATCTCATTTTTCACATCTCCAGGGGATAAAAATAAACACGTATTTCATTATTTGTATGTTTTATGTGAGGACCAAGGAATAAAAAGTTGCATACAAACTTCATCCCTCTATTTAACCCTTTTAGGGGATGATTTTTGAAAATACTATTAGCCTATGTCCTATTCTAGGGTATACACTACCTACATCGGTTTAGCGGTTATGGAGATACGCGGTAACAAACCTTCACACACACACACACACACACACACACACACACTTACTTTCGCATTTATAATATAAGTAGGATAGGAATGCGAATTTTTCATGTCACTGAAGACTAAATTCTGTGTAGTAAAATACATTTTCATACCATTATGGAAAACATGTTAGACAAGAAAATATTTTGTACTACCGGCCCGCCCCAGCTTCGCTCGGGTAGCTTCAGCCCATTCAACAATTTTCAAAAAAGGTTATAAATAAAGACCCGCTCATCCGATTTTGTGCAAACTTCACATAAACCATCTACTAAATAGTCCGAACAATGCCTAAACATTTGGTTTGAATAGGTAAGCCCGTTTTTGAGTTATATATAGATAGTTATTAGGAAAACAATTTTAAAGAAAGAATAATAGAAGACTCTTTTAACTTAGTGACTATACTTAGATAGCCAGACTAAATATAGTACTTATTATTTTGTATACAATAATAGTATATTGGACTTATAAAAGACTAACCTAGTTCTACTTCTGCACTTATAGGTAAATCCATTCCACAACTTTAACTCTACTTCATATTTGCTGGTATAAAACTCCTTTATGAGAACCTCGCTGTGTACATTTTTTTTTATTGTGCAATATATGCAATAGGCTTGCGCTTGATTAAAACTTGCCTGATGTTAAGCAATGGGACGCGCCCGCTCAATATACCTATTAACATACATGTTTTGTTTCATATGCATTAATCGACTGTGTTCATGTTTTTGCGTACAATTAAGATTTAAAGATGTTGTAATTATGCGCGTAGATCCCAAAACTACAAATGGACTATAACACCCTTCGCTTAAATGTATGCTACACCTAGTGTATATGTGTAACCTAAATCGTCTCCTAAAATGTATAGCGACATGATATTTCGAATCTTGTCCAAAAGTTATTAACCCTAAATATGACATTTCTAACCAGAGGTTGGTTTGCTGTTTTGATACATATGTTTATGAAAGAGTCCTTAGAGCACTGTTTAACGAAGTACCTAACCGTTCGGTGTCCACTTGCCACTTCTAGTGGTAGGGCGTACTTGTTTCCACTCACTACATACATATTATATTGTGGTTCTACAGCCACATTTTGTATAGTCTGATTGCTATTGGTACCTAGGAAGATACATTTCCTATTAATCACCTATTCCAGATACGTCGTAATGCAGTCGCAATTTAAAAAGAATGGGCAATGACACTAAATGTCTCTCCACTTTTTTGAAACCTTGTTACGAGAACAATCCTAATTACATAATATTTTAAACAAAAAAACATCATCACAATGCTCCAAACATGCATACAGGTAGGTACACAGGCTTAGTACCTGTGTATTATGATATGTATATATGTTAAAATTTATAATACAGAAAAACGTGTAACTTTTTAACAAGTGTATACACATTTTTTTAATTAGACGTATAATTTGCAAATTATGGACGATCTATTAGTAAAAACATCGATGAAGGTGTGCGGCGTAAAATTAGCGGTCAGTGACTCTAGCGAACACAACTGTTATGGCGGCGCGCGGTGACCGTTTACATAGTATCAAGAGTAAACATTATTAGTTAGCGATTACTTCATTTTTTAGGACTAAGACGTATCGAAAGATAAATTACGTTAATTAATTTATTAAAATGTTTTAAGTATATTTTCTCGAAGTTTGTGAAATGGTTAAAATGTTATCCTGTATAACTTGGGTATATAACTTGGTTTTAACTTATAAAAACCCCCTCTTGCACCGGGGCAGACAATCAAAACTACAATACCATGCACTGAAATGAAATCATCACTTAAAATTTATATCTCAGTTTCTCTTATATCTCGACGTTTCATGGTCACAGGGGGACTTAAATGTTTGGCGTCCCGACTTGTTAATTAAAATTATTCTTACCTACAAATCATGATTATTAATGTTGCACCCGATTTGTACGAGTGCCGGTTAGTGAAGATACTATATTTTTACGGGTGCCGGATGGTGTAGGTACCATAATTTAAATGCAATTTTAAGCTTGATGCAAATTAGTACGACGCTATAACCAGCAGGAACAGTTAGGCAAACTATGTTTTTTTAACATATTTTATAGGTGCGCGATACGAGCGTCAAGGTGAAACTTCCCTTACTTTAATAAAAGGGATATTTTTTTTATATGATAATTTCATTTCATTGTATACTACTAACAACATACATATTTTTAATAATAAAGCGAAAATAAAGCTCAAGTCCTTCTTCAGTGACACTTTCAAGAACGTCTGCGGCTCCGGCGTCAGTGTGAATAGACCTTAAGGCTACGTTTCACTGAAGTGGTGCTAGATAGAATATACAAACAATCATGCCCCACTTAAATGAACGTACCCTAAAAGGCATAACAGTGATGAATCTATGTCTTCTCTAAACTTCCATGCAAAAATCATGCAACGTTATGGTGTAATCCAGCTTCAGAAATAAACTACACAACAAACCTATAGGTATTCAAAAAATTCAACACGACGTAAAATAAATAGAAAGATTTTAAATACTTTTGAATAAAAAAGATTTAAAAAATCCGACTGCAAAAAATTACGCCCTTAGAACATTTGGTTTTTATAAATCTAACGTAAACTATCGCTATTTAACTAACCGTTTGAAAGCTTTGAGATAATTAAGTAATTTACAAACGATATAAGATATGCATGAAAAACATAACGTTATTTTGCAGTCGGATAAAACACATACTACTCTCTTTTACTGTAATAGCTAGTGATACAATGATATTCAATGATATTCAATTATATTGTAAAAAGGTGAAACCACTCGTATCTGAACGACAAGATTCGTTAAATGAAGAGCAACTCAACGGTCTGGGGTTGTACACACGGGTACACATCAAGGTATATATGTCCAGTATAGGCTGACCTCTCGTTGTAGGGAAATCTTAAACAATGCGAGATCAGCTTAGACTGTAAATGTATAGTTTGATGTGTAACCGTGTGTAGGAATTAATACGAGCCCTAACAAAACGGATAGGCCAATGAGCGCTCAACACTAAAATCTGCTCGAATTTGAACATTAACATGAAATATTGCAATCACGTAGACTTCACATAACGTGTAAAATCGGTTATTTGCTAATAAAATTAACCGACTACATTTTTATAATTAAATTGATTGATTGATCTCTGTCTATCAAGCTGACTGTCTACACCTTTTACTTCAAAACATCATTGAAATTTTATAATACAAACTCAAAATCATGCCGGACATTTTTCCCATGCTTTACAAAAAATTCACATATTGACAATTATTAACTTGGTGCAGTCGTTTTAAGCAAATACATATGCACTTACCTTACATTACGGCGATACTTAACCGACCTAAAAAGAAGGTTGTCCATTCGGATGTTTATACATTTTATGTCTGTTCAGACCTTAGAAAATTTAACACAGATCTGGTATCAAGTGCGTTCTCCTCTGCCGAGGTACATAGATAAACAGTTTGCATGCATAAACTGTTCATGTTTCGTGTTTGTGTGTAGCTTTTATTTACGTGTGCATTTGTAAAGACGCTTCTACTTTTACATGTGTACTGTACGTGGTTATCTCGCGTCCTCCCAATAACAAGCAGAAACAATTTAGTACTAGAAGTTGCGTAGGTATAACCTGTCCCTGTTAAATGCTCGAACGTTCAGACTTATAGACAGATTTGAAAAAAAAAAAAAATCTTTTCATAAAAGAGATTTATTCCGAGATAGATAGTTTTTTTAGTTAGATAGTAGGAACCTACCTTAGAACCCGCGTGACGTAGTACCGTGAGTCCTCTTCGCTGATCAGCGTGACCGCCAGGTGGACATCGTTGAAGGTCATCTTGTTTTCTTCACCCGGTTGTTCTGGCCAGTACCAGTGGCATTTTATTTCATTTTTCTCTAATACTTTATTGAGCATTAGTATTGCTTTAGAATTCTGCTCCCAGATCATCAACCAAAAATGTCCCATGGTGAATGCCAAGGGACCCTGGGTTAGAATGTAACGGCGGTTGGCACGCTCCAGCTGTGGACAAAAAATATGAATTAATAAATCACGTAGAAAATTATGTATGTATACATGAAAAGTACACGGTAGTCTTCAGAGAATTTAGTTCAGTCAATGGCTGACATAAAAATCTGACATCCAGCTGAGCATTAGTGATTATAATTGGAACTGTCTTCATATCTTGTATTGTGATAGTAGGCAAGGAATATTGCGGATTGAAGCAACAAGGAATCCAATATTATAAATTTTATAACTTCTTACTAAGGTCACTTATACAATTTTACAATAAACTTCTAAATAATATTAGGGAAATGACTAATAACAAATTAAAAATAATTATAAACTCTACGTTATGTAAGAAAGCGTATTATAAAATTTCAGACTATCTAACGGATAAAAACGCTTAGAATTAAATCGCTCTAATTCAACACACTAAACAAACAAAATATAATAAATAATATCTTTTTTTTAAATGACATTTTCTAAAAATGATTCCTAGCTAGATCGATTTATATTTATCGCCCCCGAAACCCCCTATTTACTAAATTTTATGAAAATCGTTGGAGCCGATTCCGAGATCAATATAATATATAAGACAAGATAAGATAAGTACTTAATTTATTAAAAAAGAAAAATAGCCTTCTGAGTTTATTGGCAGTGTTTCTCAGTAGTTGCCAGTCATTATAATTATAATAATAATAATAATTTAGTGGGACATTAACCCACACGGTCATCTGATCCCAAACTAAACATAGCTTTTGCTATGGAAACCAGATAACTGGTAATATACTACTTAAAATACTTTTGTTTTGTAAAAAATTAATATTGAAAAGAAGATATTCACTGAACGGTAGGAAAATAATTTGGAATCGCGTTTTTGTTTGTGTTCAATATTAATGCGTCACAAAAAAAATATGATTATGATTTTTTTGATTTTAACGATGACTTGGAATGACCATCAAATTTCATTGTCTGGTCCATAGAAAAGTAATCCAAACGAATAATTCTAAACTAAAAAAAAATAAACCCCCACGTATATTCTTCTTAAACCTAGCTAAGAAACTTAGAAAACATGCTGACTTTAGTTTTCGAACAAAAAGACGTAACAAAAACACGTCAAATTTTTTAAACCTCTCTTTTTGTAGGGGATTAAAAAGCACAGCCTACGGAGAATTTGTAGATATTCAGATTTAATACAATCATGGCCAATGAAAAATATTTTCTTAGTATGAATGCCCAAAGGCCCAAAATGGAGTCATTAGTTAGTCAACATTTCACGAGAATTCAAAATTATCTGTGAAATGGTTTCTGTGTTTCTTAGACAGGTACTCATCGCCGCCATTTGAACCTTCTTAAAAATAAAGTTTTCCATAATGAATGCTGAGTGGCAAGGTGTCTGAAACGAAGATTTTATTGATTTAAATAAATAATGAGCAACTCACTAATGTAGAAAGACAGGACTTATACAGTGAAAATAAATTCTAAAACTGTAAAGAAATTACAAACATTATAGATTCCAACGGTCTTATCATAAAAATCATAAAAGACTTTTGTTAAAATGAACTTTATCTCTTTTTTACAAAGGCAAACGAAATATAAACCTATTTTAGCTATACTAAGCTTAAATGACGTTTAACACAAACCTTCTCCTAATAATAATAATAAACAAAAAAAATATTATCCATTTCGGTGTAGTCCTTCAAAATTATAAGCAAACGGGAAATCGTTGAAATGTGTAGCGTACGCATTTATTTTATTTATTGCAGAAAAAATATTTTCTCCGTTATTATTGTAATTAAGTACTCGAACAAAAAGTATACGAACAATAGTTAGGTAAGGCACAGCGTTTCGTTTTTCGTTTTCTTTTTTTTTATCCTAATACTACAAAATTACGATAGTTTTATCCGACTGCGAAAAAGAGGTTAATGGTTTAGCGCGATAACCGACATCCGCGGACGGTAAATTACGGTATCTATCTAATATTTTTTTATAATCTTACTGGCGGATCAATTAAAATACGATTTTTCATACCTTGTCATCCTTACACAGCGTAAAAGTTAAGACCTAAGAACTCTTGGGTTATTGAGATAAACCTAATGATACCTTACATGTCGTGGTAATAAAGAAATTTACAAACATATATACGCGCGAAAAATAAAATACTTCATTGACAGTCGTGTGAAAACATCTACTTTTGCCGCTCTACAATAGTAACGGCCTCGAAGTTCTACCTACGTACTCTCAACTAACATGAGAAAAGACCCGTGTCCAATAACCACTTTTAAATAACTAACCCAAAGGATGTAGCTGTCAATACAAAACAACACAAAATCGAATCTATAGTGCTACTTTACAGACGAATGCTTGTCGGTCTGTGAAGTAGTTTGTAACAGTATGCTCAAAATCTAGTCTATACTCTTAGTACAGTCACGAGCAATAAACATAGAAACATCCTATGCCCGAATGTATGTAAACGTTAAAATGTTTCAAAAATAACTAGACATTAAAAGAAGTATAAAAATTAATGTAATAATTTTAATATAAGTATTTTGTAACTAAGTAATTATTTTTTTATTTGTTTATTTTTCTGATGATCCTACTTCAGTTCCCACCATAATTAGGCACACCTACGTGATACATCGTAGTTTACATTCTAAGTTTAAGTATATTTCCGGTTGTCGCTCTATGAGTTGGCTCGCTACGAGGTAGTCGTAATTTGGAAATCTCTTGGCGGCTGCTAAATCATTTAGTTTTCTACAAAAGCCTCCGTAAAATACTACATATCTTGTAGCTGGCATCTCTGTTATAATAACCCTACCAGTAAGTATATTTATACTCTGTTAGAAGGTAGGTTTCTTCCCGTTAATAAGTTCCCCTGGGTGAAGCGAACGAAAATACATTCAACGCTAAAAGTACATGATCAAAATAGTAAATCCAGTACTAATTGCCTTAATTTGCGTCGAAATAGTGTGACGGAAAATAGTTAGAAAATAGCCCCATATCCATGATCACTGGTAAATTGTTGAATTTTTCCATTTTGATCATATAATTTCGACGTTAGCTGTACTTTCAATAAATCCAACTGAACCAACAGATTGTTAGTATTCGGCAAAAAATGTACCAAAACAACACGATTTAATCGGACAAGCGTGATAGAAACGACTGAATGTGTGTGATAACTACTGAAAATAATAGACAGCGATGTGAGCTATTGATAATAATAACATTCGTTATTTTCTTTTCCAATAAGCTGTCTATTACAGATATTGGTATAGAAAACTATATCCACCCAAATACGTAAAAATATACGTGTCTAATTATGTCTATTTTAGAACAATCACAAGACGAAGTACTGAGCAATATGTGTTTTGTATTAGATTAAGTATTATTTCGGGTGGAGAATAAGCATATAATCATAAAAGCTCATTATAGGTAAAATAAGTTTATAATTCGTTTATCTTTGTCTGCCATCTTAACATTTATACTAGTAAGATACAGACAAAGTCCATTTTAACTACATAGTCTTATAAGAATTTTATTAATGAGACCGTAAGTAGTTATAGGTAGATTGGAGCGGGCAAATTTTCCGCAATTCGACGTCTCATAAATGCGCCTATTTTGCGTGATTGGGCTGGGGCGTCGCTATTGCCAGTCCAGCTCCAGAAGAAATCCGAGCAGACCCTTCACGTTGCCGTAGGCCTCCCGGAGCGACCTCGGCGATCCGAGATGTTCCGCTCTGACCGTCAATAATAATATAGCATTATATTAGTAGATACAACTGTTATTAAAATTGGTCTTATAGTAGTGAAGTTATATGTGTAGAACATTGAGTGTTGTCGATTGGTGTACTACTAAAAAATTCGTCATATATAAGCACAAGTGATAGTTTCCGCCTAAACGGTGCAGAGGGCATTTTACAGTTTTGCAATACATTGCGTACTTGTATATCGAACGAGCAAATAGTTCATGAAACAAACAAGTCTAGCGGGCGGTGAACAGCTAAACCGCGCATCTTCCCACTGTTTTGTAATACCGTTAGTAGAACCAACTAATTGTTATTGTTCATGACGTCAGTTACCGCGTACAAACTGCAGTTATCATGTTCCGACAATCAATCAATATAAAACCTTGTGACTGTTTTAAAACCATTTTAATTTGCATTGCTGCGCCCTTTTTAACAGACGGGTAAAACATATTACTTGGTATTACAATTACACGTGCGACATCTATATCTACATTAATATAATAATGAGAAAATATTGATTTTGACTATTTAAAATTATCTATCGGACGAGAATTACATTTTGTATTTCGCACCCAGGAACGTGCTCAGCCTGGCAGAGTTTTTAATATACCTACATTATTGTGCGGATTCCCGGTTCAAATTCATTGAACTCGAATCTAATACTTTGCCGAAATTGGTAGATCGTTTAACTAGTTCAATAATTAAAGAATGCGACTATTCTATACATGAAGAAAATGGAAGCACTTGACATAACTATACTGCCAGTTTATATGGCGTGGCAGGTTCGTAGAATATGCGGCTAACCATTTCATGAAATGGTTCTACTGCAAGATGTGGCCACCTGAAATTGACCTCGTTAATACGTCAACGTTTAGTGATAAGGCCATGATGTTTAGCCATGTGACTAGCATAATTTAAGTATTATTCAAGTATACTTCACGTTAATATTTAATTCAACGAAAACGGAAACAGTTATATTTAGCTTGCCCTTTAAGTTGATAGGTCATATCTAGTAATTAAAATTCTATTTAAACTTTTAAACTTTCGCGTTGAATTATTAATATTTATATACTATACTACATAGTTAGTAAAATTATATTACAAGTGACGGTAGTTAGAGAAAATGTTGTTCTACGGCCGCCGTCATCAACGGAGCTCTATTGCTGGATCCGTCTGCTTGCGACCACGACCAGTGCAACCCGTATCGAAACTTAAAGCCAAATTAAAGTTGAGTGCCCGTCATAATCAATATAAATATGAAATTAAATTTTAGTAAGTTAATTAAAAGGCGGTTATTGTAATTGACTGATAGATATGAAATTAATCACATCCTCTTAATCCTGTGCACAGTGTGTAAAACGGACCGAAAAAACGGCCATATTATTTTTATTACTCTATTCGACGGAGTAAATGGGGTCAATGCAGTAGTAGAACTCCAAAAGTTCAAATGTACTTAAATCCAGAGATATTATTTCTTTCAATTATTTCTACAGAAATCAAAAAATCTATAAAACAGCCGTATTTCAAAAGGTGTTAAATATTTTTTATTGATTTACCTGGCACAATGTAGAAGAACATTTTTGGTTTTTAACGAAGTGAATAATATAATTTTAGCTTAATAAAAAAAAAAGAAAAATGCGAATTTTACCTTACTTTTGATTAAAAAAAAATAGTAATACTTCACGTTGTATGATTCGATTCCTAAATAAAATAACTTTTTAGGTCCCCCTTGATATGTCATAAAAAATTGCAATCATAATACCTTGTAATCTGCGATTTAGTGTGATTTTTAAAAACTAGCGTAGGGTTACCTAATTGCATGTCTATTTATCACGTAATTATAGGTTAAAATGATGCAGGTGGTGTATTAATGATAATAAACACAATTAATATTATAATATATAATATATTTCGGAGCCTATAAATAGGCTCCGAAATTAATTTTTAGTAATATTTTATCTCTAAAATTCATCATTGGATTGGCGTCATAGGCAAAATTAAAAGAAACCACGCCAACTGGCCCGTTGATTTATATACTTGCGTGTAAGTCTCATTTTTTACACTACAAGTTTTATTTTTAAATAAATATAAATTGTGTGACAACCCTAAAACCACAGAAATTAGAGAAATTCTTTAATAACTTCTAACTCAAAGATTTTGCTAGGATAGCATTATTTTTTTTTTTGTTACTAACAACATGTTAACCATTATTTTAATCAAGGCTTTTGAATTCTAATATGGAAAAATGTGACAATAAAAAATAAAAACTTTAAAACCTTTTTTTAATTTCGATTATTATTTACGCAGTGTGGTTATTTCGTGCATAATTTACTTGGATAAAACAAGCATAGGAAAACACTAGTAGATTAACAAGAATAATTTATTTTATATTTTATTTTCAACATTTTAGAAAATCAGATAAAGAAATAAAAATACTTATATCTTCATATCCAAGTATATTTGAACTACATACTAGAATCTTACTAATATTATAAATGTAAAAATGTGTGTGTGTGTGCATAATCGTATAACCGATGTTAATGAAATTTGAAATGTAGGTAGGTAGTACATACCCTAGAATAGGACGTAGACTAATAATATTTTCAAAAATTATCCCCTAAGAGGATTAAATCGAAGGATGAAGTTTGTATGCAACTTTTTATTCCTTGGTCCTTTTCACTTAAAATTCACAACACGTTTCTTATTCTTCAAAATTTTCTCCCAAGGGGCGTAAAAATGAGGTTTTATTGTAAAAATTTAAGTTTCTCTGGATTTTTTTTAGTCCCAGGTTGGATCACTCTAAATTCAGAACAAATAAACTTAAAAAAGAAACATAAAACACGTGTTTTTTATTTTCCCAAAACTACTCTCGGCAGGGGTGTAAAATGAGATTAATTGGAAAAATTAAATATTCCATATCTGTTTAGTCCTTGGTCCGATTTACTTCAAATTCGGAATAAATAAAACTTAAAACAGTGAGACACGTATTTTTTATTTTTCAATATTTTTTTTTATCATAATACTAAACGGGCGAAGAATGCGAAATTATTCTGAGTGTGATTTTCTTCGAAGTTGATATCAATCCTCCTTCGTGATTTTGATCTAAATTACTTTTTATTTTTGACACAATGACATGTTTGATAGCGCAATGCGATAAATTTAATTCGTAATTTAAATTTTATTTGCTCTTGGATATTTGAATGAAAAACTTACATTATGGTCTCAGAGCCGAAGAAAATCTACCTTCACCGGTATCATACATATCCTCATAGAACCATATAGTACCTATCATCAACCTTTGTTTTTCTTTATAGTTTTATCCGACTGCGAAAAAGGGGTTAATAGTTTAGCGCGATAACCGACAACTCGGGGACGGAGCCGGGCGGTCGGTCCGGTTTTTCGGTGATTTTACACACGTGATAATACAATAACATGTATTTAACATCCTTATAAATTCAAGATGGCCGCCGCCATAAGATTTTCTTTCAAATAAAAAGTCTAGAATTTATTTAATATAAATACAAGTCACATTTATTTAGTACATTTTAATGAAACCTAGCCTAAAATCTTTTTAGTAGGTTTTACTTAGTTTGCCCTGTTTGTTTGTTAGTGATTGAAATTTTACGTCCCACCGATTGATAAATCCGGTGACAATTCGATATTACGTATTCAACATCCTTAAAAATCCAAGATAGCCTCCGCCAAGATTGAGAATTCAAAAAAAAACCTTGCAGTCCTCTGAATATAAGAATCAAATTAAAGGTTATGGCTAGAATAATTTATTATTTATCATAACGGGCAATTGAAGTGCAACCCGACAAATCCAAGTCGAAACGCAAAGTCAAATTAAAGGAGAGCGCGTTAATTAAATCAATATTGATAATGCAACACAAAAGTTTAAAAGTTTCAATAACTTATTTAATATAAATCCAACATGGCCGCTAATATAAAATGGCGGATTTATGAAGTTTTAAGTAGGTACCTAGATTTTAATGAAACTGTTTTAATTTCAAAATGTTAAGATTTAATTATCTGCCGCCATAATGCACTTTAAAACTAAAACAATAATCAACGTCTCAAACGACGGAAAATGTCTAATAACTGACGTTTGTTCAACGTTGCATTATTCTTTAATCAAGTCATATCATGATGTGACAGTTGATATTTTCCATTTCATGAAATAGTGCTATTTCATAAAATGGTCGGTCACATAACGGAATGATAAACTCCGCAATCTGACTAGGGATTCAGTATCGACGAAATAAAATACTAGCATGACTAAGAACTAACCATTCGTGGACATATGACAACCGTCAACCCGAACTTGACTTGGATTAAAGGTTAAACTCTCTCAATTCATATTAAGAGAAGCCCGTGCCCATTAGTGAAACACTAGGGATTTATTAATAAATTTCACTACTGCTTTCAATAGGGTAATTAAGTCACCAGCCTTAGAATAAAGAAGTCATGGGATTGATGCTGTTAGTTGATGCAAATAGGTAAACGCTTTGCATTAGGTACTAATTACACCCGTATGAAAGCGTTACTCGGTTATTAAATAAATAAATGAATAAGAGCCTGAACACATTACCGGTTGACTTCTATTTTCGATACTTCGATTTTTATACACTGACATGCAGCCAATTCAATTGCATGATCCGACTGACCGCCTCCGGTCAAGCGGTAGTGCGTTCTGGCTTTAACTATGTTAGGGTTTGCTAACAAAACTCTTATAGTTTCGCCATCCGCGTCTTGGACATTGAATCTTTTATGGTACATTTAAGAAAGCTCTAATTTTATTGGGTTCTAAGATTACATTCAGATATTTAGTACCGAAATATCCTTCTAAATGTGTTTAAAACCAAGGGTTTAAAAATGTTTAACAATTTGGGAGGGTAGTAAAACTACTATAAAAAAAAACTAATATATACCTACAAGAAAACTTATAAACTGCAACGCATATATTTTTGATAGTTCTGTCTCAATAATAGAACGCATATCGTCAATGGAAAGCCAAAACCACTAAAGCGCCATTTGTAGTAGTAGCTCTTTAGTACTGGCTTTCCATTGACTGACGATATCCATTAATTGTTCAGTTGTTGTTTTTAATTATTTTATTCGACTTAAAATCAAAAAATATGACCGATCTTTTCGTAACAATATAGAAAACGAGCGGAGTAAAATTAGCGGTCAGTGATCCTAGCGAACGCACAGCTGATACGGCGGCGAAAGGGTGACGTTACCCATCGGACGGCGCGGACCCTGCAGACGACGTCCTGGCCGATAAAGCAGTGCCATCTACCAGGTCCGAAAATAGATTACGACCGATTCTCAGACCTACAGAATCGGTTAAGCCGTTCCTGAGGTGGTGGTTTTTTTAAATTTTTCTTTGCGTAAGAACCGTCCTCGTACTACTCTTCACTTCAAAAAAAAATGCGAAATAGGTTCGAGTTATGCGCTTACCAACACATTTTGCGATTCATTTTTATATATTAGATTATCTATTAGAGAAGCCATTGTTAAATTGCGACACTCAAAGAGGAGTCTTAGCACAAAGTGGCTGATATTATGTCGCGTCACGCGTCAGTATAAATTAATAAATTAAGTGATTTTAACGCTGTGATCAGGAATTGATCCCTGTTCATTAATTCATACTACGCAGCGTGATTTGAGATCATCCTTCTTATTAATACAGGAGCTACAGTCAAATTTCGTTTATTCGAGTAATTTTCACCGTGAAAATATTCTTTTAGTCATCAAGATTTGGTTACAACTTACTTTATTTTCAAGTAAACTATTTCTGATGGATATTTAACCACTGATTAAAAAGAGAGGTAAAGTCACTAATTGATAACTAATATTACGTTTTTCCAGTTTTCCATGCAGTTTTTTTTGTTTGTTATTTTTTACTACCTCTATCTTCCAAACTGCGCTGGGTAGATTGAGTAAGATCGTGAGAAGTCTTCTAAACGCTAAGTTTTTAGATAGATGTGTAAATTGGAAAAATTTTGGCGCTAAATTACTTAGTGCGGTTGGCGTTAAAAAGTTTTAAGATTTCTTAAATTTGGTCAAAATCTTGATTTTATTTTTAAACCTCTCGAGTTTAACTACTTAACACTTTTACGTCAATAGTAGTAGATAGGTATAGTTGATATTCTTATCACTATAACCAAATTACTCGGTTGAACGAAATATTGGAGGATTGTGGGTCTCTGATTGTTCGCAGTTTGAAGTTATGCAACCTAATATTAGTGTAACCCCATGTAATTGTTTTGGGTCTAATCGTGTATGGCTGTGGTTGACAGGGCCGAATATTGTCTGAAAACCATCGTTATTATAGTGATTTTCGCTTACAATCCCAAGGTTTAGGTACCTACTACATAATCATCATCATCGACCTATAGCAATCCACTGCTGGACTTAGGAATACCCCAATAAGCGTCAATTTACCTAGCTAGTGCCAGCTATCTTTTGCCGTTCGTCACTCCACCCAGTTAGAGGGCGTCCTACACTACATTTGCGAAGACGTGGTGTCCACTCGGAAACTCGCTTACCCCAGCGATCATCGTTATTCGACATATGGCCAGCCCACTGCCACTTAAACTTGCTAAACCTTTGCGCTATGTCGACAACTTTAGTTTACCTATCTACCTACTTTCGAACGAATCACACACCAATACCCTTAGAAGGGGCTGTCAATAAGAGAAAGTTTTAGAATACTATCATTAACTATGAATAATATAGTACTTATTTTACGTATTCTATTTTCAATTCATTTTATTCTATTACTAGTATTTTATGTTCTTATTATTAATTTTAAATAATAATTTTAAAATTTATTAATAGTTTTAAAATGCATTATCCAATTTTCTTTTTTGTAAGAGGATTTTTTTTATTTCCGCGAAAAAAGCATGCCGTTCCGTCACCTCTCTCCTTCTACGAATACCCACCCACACGTCAAGCCGTTACGATGGCTCCTTCACTGTGCGCGCGGTGCGTTTGTGGAATTCTCTCCCACATTCCATACGGTCGAGCTCTTCGCTCGATATATTCAAAGGAAGAATAAAAGAACACTTTCTTAGTGAAAATACTCAGCATGGAAAATTTGACATTTTAAATTTGAAAAGACGTTACACAGCTTACCATGTATCTACATAATTGTCATCTACAAACTAAACGTGTCTATATTTTTTTAGGTAAATTAGTTGAAGATATGTTTCAAATTTGAATAAAAGCTTTTAAACAGTACCAAGGCGCAAAACGCAGTAATTCTACCTGCTTTCCTAGCTATAGCTAAAGATTAACTTTAGGTAATCTTTACGTCTTCAAATCACGAGTGAATCGGTTTTTACTGGGTAAGCCAGATCCTTTGCAGAACACATCACTGCTTAACAACACTTTGATCAGAAAAAAATAATAATCTTTTTTTTATTTATCCATAACGAAGTGACGAGGGGATCAAGTGTCTGGAGTCGCTTCGAGAAAAGGGTGGATCTGCTACCCTTGGTATAGATAATTAGTTTACATTGATTTTATTGAATAAGGAATTTGATGATTTTATTACTATTTAACTTGTTTTCGAAATTAGCCATCTAAAATAGATTACAGCAGAAAATATGAATGAAGTGAAGATTATGCTAATCTCTAAAGATCGGATAATAATTTTAATGACAATTTTTATGTTTGTTATACATTTTTTTAACATTTCACTGACATCCTATGACATAAATTTTTAAGCTGACCTGACTCAGCAATAATTTTTAACAGTAAATTTATGCCAATTTGACATAGTAGTTAATGAGCTGTTTTATTTTTAGAGGAATTTTATGTATGCCTAAGCACGATTTTTGGACGACGACTTCTGGCAAAACCTGCAGGTCTTATTTCGTTTTAACCTTTGTATTGTCACTTATGTTTCGACTAAAATAAATTATCTTTATTTTTATCGGGTTCGCAATGAAGTGATCCGCAAGAGAACTAGAGTAACAGACATAGCCCATCGGATAATTATGCTAAAGTGGCAATGGGCCTGTCATATTTAAAAACCGTTGGAGTAAGCTAGTGTTTGACTAGAGACCAGGAATTAGCAACCGTAGCACAAAACGCCCTCGCATTAGGAAGAGCGACGATCTCAGCAAGGTGGTCGAAACAAGATGGGTTAGAACATTTGCGGATTGCCCGCAGTTGAGTGTCTAGCAGTTGACTACAACAAGCTGATAATGATCAACATTTGGTCAGTTGGAAGCTGTAGTACCTGATTACCAGGGTCATCTCTAATAGTAACATAGTTTACTATACTCGGTAGCGACCATAGAAAACTCGCAATGTGAGCACAAAAATTAAAATTTTATAAATCGCCGTTATTGTTTGGTAAATTACATTCTTAATTACTGCGT
Source organism: Meganola albula (assembly GCA_936450015.1). Taxonomy (NCBI): domain Eukaryota; kingdom Metazoa; phylum Arthropoda; class Insecta; order Lepidoptera; family Nolidae; genus Meganola; species Meganola albula. The sequence goes on along the minus strand of OW388142.1, from coordinate 8,343,535 downwards.
CTGGCATCTGCCAGCACGTTATCCTCCTACGCTGCAGTCGGAAAATTCTTACCCCCGTATTCATTACAGTCATAAAACCTCATTATAGCTAAAATAGGTTTACAATTCGTTTGTCTGTGCCTGTCATCTAGACATTTATACTAGTAAGAAAGAGACAAAGTCCATTTTAACTAAAGAGTCAAGATTTTTATGAATAGGACCGCTAGATTCAATCAAACCCTATGATGACTTTTAGTTCAAAGCATAGTTCCATCTCTAGATGTTTTAGGTATGAAATAGTTTTTGAACAATCCATCTTTCTTTCACCTTTCCAACTATATTATATTTTTCTATCAACATACCAAATTGTATGTTGTTTATGGTCGTATTGTACTCATACAAATTAACCTTTAAAAATTATCCTTTGACTGATTTCAGAGTTGAAACTAAACGGTGATAAAAACGTGAAATGCCTCAGAGAGAAAACGTCCTCTATTTGTATGTTTGGATTTTCGTTTATATTGTTCAGCTTTTGCGTGCGGGTAGCTTGCGAACGATTCAGCACGAATTAGATACATACATAATCCATAATTACATATCAAAATAAGCGATTAAAAAATACTTCATTTTTGGGAATAGCAAGATTTATCAAAACAAAATCTCAGTTCAATCTAATTGTCAGCTACTCTAGATGTGGTGTACTCGTATCTAAATAAAAATGATTCACCAATTGTATGGACTCACAAAACATCCGAACCATTGAATTAAATTGGATAATTTTCTTGTTAAGTTCCTCAGGGTCATAAAGATATGGAAAAGTTTGAAAACTCGATAGATGAATTTTATTCCTAGGCCTGTTATGTAGATTGTTTTAAAATATAGGAGACGTATTTTTTATATTTTATACAATCAATATAATGGTGATACACCGAGCTAAAATGTCTCAGTACGTAACGCATAGGTAAGTACAGTTTGTACATATATTTAATAACAATTTAAACACACAAATGTCGGGTCAAGTTTTCAAGATTTCATTCCACCGTCACAATGTGTCGGCATAGAACAAATGTACCTATATATTCTAGGAAAATTACAGCTTTATACGGCGCGGACAGACAGAGAGAGGGACATTGTGAATCTTTAACGATTTTATTAGGACTCCGAAACCCTAAAAACAACTTTCCTAATTGATATTGGCACTCGTCTATGTCTAGAACGTTTGCACAGTAATACAATATAATCGAAAATAGATATTTTATCAAACGCCACTTAGCTAGTGGGTGGGATATTTATGAGGCCAATTAGTGTAAAGTACTCCAGTAGCTTTCCTTCGACATCAAATGAATGATTGACACAACAAACACCAATTTAACCGTATTAGATATAAATATAAGACACTTTCATTTTCCGTGGATCAAAGAATCGGATAGAACTAGACATATAACCAGCGTTAGCAACTTGAAGTGGACTGACTATCGTACCAGGGGCGTAAAATTATCGTACATGGAATCGAAATTATCGTACTTTTTAGGATAATGTCTATTATAGATAAATAAATCATATAAATTGTAATATTGGTATGCATGCAAGTACTTTATTTTTTATCTTTTTTAAACCACTGCTGTCAAATCAACAGAACACTGAAACCCAAATGTTTTACACGTGGTACAGAGTTGACTGCTCGTACTATCTACTTTGCATGTAGGACTCATTCTTCATTGCACAGATAAAAAATAATTAATAGGTTAGTAAGTTATAGAAAATATACAGCCACTGAAAAAATGCATTTGATAAATATACCTACTTGCCAATGATAACAATCACTCCGAGTGTGTAATCAAAATTTTGCTGCTCTAGAAAATTACTTCTTTCTTCACTTAATTTGAATAATTCCTTTTGTCAGAGCGAATACAGATATATAATCATAATAATATAACGAAATGACTGCCAACTTTTCTACACAAAATATACGACACATATGAAGTGTGAACATAATCGAAGTATCGAACTTATATTCTCTTGTTCGCATTGGTAGATGCTATACTAACCAATAAGAAAGCGTGTACAGGAGGCGTTGGATAAAGTTACAGTATCGGCAGTGGTGAAACTTAGCAGAGCGGATCGTAAGAACCAATAGGAATAGAGAACTTGTATTTCCCGGTATTTTCCCAAGATTTTATTGGACAAAATAAAATCATGCTACTGCGATTTAGACTATCAGCGCATGAGTGAAATAATATAAATTCTCAAATTTTGCATCATGATAGAAATTATCGTACAATCTGCGTACGATAATAATATGCTATCGTACATCGTACATAGGCACAAAATTATCGTATGTGTACGATAATTATCGTACGGTTCCGAACGCTGCTTATAACTCGCTAGCTGATAGGTTCAGATACTTCGTCACTCTTTAGCTAGCACGGTATTGGTTCTCTTGTGAACCAATAGGAGATGTAAACGAGTAGACTAAACATATTAAAAAAGTTTTTCCGTTGAAAAGTAAAAATAGGTTGCGTAAGTTGATCGTTTTACTAATGTTTAAGTGTCTGTCGACTTAAAGCGTCTCAATATAGTCTGCAGTATTAACATACTCAGGAGCTCAAATAAGTAGGGTTCCGAGACTATAAAAACTCACAAGAACGTTAAAAGTTTAATTCAATCAACTTACGTATAGTATGTTTAGTTTTCACGGATTTCTTTCCAATATTTTTTTATACTCGTTTCCGTTATTACAAGCTTTAGAACCACTTGCAATGTATGCTAGTTCGGATGAAATCTTGCAATTCAATTTTGGAGCAGATATCTTCAACTATTTGAGCTGATATTTTGTAGAGACGTTTATTTTCGATGACAATGCATGGTTATATAAGTGACGTTCTAAATCCAACATGGCGAAACAGCTTAGATGGCGAACTAATTGTTTTTTACGCACTCTTACAATATGGGTATCAAATGAAAGGGAATAACTAAAAAAAACTTGCCTTGACGTAGGTTTAAGTAAATAAAACTTGCTTGTTTTTTACTTTAAATGATTTTAGCAACAATCTAGAATGTGGAATCAAATAATGTTGTGATATGCATCTCACAGATCATTGCCCTACCAGCACTATTGAAAAGGCAGTTTAATTGAAGGGTATCGTGGATATTACATACCCACACATGACATGAAATTCTATTAGATAAGGAAAGTGGAAATTACCTACATACCACATGAAATTCTATTAAGGAAAGTAAATAGCTTTTGTTTTAAGTAGGAGTTTGTTTGCTTTCAGCTCCAAAACTTTACACTGATTATGTATTTTTGTTAGGAACATTACGGGCTCGATCTTATAATATTGTGATGTAGCTTTTAATGTAAACAGATAACTTAGTCTAGTAAATTTCCTTTAAAGTACCTACAGCAATGTTGTTGTGGAATTAATATATCGCTTCGGAAGGGAAAGTAGGTACCTACCTGTTTACACTAAATACCAAATTTTCCTCATAAAAAACATTGATTTTGAAAAGGAACAAAATATGCGTAAAAATGCTTGTTAACACTGAGAATCTAATCGTCATACATAGTATGCAAAATAGTTATAATTGTGTATAGCTATTATGCCAATCGAAGGAGAAGATAGTATTGAAATAAAAGACAATACTATGAGAAGATAGTAATGAAAATTTGCAGATGTACCTACCAACATTGTGCATTTTACGTTTTATGCATCGTTCAAACCATACGTAATGCACGCGCACTATGAACATATGCTAATTGTCAAAAAAGCACTACGTAATAGCGCGTCAGTATGGGTGAAAACCGGAATTCAAAAATATGTGGAAATCCGTTGCTGAACTGCGTAACGCGCGCTCACAGAGAGCTGCTCAAAATCCGTTTGAAATGCCAAAACGCGGAAACTATCATAGCGATCTGAATCATCTGAATGTAGTCAAGCATTGCAAAATACCTAAATACGTAGCACAAAATTTGATGCATATTGCAAAAATAGTACGCTATGGCGTCCTACATTCTGATAGTATTGTGACAGTTAACGCCATTAAAATAGTAATATTTTTATTCAGGGCTGGTACAGACCTCAACAAATTACCTTCTTGGGGCATAAACCTACTTACTAACAAAACTTGCTTTAAATTTAAGCAATTATTATTTTACCCTTTTCTTCGCTTCAGTCTTTGACGCTTTAAATATAACTGACATGTGTATAAGCTAAACGTATTTGTGCACAAGTAAACGAATGGGCCGATTTTGAAGCGTTTTCAATACTTTTAAAGGCCTGAAAATGTGTATGAAAGTATAAAAGTAATTCGCTAAAAGATCGATAGACGGCGTTGAACTTTGAATTAGATCGCGGTATCGATTCAAACACTATTAGAAACACGTAACATATGATTGAAATTCTTCGATTAATTTAAAAATACCCGACTGCATCAAGCATTTGTGAGTTTTGTGACCAAGTTGTTGTTAGTGTAAAATTTGATTTGAACTTATCTGAAGGAGTTTCATTTATTTAAAGCTATTGTATAGCTTTTATCGCGGGCTTTGAGAGCGGCGACCGAATCTTGAAATTCTGTAACGAAAATAAACCTAACACCCCCCACTCTGGCCGGCACAGCGGTGCAGCGTTGAAACTTCAACTTGAAAGCCGTGCATCATCTAACGTCGTTTCAGTTCGGCAGACTTCGACACGTTTGTGTGCGTGCGACTAGACGTATGTATAATCTATAAATCTAGTTGCAATGATAAAAATTTGCTAAAAAACCTGCACGTATTGTAAGATAATAAAAATATTTTAAACAATATTAACTTTCATTTATTCAATACTAGTTTTCCGCCCGCGGCTTCGCCCGCGGATGTCAGTTATCGCGCTAAAGCTTTACCTCTTTTTTGCAGTCGGATAAGCTATCCTTTCCCGGGTCTCGAACTATCTCTATACAAAATTAGTTCAGTAGTGTAGGCGTGTAAGCAATATTTTGAAATCGGCAAGCCCCCATAGGCATGTCCATAAATCTATAGGAGTTTCATAAAAAATATGTCTCACTTTATTGTCACACCGGTGAAAGTCGTTTTTCTACGGCTCTTAGACCATAATGTAAGTTTTTCATTATCCAAGAACAAATAAAATTTAAATTTCGAATTCTATTAATCAGATTGAGTTATCAAACATGTCATTGTGTCAAAATAAAAAGTAATTTAGCTAAAAAGCGGGAAGGAGTATTGATATAAACTTCAAAGAAAATCTCCCTCAGAATAATTTCTCAGGCTCCGCCCTCGTAGTATTAGGCTAAAAATAAAAAAAAATGGAAAAATAAAAAACACGTGTTTCATTATTTGTTTTAAGCTATATTTAAATATTTATACCGAATTTGAAGTGAATCGGACCAAGGACTAAACAGTTCTGCAATATTTAATTTTTCCAAAAAAGCTCATTTTACACTCCCCCTGGGGGTAGTTTTGGAAAAATAAAAAACACGTGTTTCATGATTTCTTTTAAGGTATATGTGTGCCAAATTTGGAGTGAATCGGACTTGAGACTATACAGATCCAGAGAAACTTTATTTTTTACCAATAAAACTCATTTTCCGCACCTCATGGGGGTAATTATGGAAAAATAAAAAACCCGTATCTCATTATTTATATTAAGGTTCATGTGTACTGAATTTTAAATAAATAGGACCAAGGAATAAAAAGTTGCATACAAACTTCACCCCTCTATTTAACCCTCTTAGGGGATGATTTTTGAAAATATTATTAGCCTATGTCCGATTCTAGGGTATACAATACCTACATATCAAATTTCAATAAAATCGGTTGAGCGGTTATGGAGATACGCGGTAACAAACCTTCACACACACACACACACTTACTTTCGCATTTATAATATTAGTAGGAAAAGAATTTATTCAATAAAAGAAAAATAAATGTTTTCTTATCAGTCACCACGCTTACTTGAATTAATATAAAAAAATACTGCTTAGATAAAATAAATTAATAATTGTAATTGCATAAGTAGCATTCACCGCGCAATCCCCGTGTCACACGTAGTTTTTGGCTTATAAAGTTCAGCAATAGAAAATAAAATGCTATAAATAGAAAAACAATTGAAATTAAACTGTAGATGTTTTTGTGTTAGGTACAACCGAAATTTTCTTCGTATTGAACACCCGTAATACTCGTAAGAGTAGGTACTGTTTACTGTAACTTAGCATTTTGAGCGATTTAAAACAAAAGAAGCATCGATAAGAATCATGAAATTACCAATAGCAACATACCTAAAAGAAATTCTGTAATACGAAACAATCGTAATTTCTTTATTTAATATAAGGGATTATTTTACATAATATCCAAAGTTAATTACACACATTACTAATTTCCTACATTACTAATGCCTGAAGCATTTGAAAAAGGTTATTCACAAACAACAAAGCGATCCTTTTTTCCTTTAACCATATCCTAATTGTTATTCGTGAATACTTAGGTTGAGAAAAGAGATAGCCCAGTGGGGATACAATGATTTTTACAACGAATTTTTTCAAAATCTAGTTAAACCATCGCGATAATGTTTGCTTTCGAATAAAAAAAATCTGCATCAGTAGCCATGCTGAGGAAGCCAGTGGAACATAATTAGCCTGCAAACAGAGCAACCATGACACTGGCTGCCACAGGAAGGCAGCGTGAGTTGGAGAGCCCGTGCCCGGCCGCGCGGCACAATAGAACATAAATGACACGGTATAATATTATTTATATTATTATACTGCCGTGCTAATGGATTTATATTGGTAACAAATTAACTTAAAATAATTTTATTTTGATTTTTTTTTGTTTCTTAAGATATTAAACTTATGAGATTTAGCAAAACATAGATAACATACTACTCTTTGACTATATTCAAATACGTTAGAAAGGTTCTTTGTCAGTCTCAGGAAATAAGCTGAGTTCATAAGGTATTTTTCTAGAAGAACATTATGTTTGTATATTTTTCTTTGAAACATAAGCTTAATATTCTTTAAAAGGTTCTTTGTGATGTAGGTACTAAGCCGTACAAATATTTTTGTTGCGTATATTTTCTCTCGGTTTCCGTCGGACTGGTCCCCGGTCTAGGCAGTTTAGACATTTATCTCTTCAAAAAACGGGTTAAAATTTATTATTATTAAAATTTTGTCTAACACCGATATCTTCCCGTGCGAAGCCGGGACGGGCACTACTAACTTAATATCTACTATAAATAAATACAATTTGATGTTATTTGAATATTTGTATTAGAATTCGCATTCGCGAATATTCGCATGTTTTTTGACATTAACATTCGCACTCGCAAGAAACCTAGCGCATATTTTGCGAATATTAGACAGGCAGGTGGCGTGGTCGGTAAGATACTTGCTTTTCACGCCGCAGGTCGTAGGTTCAATTCCCACCAGAGACAAACATTTGTTCAATTATGGTGTAATTATCTATATTAGGCATATATTTACAAAAGAAAAGTATTTTAAGTAGTATATTACCAGTTATCTGGTTTCCATAGTACAAGCTCTGCTTAGTTTGGGATCAGATGACTGTGTGTGTTAATGTTCCACTATATTATTATTATTATATATTTGACAAACAAAAAGAAATTATAGATGGAAAAAAATATTATACTTATCTGCCATAAATTATGAAACTAAATTTGAAATACTATCTCCATTCTTGTTAATCTAAAGAAAGTAATAACGAAATCACAACCAAACTCAAACAAAACAAAGAAAATTTATCATTTGTTTTTTTTAAGGGAGGAAAAAAATAGATTTACTCATAAATTTAAAATTTTAAAATCAATAGCTTTCAATCAAAATAATTCAGTAAATTAATATCCTGTTAACTGTTTACATGTGTTTACATGAAACTATTGAAATAAGTACAAAATATAAATACTTATGTTTTATTTATTAACCCTAGGTAAAACGGAACCTTTTATCGAGAGAATTTTATGTCATCTTTGGTAAAGTGACATAATCATCGCTAAAATGTTTGTTCGTACAATATTGTTTTTCCCTAAAAATATATTTAAAATTAAAACTACAGGGCCAAAGCTAAGGCCATTTTAATGATATAATGGAAACAAATGATTTATTTGTCATTTTGATTTTTTTTGTCTAATAGCACTGAGGTAATTGAGACAAATCTAGTGATACCTTATTTGTCGCAATCCATATTAAGCTGTTTGGTAGATAATAATAATAATAATAATAATAAGTATATTTAATCTAAAATACAGTTTGACAGGTACAATTACGATACGTCGTTATAAAGATTATCGTGGTAACATACATGCATACATACATAAATAAAATACGCGTGAAAAACACAAAACAAATACTTGACAATCGTGGAAACCCAAAGAAATCCAACAATGTATACTTCAGCCGGACGAAATTATTTTTCGTTTAGGTACTTATTTTCCAATACGATGTAGATCAGAGTCCGCGATAGGTTTACTAAACTCCTACCAGTACCTATGACCCGCATCGCGCTACGCAACAGGTCAATGACTTGTCGGAGATAAAACAAGTTTACTTCTATGCAGTTGTTTCTGCTATTTATTTTGGTCATATTGTCAAAGAGGATAGTATTCACTTTGTATAAGGGTATCTAAGATTCCGCGCCGTTTACATACGGTGTCATCAGTTTACATCTCGCTATTATTTATAGAAAAATGATAACTCGTTCAATTCTTACAATTTTGAATTTGGTCCTAACTTATGACCAAAATATGATTGCCAAATTGTAACTTTCAATACTGAGTTAGGTTATGATTATGTGAGACTTTTGATCACAACGCACAAAGCGAGCGAGCGTAGTAGCGCCGACGAGTTATTATAGCTTTATTTTAGCAAAAATCTTATTAATTGTCCTAGATTTTTATTGCTCCTGGTGTTTAGGCATATTATATACTGACATGGCACGGTATAGGAACATTTTGCCTTCGGCACATAGCGTATGTAAACTGACGATGACGCCGCGACCTTACCTACGCGTATATACTGTCCGAGTGTTCAGCGCAGCTGAGTCTGTGGCTTCTTCGATAATAGTAAAAGAGTAAAAATTTTGTAACGTAAGTAAAATCCTTCACGAACTAGAACTACGAAAGCACCGCAATGTTACCTACAAAGCAACTGAGCCCTAACTCGATGGGATTATCTTATTTAGGAGTTCCTATAGTCACCTTTCAGCAGACGGTCTCCGTGATCCTATAGTACTTCATTGTCACCGAAAATACGCAAATATACCGAATTTAAGCAAATTTGTACGTTAGGAAGTTGTTAATATCAACTTCCAAGATTTTACTCATACACACATGCGTACTGGACAGCGTACGAGTACCTAGTGGGGGGTAGTATCAAAAATAACTTACCTTTGAAGTAGCACGGTAGCGGTTTTGCAGCTGGTTCGTTCGTAGAACTTACACTGCACAGCTTGAGAGTAATACCTACTAGGATCCTATTGAAGTAGTACAAAAAACATAAATTCTTATTTTTTCTTCTTCTACAGGTAGCCAGACTGGAGAAGTCACCTCCAAACTACAGTACACCTACACGCACTGTAATTAATTTCATTTGTATTCCTAAATTGAGTTACCCAGTCCGTCGACAGCTTAAAGGTCGCCATCATCGTGATGCCTCTAATGTTCTGCACCCCACAACATACCATGTTCCGAGCACTTTCTCTCTCATTCTACTCTACCGAAAGAGATGGCATGTGTTTCGGTGGTACCCAAGGGAAAGGTAGGCCGTATGCTAGTTTACAATCTAGTATAAAAATAAACTTACGGTCACGAAGTTGGCGTTGATGTAGTCGTTGTCGCAGCGTTTCAGAACAACACGGGTGTGGTCGAAGGGGTTCACGTCACGGTAGCGGTTCAAGGACTTGTTATCGGACTTCTTGGCCTCGTCCAGGGTGTACGTGAAGCGGTTGCACGCCGCTCCGATCCGCTGGAGGAAAATATATAGTCAATATTTGGAGGTCATCTACCATTACCTAGTATGCAGACACAGACAGTCTAAATGTCAATGGTGCGATAATATGGTAATCGTACTAGAACTAATGCTCACACTTCAACCCTTTATAGTGTCCCACTGCTAAGCACAGGTCTTCTTTCATCTATCTTACAAGTTGAGAGAGTTTAGGCCTTAATCCACACATGCTTGCCCAGTGAGGGTTGGCTGACTAATGCTAATATGTTCAATTTAACTATATTTTATCTCATCCACGTTTGTATAGACGAGTGGGTTTGTAACTCTTTCATGCTAAAACTACTGGACGGAATTGTATGAAATTCGGGCGAAGCCAGTAACAATATAAATGTGAAAAATTTGGAGATTTGCAAATTAGACATTCATTAATCTATAAAAGTATTTCAATAGTGAGATGTTTTTCTACAAAACGATTCGCTACTTAGACTTATAGATCATAAAGATAATTGTTGCATGGGAAAACGGCTGGACGAATTTTAATGATTTTTGCATCGATCAAGAAAACTTTTCAACCAGTGCGAAAATTTTGAGAAAAGAAACAAACAAAATTTTAATAACCACATAAATTAATTTTGATATGTCTTAGTACTAAATAATTAAGTAATCAATAACGAAAATGATTTACTAACGAAATTAATTGTAAGGTCACCCGCACACAGCTGTAACAGCTGTGAGCTTGCTAGGTTCACGAGTTACTGACCGCTAATTATACTCCACGCGCTTTCATCGATATCGTTCATAATTCGCTAATTAAATAGGATAAAAAATATATATATAAGCTAATGGAAACGTGTTTTATTACGGAACAGGACAACAACAAAAAATTGTGCACTAGTTTAAGTCTTCCTGTATAATTTACTACCTGAATTAACATTAAGTATATTTCATCCCATTTTAATATATTCCCAGGCGTCACTTCCTGTGCATCAATCAAAAAAGTCGCCGGCGGAAGTTACCTATGAATAAATCAAGTAGATCGCATGAGCAGCAGTAGTGCAGTGGCATCGGAATTAGCTTTGAAATATAGGTCGCGGGCTTTGTGTTTCAATAGTTTCATTGCCGCTGCTGGTCAATTTCCGTAAAGGGGAACGTCGTGAGGAAACCGATTTCGAGGCCATGTGACAACCACCAATCCACACTTGGCCATCGTGTGTAGCTCTCGTAATCTTAAGATCCGTGCTTTGCACAGTTCGACTCCATCATCAGACCGGCTCTGCGATATTACTGCATTGTCACTGATGATTCGCAAGCTAATTTAAGCCGAAGCCATCGTCAATAAGTAATTCTATTTTAGCTTTTAAGCATCTACCTTTAAACACATAGCAAGCCACTTATAGCGTGTAATAATAAATTGCAACATAATTAAAAAAATGAACCGACTAGGAGTAGGTTTAAATACTTAAAATAAGTTTATACATACTACTAAAAAGAAAATAGAAACTGAACCACAATCTCCTAAACCTGAATAAAAAATTCCTAAACCTATTTAAGAAACTAAGTAGGTACGTAATTATAAATTACTAATATTAAATTAATAGGAAACTAATACTGCCATGTATGCCTAATATTACTGTGTGTATATTAAGTACTACCTATATTTTTTTTAAAGTGATAGGCGTACCAAACATCCAATCACCCTTTAGACAGCAAATCTCTTTAATGTTGCATTAAATTGAATGAGAAAATATATTTTTATAGCAGAACAATATTACACATACTATAATAATTATTAATGACAATCGTAAACTTGAGTTAACTTAAGTTTTCCTACTATAATAATTGTGTGCTACCCCAAAGCTTCTACAATTAAAAAAAAAACAAAACAAAGTAAAAATATACCTAGTAGATATTTTATACCTAAAATCCGATCTTTGCCTTTGATAATGTTTCAATGTACTCGTAACATTTGTTATTTTATTTTATTAAGGATCAATAATTAATATTTTAATCATCTAATTAGTCAACAAATAGTGCAACCTAAACAAACTTTGAAAATCATCTAAATATCCTATCCTACTAATATTATAAATGCGAAAGTAAGTGTGTGTGTGTGTGTGTGTGCACGCGAAGGTTTGTTACCACGTATCTCCACAGCCGCACAACCAATGATAATGAAATTTGAAACGTAGGTAGTGTATACCCTAGAATAGGACATAGGCCAATAATATTTTCAAAAATCATCCCCTAAGAGGGTTAAATAGAGGGGTGAAGTTTGTATGCAACTTTTTATTCCTTGGTCCTATTCATTTAAAATTCGGTACACATAAACCTTGAGACAAATAATGAAATACGGGTTTTTTATTTTTCCATAATTACCCCCATGGGGTGTGAAAAATGAGTTTTATTGGTAAAAATTAAAGTTTCTCTGGATCTATATTGTCTCAAGTCCGATTCACTCCAAATTTGGCCCACATATACCCTAAAGAAAATTATGAAACACGTGTTTTTTATTTTCCCAAAACTACCCCCAGGTGGGGTGTAAAATACGTTTTTTTGGAAATACTAAATATTCCATAACTGATTATTCCTTGGTCCGATTTAACTCAAATTCGGTATAAATAAAGCTTAAAACAAATAATGAAACACGTGTTTTTTATTTTTTCAATATTTTTTATTTTTATCATAATACTAAGCGGGCGAAGCTTGCGAAATTATTCTGAGTGTGATTTTCTTTAAAGTTGATATCAATACTCCTTCGTGATTTTGGTCTAAATTACTTTTTATTTTGACACAATGACATGTTTGATAACTCTTTGAGATGAATAGAATTCTAAATTTAAATTTTAGTTGCTCTCGGTATTTGAATGAAAAACTTACATTATAGTCTAAGAGCCGTAGTATTTTTTAAAATTCCCTTTAGATTTATGGATTTCAAAATGTTGCATAAACGCCTACACTACTAAACTAATTTTGTATGGAGATAATTCGAGACCCGGGAAAGGATAGTTTTATCCGACTGCGAAAAAAGAGATTAATGGTTTAGCGCGATAACCGACATCCGCGGGCGAAGCCGCGGGCGGAAAACTAGTAAAAAAAGAATCGAAAAATTCCATGAATTCATAACTTCGATAGACATTTGTCTTGATAAGCTTAATGTGTATCCTTCTCTTTCTTGTCAACGTAGCAGTTGTACTGGAAAGGGGCGGCACCTAATGGGGCGGGGCATCAAAGCCACGCCCAGCTCGAATAAAAGCGGAGGCGAGAGCGATCGTCGGCATGGTATTAGAATTGCGATCAATAACTTTTTTTGATGGGGGGAAATTCTTTACGTATCCTCTCACCCTGAGTGGGCACAGGTCGGGATGATCTATTACTACTAAGTACTTTAAAAATTAAGTTAATAAGACAAGATTACAATTTTTTATTTAAATTAGCTCAATATAAATAATCTGAGTCACCCTTTTTATTTCGTAATATTAAGTCTAAGCTAAAATGTCGCGAGATATCATGGTACAATTTTTAGATAGGTGCCATCATACCCCTTTATTTATAGAAGCTTGTAATGGCTAAAATAACTTTATAATTTGTTTTGTCTTTATCTGTCATTAGCATTTATAATAGTTAGAAAGAGATGAAATCCATATTAACTACAGAGGCTAAGATTTTTCATGATATTGTGGATTAAATTTTGTATATTTTTGTAGTCCAAATGATACCTAAAATAAATTTTGATTTTATTGCTTAGGCATATTTGTGGTACACTTTTAATTTTTCTTTACTAAAATCTTGTTCTGACAATATAGAATATAAGACATAAAAAGAATTCTCCATTTACGTGAAGTTGTTTTCCAGTTATGCTATGATTAAAGAAAGGGGGTTCATTTTAATATATAATTATAGATTTTGTATAATTTTGTGTTCAAAATTAAATGGGAAGGCAAAATGGTGGCTGGGGAACCTAAAAAAACTACAGTTTTCATAAAAAGGTTACCTGACCTTTTATTTTGAATTAGACTTGATTTTTAAATGCTGCATTAACTAGAAATTATACTTTTTTGAAGCTTTGCATAATAAGAATTTGTTTCATAGTAATCAAAAATAATAAATTAATTATTGAGTATGTATGTTTTGGTATCACTTTTAAACTTGTTAACATATAATTATGTTACTTCATAGTAATAAATTAGCAAAAATATACTTTTTTAATGGAGTTTATATTATTTATAGTATTTTTATAGTATCATCCATAACAAATAGATCTTTATCTGGTATAAGGCTTTTATCGTGAGCTAATTTGTAGGTATTTCTTTACGATAGGTTCGGGATCTATCATCATACATCATTTAGAGACTTAGCTCGTACCATATTCAAAGAATTTTAGAAATATAGTGTAAAATGGCTATCCACAGCTAAACTAAAGTAAGTATGAACTTTTTTTATAGATTTTATAACAAATCTAGCGAGTCTGATAATATCGGCACATTGAAGTAATAAAAGTAGTAACATCGCAAAGAAAAATAATTGAAAATAGCTATAAAAAACATTAAATGCAAAAAAAGCAATGCCTACCTAGCATGGAGAGCTTAAAACAGTGACAAAGTACACAACAAAATATGTTATCAAGAGTTAGTCATCACTACAAACTAAATATGTCAACAAAAACTAGTACATATGCAATTAGGTAAGTACTAAGCAGCCAGTACAAAGAGTAGTATGCATCTATCGCTATTGCAATCAAACTAGTGCATAAAAGTAACTCCAACAATCTTCGGAATATAAAAACCCGACGGCATTCTTTTTTCAAATGTAGGTAGGAAGCATTTCTACGTACGGTAATGTTGATAATTACTAGCGCGTGGCAAAAGGCACCGCGTTCCACCTACGCAACTCACCTGGTAAGCCGAAGCCCAGCCATTGTTGGACACCAAGTCCAGGTACTCCTGCTCGAAGGTCTTCTTGTTCACGTTCTGGCTCATTGTCGTAGTCTTCAAAGTCTTCTTCACAGCAAACGAATTAAAGTTAATGTTTGGGTATCGAGCACCGCAAATTGTACAAGTTCGGAATTAATTTCAGTGGAGACTGAGTTGAGAGTTAGGATTTTTTTAGCGAACGTGCGATACCGACGAGATCCGGAGGATATCTGAGCAGATACGAGTGCTCGAGCGTTAAAATAAAAGTAATATAGCTTTGAAACACAGCCTTCGGCGTGATACACAACTGCGGGAATCAGTCGGTGTTGCCACTTAACAGACTCTACTAACAAATTGCCTACATACTCTTTATTAATTTCTACCATGGTAGTTTCGACTGGCCTTAATAGGGGCAAATTTAAAATTATTAATAAGTTGGTGTTTAATAAGTTGATGTTAAGTGTTCTAACTGTATTTAAGAAGTATAAAAAAATATGTTTCAGTTCGTAGTAACCATAACACAAGCAAATATATTTTATTCAGGCGTAGTATAATTTATTCATTAATTTCATTGGGAAGTAAATGAATAAAATATACTACGCTATGCATACCAACTTTTGCTCCTAATTCGCAAATTTTTAGTTCACGTGGCATGAAAAATTGAAATGTTTCCTGTTTTATTTTTAACCAAACATGCATACACAATATCATAATGCTCCTTACTTCGTAAATGACGAATTTCAATACACCGTTTTATCCGATGCGATGGTGAAATTTGCAATAAAAATTATTTAAGTGAATGTTTCTATAGAAAAATATTTGAATTGTGGCTCTGGCTTCGATAAAACAATCATTGTATCCTCACCCTTATTTCTCTTGCTAAGTACATGTATTCATTTATTTTTACTCATTAGTTACCATACTTATGATTAATTCTTCTAACTTCAAAAATGATAGACTTTCATTACAAACTAACAACCCCTATTACACCCGTATTTCGCTTGAGGAGCAGATTTTCAAAATTCATAAAATGTTATCTATAAAATTTTAAAAATAACTACATATTGCTATGTGCTACAAAATTTATGCTCTTAACTTTACAAACGACGAATTTCCATATTTTATACAGGTAGACTTTTATCACTGTCCAAATTTTTTCTATGCATTAGGTATCATTAAGTAACACCGTTTTTGAAAAAAAAGTATAGGTAAAAATTTCACGAAAAAAAGTTTGTTCCGCTAAAGTTATCAATGTTTCTGGCCGCACTAGTCTTGAAAAAATTCAAACTTCTTATCAAACAAGTGAATGACCGTTGAACAATGTGGGGAGAGCTGGTGGTACTGTGCGGGGCGCGGGCGGGCACATACAACCAATCGCAGCGTGCAGCTCGCTCGGTCGCCGCCCGCGCACGCTGCGCAGCGCACCCTTGTTACGCTCCCTTTGTGTTCCGTTTGGTGCGCCGCCGCACACCGCGAATAGTGTTATCTAAAGTGTTGCAATGTGACCTTTTAAGTGGTAAAAGTTTAAGTGTAGCCTGGAGAATGTATGAAAAAGAAAGTATCTCTCGCCTTCCCAACCGGGATCTGGTAAACCAGCGACCAAAACAAAAACGCAATACCATTCTGGCTGCTAACCAAATGTTGTTGGATTAAGGTCAATTCACAACTCCGGCACTAGCTCAAGGACGTGGTAGACTGAGACTGCCACAAGAAATCGAAAAACAATTATTCGATTCCTTTGAAAGAGACCCCTTATCGAGTACGTGTGATGGATGTGGCGTGCCGCCCGTGTGGAAGCTGCTGAACTCTGGTTTGCACACGTACCACTATCAAAAGGCGCAGACACTTATTTGAAGCAGATATTTTTTAAATACGCAAAAGGTTAGTTTTTATTATTATTAAATTATAAGCACAATCGTTTGGCAATTTGCAATTTTTGTAAAAGTATGAAGGGAAACTTAATGCACTGAAGGAATGAAAGTTATCAATGAAATGTTGGTGAAGGTAGGGAAGTGATACTCACGATGTCTGTTCGTAGCTCCGTTACGACACAGGTTCACTATTTTGAGACATCTTTGTGAGGTCATATTTCAATAATTTTGTTCTAATCAGTACTAAAAGAAAAAACACGTATTTCATTATTTTGTCTAAAGATTATATTTTTAAATTAGGACAGTGATAAAAGAGTCTCCCTGTATAAAACCTCCACTTTAGGGGTTGGACAGTTTAGTGCGCTTTTGCATCATAAAATGCAACAACTGTAAAGTTTTAAGTTTGTAACCCTGTGGTTTAGGCTGTGTATTGATGTAAAAAAAGGCTTCTATTCTTACAAATATGTATAAATAAAAAAAACTATCTTTGCATAAAGTGTCTGAAATATTTAGAGCATTGGTACCATGTTTTAACAACATAATCATCTATTGAATTGGCTTTTGTTTTTTTGAGGTGTCTCAGAGTAAATACTTTCCAGAGTATCCGTAAATAGCGAATCATGTCACGTGCTCGTACTAGGAAAATTATTATTATATAACAAAAAAATACCTGCGCTCCTTTTCCCTTATTTTAAGAGCATTTATTACAGTGCGATATAAAAGAGTAGAATGCGGTAGCTAAAATTATTCATTTCATGGAGCACCTTCATTGGTTTTAATATAAAAACTTTCGTTGCATTTATACTAAAATTTTAAAAGCTGATGTTACATTACTGTTATGTACATTACGTACTTTCTGTAATAAATATTCAGACATAAAAAAACCGTACGATATGAATGCAAAATGGAGAACAATCGTAGAAAGTAGTTTTTATGAACGAAGACGATCGTGCAGACGAACGATATTACGACGATTGTATGTACCTCATTGAAATAAAACTACTTTTTAACGGATTTTATCGTGGTTTATTTTAGATTTTAGATCCCGACGTTTCAAAGTCTTTTCAGACTTCATGTTCACGGGTGAACTGAGGTATTTGAAGTCCAAAAATATTAATCACAATTATTACTGACTACCTTCAAACATTAATACAATACTTGTATGTACCTCGGCAAAGCGGAACGCGTACTGATGACTGATCCTTAATAAATCTATGTCACTACTTTAAAGAAGCATCTTAACAAATGCACACTTAAATAGAACCTGCACAGACTTTTCATCTACCTCAGCGTTTATCTAGAGGAACGTGTGCGCTTAATAGTTCCTGTGTTAAATGTTTTAATGTTGTAATATAATTTTTATAATTTTAGTTACTACAACCTACAACTAAATAAACTACCAAAATAGTAGAATCCTAATATGCGTCTATGGGTAAGATGAAGTCAAAACAGTTGTCACAAAATCAAACAAGTTCCTTTAAGTTGTCTGTGAACCCAACTCTATAAATGTCTATGGCTGCCAAGTCGACGTTGAAAAAATTGACACTTGCAAATCGCAATTGCATTCCGAAGTTGGAGGCAGTGCGGCAGACTTGGTTTATGCACATTAATAATAATTTTTTTAAATAAATTGGCAGTAAACTAATAAGATGGCATCTCCTAGGACTCGACGTAAACTTAATTCAATACGCACTGTTGACGAAAACCATGTAAGTAGTGCTACGAGTTTACCTTATGTTAGAAGTTAAGTTGTGATGAAGATTCAACTTGTTTGTAGAAATGCTTTGAGTGCGGGACCCTGAACCCGCAGTGGGTGAGCGTGACCTACGGGATTTGGATCTGCTTGGAGTGTTCTGGAGTTCACCGGAGCCTTGGAGTCCATTTATCTTTCGTGAGGTCTGTGACCATGGACAAGTGGAAGGATTTGGAACTTGAGAAGATGATGGTAAGTACCTGCATACTATCAAAACTTTATAAACGACATACTTTTTTTACTGCATTTTATTAACTGTCCCAGTGACCTATGCAATATTTGTGTATTTTTTGTTCAATTATTTTAATGTTTACCTTGATGGTTTGTCTAGAGATCCATTGTAATATAAGAAAAACATCCATTTTATTTAGTCCAGCCATTTTGGTGACTTACATGACTTACTAGGTACAGAAGAATTACATTAAACAGGTTTTTATGTAGGGTAATGTAGGATAGTCAGATAAAATATCTTCCTAATATTATATAGTTTGTTTACCTAAATTATCTATGCTGTAATTTTTACTTTAAGTGACATTTATCTTGGCCTACTAGGGTATAGTATACCATATAAAAACCTACTGTACAATCAACCATGACCATGTTAATCACCACAGTATAACCTGTATAAAAATATATGGTTTAGTTTCGTATTTATTCAAGCAATACACAACTGCCTTGATAACAATCATCATTATCATTCCCCTTGCCTTTTTCCTATTTCTATTGGGGTCGGCTCCCAGTCTAACCTGACGCAGCTTGCTACCAGAATTATACGAGCGACAGCCATCAGACCTCGAAACCTGTAGGGAATCATTAGCCGAGACAGTTAGACACGGTGTCAGATTATATTAGCTCCTGACTACATGGATCGATTGTCATACATGGGTTAAATAACAACCGGGACCAACATCTTAAAGTGCTCTTCGAGGCATGGCGGGTAGTCCCTTAACCAACCAGGCACCGAAACAAATCTATGTTGTTACACAAATATCGTCCAGGGAACCGAATCGAACCCGTGATCTTCTGGGCACAGTGTAGCCCAATCGCCTATTGAGGTCAACAAGCGGTGCTTTGATAGCAATGATACATAAATTCATATAATAATTTTATTATGGGATGTTATGAATATCTAAATCTAAATGTTCTGGTTTAAAATTAAAATGCATTTATGGTAGTTAATTACAAAAGTTATACATTATTATTCTGACAAACTTTGACTCTAGCTGTGCGCACTCCCTGCATTGCAAGTTTTATATTAATTCCAAATAATTTCTTGTATGTAGCCTTATTAAAACATGGGTTTACTATACCAGATAAAATCACATCATCAATTATATATTTTAGTGTCAGGAGAAGAATATATATGGCACCCATAGCTACACATCAAGCTATAGATTTCCAGTATACACTGACATCTCCTTGCACAGAAATCTTATAGATTTGTGAGATTAGCATAATATTATATTGGAAATGTATAGCTTCATGTGTAACCATGTGTACACAACAGAGATGTCGTTTTAAATACAATCTATAGAAATGTAAATATTGTTGCAATGTGAAAGTCTTGCTGCTCGGCGGTTACAAAATATAACCTTCGCAATGCTTCAATAAATGACTGCATTTATATCTTAGTAGCTGCCTGCGACATCGTTCACACTATAACAAAGTTCAACCTAAGAGAACATACTACTGGGGTATTGCAGCTAGTCGGAGCTGTCTAGCCAGGTACAGTGTTGTCAAGGGCCTAAGTGGTGCAAATCTAGGTGTACTCGCTATTTTCTTACTCTCAAAGTTCTCATCTATGAGAGATAGCCTACCCTATCTGTTAGAACAGGTAATAAACAACATGTTTGTAAAATTTCGTCTAAATCAACGTTAGTTGATTGGGTTATTAGATGTGAATCTAACAGATGCTCACATTTACTATAGTAGTAGGTAGCAGTTAGATCTATATTATAGCTCAAAGTGCTCAAAGCCCGAAAACGACTGCTATTAATCAATTTAGTTATTACGGGACAACGTCCCATTTAAGATGGTCTGCTGAACACCAAGCTCCCTAATGTGTTTGCTATGCTGAAGACAACAGGTGGTAAAATGTAATAATTTTTTTAAACATACATTGACAAGAAAATTTACTTAACTGTACAACAAACTTAGAATACCAGAAAAACAAATCCTACGCATTAACTGAGCCTAAAAAAAAGTGATTATAAAATAGCACTTATGAAACATATCTAAAGCTGGGCGTGAAAAAACTCCTCCACATCAATGTCGGTTGGTAGCGTATCAAGAAGGCTGGCAGCATTGCTACGTTGATGGCAACGCTCAGTCTTTGGCCTAAGTGTAGGCCAGCCTTCTTGTCGCGTGTTCTATCCACCAAAAGTTTCGAAATGTAATTATATTGATAGACAAAGATTGATCCATATCCTGGGGATCACCCTCAGTTGTTAGATGATGCAAGGAGGGTTTGTTTATTTGTATTGAAAACTTATCATTTATACTTTGTACCTCACCAGCGAATGTGTGCTACTGTCCAATATGTATTTCTGCCATTGCTATAGCAAGAATTGATAAAATCCTACATATTCCATGTCAGCCTTACAAATTAATGAAGAGTAACCTGAGAATTAAATAACTATTCTATGCTTTTTTGCTCCTCGACGATTCTTTCAAATCATTTGACAGTGACAAAACATAGAATAGCTGTTCTTAATTTAATCTTTGTTTATTAGGTGAAGTGTGTGATCAATTTATTTAAGCAAAATCTGTAAATATGTATATGACAAAAGAGAAAACTTGTTTCTGATGTAAACAGTTCTTAGTTATATCAAATTGTAAATCAATTCACATAATAACATCCATGTAGTGTCAACAACACCACTGGGGTAACATTCACCACAATCTACAAGGTGTATTCCCAATGAGTCACACTGATACAGAGTATGAATATTCTTATTAACCAGCAGCAGTGCTATTCGTAGCAACTGCATAATATTGTATTGTAAATTCCTATTAAGTCACACAAATCAATCCCAACAATCTCACTGTTACTGTACTAATGGGAAATGGTAGTTGCAATAAGTATTGCAATAAGTATTCAAGTGAATGTAAAAAGTTGTACTCATAACTATTACTAATTGTTTACTATATACAATAGCTACTTTGCTATGATGTTATAACTACCCTAAAGGTCACTATTTAGGTTAAGTCTGTCTTCCAGAGGAATCTTAGAAGTGATCTCTGTTGCATAATCCTGGGTCAGGCAATAGTTCTAATATTAATTGTGGTGCTATTCAGTATTTAAAACGACAAAATCATGTTAAAAGTTTGGATTCATAATTTTTATCACATAAATGGACAAACGCTCTGTACCTACACCATATTCAATTGGGCTTGAGACAAAATGTAACAAGGAAAATAAGTTTTTCATACAAGTTTATCGATGTTAAAGATGGCGGATATAACCCAACCGTTTACAAAATGTCACATTTTAATGTAAAATGTTGGCAGTGTCTGTGGTCTATGATTAAGTAGCTTTTTTTCATTTTCCTTTTATCTCATGGCTCCCTGAATACGGTATAGATAGATGATATTAATTGACACCCCCGTACGTCTACTAAACCCATATTAGGACGAACCACTGAGTAACGCTACACTGCGCGTTCAGGGTTAGGGTTCCGTAGTAAACTAGTAACCCATAGACTATGGGTTTCTAGTTAACTACGCCCATTGCGAAACTCTTAGGATTAGAGTGTCGCCATGTGCGTCTATCCGCGGATTATTATTTTTAACAGTCTCGTCGTAAAGAATATTTTTAGACAGCTTGTAAAGAAGTAGTAGTAGTATATTTTCGCTCTCCATCTAAGTGCCGAGGGAGCGTTGGTGGAGAGTTCCACTTCAACCCTTTTTAGTGTCTCACTGCTAGGCACAGGTCTTCTCACAACTATCTTACGAGCTGAGAGAATTTGGGCCATATTTCACTCACGCTGGCCAAGTGCGGGTTGGTAGATGTCACATGTCCTCGAATAATTAGTTCGTAGACATGCCGATTTGCTCACGATGTTTTACTGATACTAAAGAGTGGTCATGAAACAATTCACACAAAGATGAGGGGGCATGTTGGAAATGTAACATTATGTTAGTGTTGTCTATGATTGGAAAATCTTTATCGGAGTCATGCTTTATGATTTGTTTGTGACACCTTACTTTCTTCTTTATAAGCTCGTGCGTGATTCTTAAATTTTTGCTTTTTAATCACGATCCTTCAGGTTATGGGCCCAGCACGCTTCCAGTGGAAATCGAACCCGCGACCTTATAATTCAAAAGCGAGGCTGATAGCGCTGCGTCCACCGGCGCTATATGATAAATTTAAAAGGCAAACTATCACGGCTAAGTTGGATTTACAGGTCAACAAATAGTCGGCCAAGTCATAAAATATAAAAATGGTGCGGAACCCTGTATGTTCGGGTCCGACTCGCACTTGACCTGTATTCAAATAAAAAGCAACTAGTTATTAAAGTCATTTATTTTATCATAGGTCGGTGGGAACCTCAAGGCTCGAGAGTTCCTAGAAAGTCAACCGGACTTCAAGCCAGGGATGTCGATCCCGCAGAAGTACAACACAAAAGCCGCTGCAATGTACCGGCAAAAGGTAAGAAATAGCATTACTTACTTCATTTGACGGGGCGGTGGTGTGGTCGGTAAGATACTTGCTTGTCACGCCCCAGGTCGTGGGTTCGATTCCCACCCAAGATAAACATTTGTGTGATGAACATGTCTGTTTGTCTTGTGTCTGGGTGTAATTTATCTTTATATAAGTATGTATTTACAAAAGAAAAGTATTATATGTTGTATATTACCAGTTATCTGGTTTCCATAGTACAAGCTCTGCTTAATTTGGGATCAGATGACCGTGTGTGTTAATGTCCCACTATTATTGTTATTATTATTTGTGATTATCATAAACCTATTTTAATTAATACCCGGCCTACCGAGTCAGGTATCCACTTAGTGCATTTAACACGGGAGGTATTCTACACAACTTTTAGTACTAAATTGTTTATGCCAGTTTTTGGAGGAGGCGAGGTAACCACGTACTTCACACATATAAAAGCGTCTTTATAAATGTACACGTGAATAAAAGCTACACACAAACACGAAACATGAACAGTTTATGCATATAAACTAATGTTAAAGGTAAAGGTCGGTAAAGGGAAACGCGCACGATATCAGTACCGTGTTAAATTTTCAAAGGGTATTTAGGAAATATTGTAGTGCACAAGTGTACGCAAACACACGTGTGATCTCTTTTTACGTCACTCAGAGTCCAGTGGAACGGGTTGACCGACTGATGAGAAATAGGCATAGGTCTCTCCGAGGCATAGGTGTAATCCATCAACTTCCTGACTAATGCGAACATTAGAAAAGACACGACACTATTTTGGCTCATGGCCTAAACAGCAAAAGAGGAACACGCTATCTCTGATTTTAGTCCTCGACCAGCCATACACCTCTCTGAAAGAAAGCCACCAAGTACGATCAGCGGCTACCCTCTGCATTACCAGCTATCTTACAGAGGTCGTCACTCCACATAGCCTGTGGGCGCGCCGTCTACGTTACGACCGCTATGTGGAGATGCGCTAACTCGTTTAACCCAACGCATCCGGTTGTCGATTCTGCTGCAAAATTAGCGGCCCGGACAGGATGGGCTATTGTCGATCACTAACTAAATTATTCATTGTCAAGATGTTTTTCTTCTTGCTTATAAGCAGCGGCGATGAAACATTACACAAATATGTGAGGGCACGACTGGGGATCGAACCCGCGATCTTATGTTTCAAAGGCGACGTTAAAACCGCTGCGCCAATATGTTCTTAGTAATAATAATGATAGTTGTGTTGTTTTTCTAACATCTTCCATAATTTTATTGATCAAATCGCTTGGGGAAATCACCAAATCTCAATATTTGTCATATCCCTGCGAGATATAGGTACACTCATCTCTGTATACGTTTGAAGGTACACTGTGTATAATCACGGTACCTCTATATAATACTAGCTTCTGCTAGCGGGTTCCCTTGCGTGTCATTACGTTAGAAATAAATCAAGGTTCCAGGCCATCATCTATCTGTAAATTAGTCCAGGCAAACTTATAATTCTGTTTTTAGGTTAAATTTTGTTCTTATATTGTAGGTACCTTTTAAACAGCTAATAAACAATTTTTTTTTATTATTTATTATCTGTGGCAATTGCCAAATGTCATCCAATTCTGTCCAGTAGTTGTTTCGTGAAAAAGTAATAAACATCCACACATACCTACAGACAAACTTTGGCATTTATAATTTTAGTAGGTAAGTTAATAAGAACGTCGCCTTTGTGTATTAGTTCAGTGAAATAGGTATTGGGAAATGCTACGGCCTCAGAGATTGGTTTGCCATTTGTTAAATAAATACAATTTGTTTCAATTTGTTATTCCATCTCTTTTGATGTCATTGTTTTCCTTCGATTGTGAAGTTCCAGTTTCAGTAAACAACAAACATTGTTGTAGCAGTTACTTATCGTTTGGAAATTGTTATCGGAATAATTATGAAAATATTTAAATATACGTCAACGCCGGAGTAGGTACTTAGTTAGATGATCAAAATCGGAAATTTTATTCAGTTTATTAATGATTATGAATATTTGGTACACTTAATAATCTAGTACATACTTTCAAACAATCCGTGACATCAGCCGTACTATTTATTTTCTCAAAAGTGTCTCACTTTTGTGTCATGTGTCAGATACAACTGACACGAGTTACCGTGTCAGATACGAAATACCGATGAATATTTAATTTCTACAGAACCATTATGAAATCATCCACTCCCTGCGCATAGGTACTTAACCATTTTTTGTGTTCGGTTGCTTTTGCTCAACATACAGGAAACTAAAAGTCGTCAGTTAAAGACAAGCAACAGTCACATATTTCCTTAAAAATGCACTGAACTGCGTAAACGGACGAGTTGAATTCTGTGTCCATCACACGAGCGACACAAGCCACGCACAATAAGCGACATGAGAGCGCGTATAGAACAGGGCCACGGGCACAATTTTTCTGTGAATATTGACAGCGATGACGACGAGGTCTACGTCTACGGATGGTCAACACTATCAGCAAAGATAATGTTTCTCCATAGATGTCTATCGTGAGACGTAAAACAAGCAACGAATTGTACCAGTCGCCAGAAGTAGCGACCGGCGACTGTGTCCGATCGCCGCCACCGGACAGAAACTACTTCCGTGTGTGCCGTGTCGGCAAGAAAAAGTTTCTACGTATGCGGCGCTCCTAAACTACCCACTGTATAAGACTTTTATAATTTAAATTAATTTACCTTCACACTATTATAACGCATATTGATAATCGTCATGACCCACCCTCCGACCCCACCTTTTAAACCTCGAATAGCTGGGCTCCCTGATCACCTCACATATCTTACTACTACATAATGTCCAACCTCTAATGCTAATACAAGTTTTAATTGGTTCCTACAAGTACAAGAACTTAAACGAACCAATGAAAAGTTGCTATTTCCAACAAATCAAATTTTTACGATTACAATTTCATACAATACTAGCGGCGCGCCCCAGCTTCGCCCGGGTAGCTTCAGCCCACTCAACAATTTACAAAAAATGTGATAAACAAAAAACCGCTCTACCGATTTTGTGCAAGCTTCACATAAACCATCTACTAAATAGTCCGAACAATGCCTAAACGTATGGTTTGAATAGGTAAGCCCGTTTTTGAGTTATAAAATTACAACGAAAAGTGGCATTGATTTTTATATAAATAGATTTGAACAAAATGGCATCTATTCTGACAGAGCAATGTATGATGTGGTCCAGAGGTATAGTTTAAATTGCATGTGCAATCCGACGCTGCAATACAGAATACACAGAATCAATATTGGTTTGTGGTATGTCGCTTTCAGGTATACATATAATAAATTTGTATCCTAACCACATCAAAGGCTCCAGTAACAATTTAGCAGCAATAAAGCTTATAGTATCGATATCCGATAATTGAAAAGCCTTTGTTTGAACATTGTGATGGCGCGCACGGATTGAAATATTATGAAGTACCTACTTACTTACTAGATTTCTGCAGAATTTCGCTGTCGAAAAAACATTATTTTTAAACGTAAGAAGTAGTATATGTTCATTTCCAGAGTTCTGACTAGTTCTGTAGACGTTTAATAAATTTTTTTTTGCTGGTTTAGTCGTATTATGATTAGGTTGAGGTTAGACAGCTTTTGAAATATAAGGTCGCGGGTTCGATCCCCAGTCAGGCCTACACATTTAGGTAGATTTTTTTCATCGCCGCTGCTCAATATCGGCGAAGAAACCGGCACGTCCATGAACTAATCCTCCGAAAATATGTGAGATCCACCAAACCGCACTTTGTCAGCGATACTGGATTAAGGCCTAAACTCTGTCAACTCGTAAAATATGAAGACCCGTTCTCAGCAATGGGACACTAAAGATGGGTTAAGTAAGACTGACAGTTACTTTTCTATGTAATTTGACAGTTTTAGGAACTACTAATAACTACCGCCTGTGACTTCGTCCGCGTGATGATCATATAAAGTCTCTTACCCTTTTTCCGTCTGAGCCCACTAGCCAGATACGCCTTTTAGAGTCCGGTGAGTATTTTTCATGAGTATATCGTATTGGCATATTATTATACTACCTACCCACAAGGGGCGCGGTACATCTGAATGACGTCGACTTAGGCCAGCTCAACGAGACTGGTTTCCTTCGAGGCGAGGGACCCTACAAGGGTGGGTCGGACTGACAGACACGACCTGAGTAGGTTCGGGCGCAGGACCGAAGGCTTTGCAGTTTCGACATGTTATGCTATTCCGTACCACCTTTTCATGGATTCGGATCGGAAAATGTGAAACTGCTCTATCAACTTATTCGTAACCAGTTGTCAACAACAGCTTTAATTAGCTTCAATATCGCGCTAAACCATTAGGTAACCTCTTTTTTCGCAGTCGAATAAAACTATCCTTTCCCGGATCTGACTAACTGTATACAAAGTTAGTTCAGTGGTGTAGGCGTGTAAGCAACATTTTAAAATCGGCAAGCTCCCATAGACATGTTCGTAAATTTATAGGGCTTTGATAAAAAATATGTATGAAACCATAGTATAAGTTTTTCATTGAAATAACCAAGAACAAATAAAAATTAAATTTCTAATTCTATTCAACGCGTTGAGTTATGTCAACATGTCATTGTGTCAAAATAAAGAATAATTTAAATCAAAAGCACTAAGGAGTATTAGTATCAACTTCTTTATGCGGATTATTAATAACTAGCGACCCGCACCGGCTTCGCACGGGTGCAATGCTGATACTAAATATATTGAGGTATATTTACAAAATGTCCTTTTAAACAACGTTAACAGCTTTTTGTCATTAGACAAAAGAAGCAGCACGCGCCGCGCGCGCGCGTTTAATGCAAAATTGCTTAAAATCGCTTCGTAAATAAGCCATTACCTTTGGTTGAAAGTAAAAGATAAAAAAATGGTTATTGTGGATTTCAATATCGGCGAAAGGAAACATCGTGACGAACCCGGGATGTCTAAGACCTAACTATTCGAGGACATGTAACATCCACCAACCCGCAATTAGCTAGCCATTGTGGATTAAGGCCTAAATTTCCTAGGAGTGGGACACTAAAAAGTATATAAGTGAGTCAAAAAACAAGCTTCAGGCAACCACAGTTAAAACAAAATTCCCGTGAACGTTCAGTAAACATTGTTGAAACAATTTCATTATGTATACAACAGTATAATTATAAGTTCCCTAATTGATTGCTCGTGTTCTCGACATGAGAGCACTCTGTATTCAATTAACCTTCCAACCGCTTCACTTCGGCCCTTTTTAGTGTCGCACTGCTGGGCACAGGTCTTCTCTCAACTATCTTACGAGCTAAGAGAGTTTAGGCCTCAATTCACACACACTGGCCAAGTGCGGATTGGTGGATGTCACATGTATACTAATGATTAGTTCTCAAACATGCGTTTCTTCACGATGTTATCTTTAGGCGATATTGAGCAGTGGTGATGACACGATTCTCACAAAGAAGTGTAGGTGCGACTGGGAATTGAACCCGCGACCTTATATTTCAAAGGCGAGGTAGATAGTGCTGCACCACCGCTGCTCAACCTCTCCTGCTTTCATTAGGTAGTGCCGCATAAATGCGACAAATATTCCCGCACATCACGCCGCCATCGCGAATTCGGCGCGTGGACCAGCTACTAAAGATGTAGGGTATGCCGAAACGCTACTGTTTAAATTATGGCATCATCAGAACAATCTTGTGTTTAATTACTTCACACTGATTACTAGTCAACCCTTTATAATATTAACCTCACCACAGAAGTCACGGACTGCTCCTAGTAATTCCACCGACATTTCTACAATTACGTTAGAAATTTCAGCATAGATTTGATCCCAGAAACTCTTGACACGAATTCCAGGAAAATAACATTAATTTAAACGCTTCAGTGGACATCGGATATTCCAAGAGCTCTTCCCAATAAATCGAAACTCAGTACTAACCAATTGCCATCAGAGATGACATAGTTAATATTAGGATAGATTTTCACTGAGATTGGGCGGAATATACAATTTTAGGGTATGTATGTACATACAACGATTCTATTAAAAACTAACGATATCTACATAAAAATGATATCGATTGATATAATGATATCGATACTCGTTGCCTGTCGTGCGTTGCGACTGGTAGACTTATCTGTAACGTGACATTCTGAGAATACGAAGAATGAAACCGGGAATCCGGTATGATTAGACCTAATCACTCGAGGACGTGTGACATCCACCAACCCGCACTTGGCCAGCGTGTGTGGATTAAAGTCTAAACTCTCTCAACTCGTAAGATACTCGGACACTAAAAAGGAAGAAGAAGTGATTTAAACCCTATAATTGATGTTCTTATCGCCCGTCGCTTTATTTTGTGGACATCAAATTGTTTATTACTTCAATCTGTCAGACTGGGGTTGCTAGGATCACTTTACCGTCCCAGCCATTATTCTTGTTGAGGTAACCCCATAACGCAAATGATCAAGGTAAGGTAAAACCGACAAACTGCGTCCCGCTAGTTGTTTTATTTCAAAAACCCTTAAATTAAATTTAAAATAGACGCATAAAGTATTAGTCACTTGTTTTTCAGTCTTCAAATTGCATTTTTTCATACAATTTTTTTTATTCTTCGATAGGCTGGCGCTTGGCTACGACTTGCCTGACGTTAAGCAACTATGTAGTCTACGATGGAACGCGCCAGCCTAGTATACCGATTCACTCGTGATTACGAATGATTATCGGTGAGAAGGTGGCAGTGGCATTCCACTGCCATCTTCTCACTCCACCTCTCCTAACCTTAAGGACGCTCATTAACCTCCTTAAGGTTAGAAGGAGGAGACCTTAAAGGAGCAACAATTCCGACCCACCCTCTCTGCATGGTCTAAAATATTACTTCTAACTTTGAATCAGTGCTTTGGAAGTTATTTATTTTTATCTATGATATTTTTTGTTCTTCATTATTGTATAGCTTGCAGCCACGGCTTCACTCGCGTGGTCCCCGATTCGCTTCCTTAAGGGATTGTTTTGAAAAATCCTTTTTAGTGCACCCCCAGACTTCACACGGAAACTATGTGTCAAATTCCGAGTCTCTAGACCCAGTTTTGTGCTATGGGTTGATACCTCAGTCAATCAGTTTGTACTTATATATATTTAGAAGATTTTTTATTGAATATTCACTCATCATTTCAGACTTTGATCGTAATAACTGTGACTTTATTTAGGATCCCTGGCAGCTGAGTATTGTAAACCAATTTACATTCAACCCTGCCAGTATCCAAGCGATTATACTATCCAGTTGCACCGCAGATCAAATTAACTACGATTACAAAATTGATACTTCACTATGACTATCTTTATTGGATAACTGGCAGCTCTGGATCGGGTAGGTAGGGTCAAAGTGACAATGAAAAGAATAACACATAATACAGAAATGAAACCATTATTTTTAAAGTGTGTTAATTTGTAATAAGAATCTGTGATACCGCATTAAAAACTACCTCTTACTAGCTTTCCGCCCGCGCGTATGTTGGATTTCGCATTAGGTATACCATTAACATGTTTTTGCGCAGTCGGATAAAAACTACATTTATTATAGATTCAATAGTTTTTGCGTTAAAGCGTGACAGACTTTCGGATTTATAACATTACTAAGGATTTGATGCTAAATTGCGCGCATAATCGGAAGACGCCATGCTGTTTAGATTATTGTAAATCGCAATTGTTTGGAACACGGGTTTTTCTAAAACAGACACGTTATCAGCCTAACACAAAGGAAGGAATTGCAAAATTGTATTTAACCCCATCACCTACCTTGTACCTTTGTGTTAGAGGAATATTTTTTTCTTTTATTGTTTGTAACTACTAAAGGGAGGTCACGTTCGCACACGTAATGGTACCTAATATGAATTTAAAATTTAAATTCCCTTAAAACGGATTTATAGTTGCGCTTTTATTAAAATGTACCTACTTATCACTACATAGTATAAAACAAAGTCGCATTCCTGTCCCTTATATCCCTAAAACTACGCATACGCATTTTTATCATATAGAGTGAAGAGGGAGGTTTATGTAGGTATATAATACATGCATGATATAGTAGAAAATCACTGATAATTTTAGATGTTTCTGATGCCATGACGTAAATTAACACATTTTTTGTGCTTATATTGCAAACGCTGGCTAAACCCTACGAGATATATCAAAATAATGTACTACAGTATTGGACACCTTAAAAAGGTCAACAAAAAAGTCCGCGACGGCATATGTCTATCTCATAAGGAGTTGATTGTTGATTGTCGCCACGATTCTCTCGCTCGTAAAGTCGGCCTCTAATGCGCAGATTAGACTTGTGCACTATAATAACTTCTGCGTACCTGCTTAATCAGCTTAGACTGTCCGCCGTAAGCGGAATACGGCTTGGAGCAATTATCATTAGATATCTAATAAACTTTTTCACAGATAACTGCTCTCGCTGAAGGCAGGCCCTGGAGCCCTGCGGACTACAAACCGGAGACGGTTGAAAAACCGCAAGACTGGAGCGCCTCAAAAGATTTTTACTCTTCTGGTGACAACACGTTTCATACCAGCGGTTCGGACAATAATATCAGCTATCAGTAAGTATCTAATTCTTATCTTTGGACGGGCCGGTGGCGAGGTCGGTAAGATACTTGCTTTTCACGCCGCAAGTCGTGGGTTCGATTCCCACCCGAGACAAATATTAGTATTATGAACATTTGTGTTTGTGTCGAGTCAGAGTGTAAATATCTATTAGAAGTATATATTTGCAAAAGAAAAGTATTTTATGTATAGTATATACCAGTTATCTGGATTCCATAACACAAGCTCTGCTTAGCTCGGGACCAGATGACCGTGTGTGTTAATGTCCCAGAATATTTATTTTATTTTTATTTATCTTTTTAGGGTTCCGCACCCATAAGGAAAAAACGAAACCCTTATAAGATCACTTTGTTGTCCGTCTGTTTTTGTCTGTAAAGACCCTTTTTCTTAGGAACATGTGGAGGTATCGAGCTGAAATTCATATCAAATACTCAGGTGTACTGTCTCATGGAGCTATAAAAAAAAATCAAACTTTTAAGCTAATATGCCGCAAATTTTCGACACTTGCAAGTGAATCAAAACCTGCAGGTGAACTCAAAATATTGAAATTAGTTAGGAAGCAACGTCTTGCTGCACTTGAAAAGGATAAATTGCGGAAACTGAAAATTTTCAGTTACATCATAAAATAAAAATAATTTTGGTAATTTTAAACTTATTAGTCTTTTTCTCGTGAACGTGTAGTGGTTTTATAATGAAATTCATACGAAATAATCAGGTTTTTAATATCTTTAAACTTCTATGTCAATGCAATCGAAAGGAACAGCAATTTAAGCCGCATATTTCGAAACTCTCAAAGGAATCAAAACTTAAAGAATACTTCTAGTCGACCTAGAATCTTGAAATTTGGCATGAGACAAACGATTTTGGTTACGGTTTTTCCGAAAAGATTTTAATTTTTTTCAAAAATAATGAGGTATCAAGTGTTTTCACACGCCAAAGACGAACTTATCGTCATTCGATCCGGTTTGTACGGGATCTTCAGTGCGCCAGCTTGGTTCGCACTTGGCCGGTTTCTTTTTGAAGTAAATACTTCTATAGGCGTGTTGAGCACTTTTTTCAGACATGCTCATGACAGGCGCATGCGCGCAGCGGCCGTGTACTGTGCAAACCGCAGACAGTAATATTATTTTAAAATGTATGGAAAAGCGATTTAAGTTGAAAAAATTACTTAGGTGTCTACCTACATACAGCTACCTACCTAAGTAAATTTACGCGCTATGATGCCACAAACTTGTGTACAAATACATAAACATGTATAAAACACACGTTTAAACTTATGAATCGCTTTTTTTCGTTCGAAAGTTAATAAAATCGTTCGTAGTTAAATATTCGACTCCAAATTTCCAATTACACTAGAACGGCAATAAGATATACGCATTTTTATTTCATTTTCGTCCAGATGTGATTAATAAATTGAACAAACATTTTTGCTCACTGTACCAAAAAATGTGAAGTTGTTGCGCATTCCGGTCCAAGATGGCGGATTTCCAGTCCTATTATTATTTGAAACGCATAGTACACAGTTTTTACTTCTATCGGCAGCGGCATAAATGTTTATTATGACCAGAACAAGAACAAAAAGTACTTAAACCAGCTGGAACTGACAGATAGTATACAATAAAAGAGTATTATTACAAATAATTATTGTTTTCTAGTCCACTGTCCCACATAGGCCTCTCCTAAAGCATACAGCATAATCCGTGGCTTTTCTTATAAAGTTATTGCCAGTCGCTCTGCTGAGATCGTCTGGGTCGGAGGGCGTCCTACGCTACGTTTGTCGATTCGTAGCCTCCACTCAAGAACTCTACCCGAGTGGTTGTCGGTTCTGCGGTAGATATGGCCCACTGCTTCCTGCTATTTTTGTTTATGATGTCAATTATTATAAAACTTGTTTGTTCCAGTGCGGAGTACGGCAGTGGCAAGTACACCGGTTTTGGTAACCAAAAACAGTCTTCCTCCACTCCGATGTCACCGATGCACAGTGGCAATGAGATTGTTGACAACACACTCGCATCATTAGCTACTGTAAGTATCACCTACCAGCGAACCTCCCGGCTTCGCAAGGAGAGATATACATATATCTAATATATTTGAAAAGTGGAAGAATTTTTCAAATCGGTCCAACAATTTCGGAGACTATTCAATTCAAACAGACAAACAATCACAACTTTCTTCTTTATAATAATAGCGTTGACAAGATCATAGTATTAATTATCTTTTTAACCCCCGATAAAAAGAAGGGTGATATAAGTTTGACGCGTGTGTCTGTGTATCCAGATTTAAACAATTGTTTTTCCCACATAGTCCCTAAACGGATTGACCGATTTTGATGCGGTTTAAGCTAAGTTTCAAAATATATTCAATTAAAATTTGTTATTGTTTTCCAGGGTTGGTCTATGTTTACCTCAACTATCAACAAAGCAGCTAAATCAGCCCAAGAGAACGCGATCAAGTACGGAGGGATGGCGCACCAGAAAGTGTCTGAAATGGCCACCACTGTTACAGAGAAGGTAAAACACTATTCTAGGGGATAAATATCTCAAGACATGTGCCGGCGCTACGTTGGCGCAGCGCTACGGGCCTCGCCTTAGAAGTATAAGGTCGCGGGTTCGAATCCCAGTTCTGCCCATCTTTGTGTGATTTGTTTCATCTCCGCTGCTCAATATCGGTGAAGTAAAACATCTTTAGGAAACCGGCATGTCTAAGAACTAATTAGTCATGTGACATCCACCAACTCGCACTTGGCCAGCGTGTATGGATTAAGGCATAAACTCTCTCAACTCATAAGATAGTTGAGAGAAGACCCGTGCCCAGCTCATACAAACACTAAAAAGAGTTAAAATGATGTGCTGGCGACATGTCAAGTTGTATCTCACGACGTTCCTAGTCATAAATTGTATCCTTTAACTGAAATATGTCTAGGAATATACAGGGTGTCGCAAGACTACGCCATATGAAGGTAAAGTACTTTACACGATGTAGATAGCATATTTTTCTGAAAGAAGACCATGTCATATTTATCCTATCTACCATATTTAAGGTACTTTCCCGTATTAGTCGCATAGTCTTGGGACACGCTGTATAACTCATATTCGGTAATTTAAAAAATCTTTAAAATGGTATTATTCGTAGGTGAATAACCGCGGCGGTTGGAGTTCGCTAGGTGGCGCTACAGAGCAGCGGCGTGCGAGCAACACGAGCAGTTCCTACCAAGCGTCTGGCTATGGCGCTATGAAGAGTTCCACCTCCGAACCTTATTCACAATGGTATTTTATAGCTATTTATATTCTTCCGCATAATGTACAGGCAGTCACCCACCGGGATATATTATCGGGATAAAATTACCTTATACAGGGTGGAATATCTAAATGGAGCCTGGAGGGATACCACTTTAGATCCATGAGATACATTATTTTCACTCTACCCGTGACCATGAAGTCTGAAAAGACTTTGAAACGTCGGGATCTATAATCTAAAATAAACGGCGATAAAATCCGTTATAAAATAGTTTTATTTCAATACATTATTTTACATAAAGCAAACATTCGTATATTTTTTTAAAAAAAGTTTTATTTACACATTTACGAAAATATCCTTGACTTACCCGGTAATGAAACCGAAAGACGTATGAAAAATGAACACCCTCTATTTTATGATGCCAGTTGAAAGAATAATCAATTTACCCTTTATGATCGATTCATCAATTTTCAGGAACGAACAAAGCCAACCGTGGAAGGAGTCCGTAGCGGCCCGAAACAATTTGGACTCACGTGATCTCTCCCGAGTGGGGATCTCAAGCCCCCCTCCGGACATCAAAAATATCACTATCAAAAAACGAAACGCTTCTGAAGAGGACTCCTGGGATTGGCTCAATAATTAAACTGGTTTAAATACTTATTTTTCGACTTGTGTTTTCGACGACACTATAGGACGCTACAATGCTACACATACTTACCTATTCTTACCTTACCTCATCTTATTTATTTTAAACCGAAAACAACTAAAACGTGTATTGTCCTATTCTTCTGTATGACC
Source organism: Meganola albula (assembly GCA_936450015.1). Classification (NCBI taxonomy): domain Eukaryota; kingdom Metazoa; phylum Arthropoda; class Insecta; order Lepidoptera; family Nolidae; genus Meganola; species Meganola albula. The sequence continues at coordinate 8,307,766 of OW388142.1, read as the reverse complement.
TTTGAAAACATATCACTTTAACCGTTTTTAGTGTCTCATTGCCGGGCTCGGGACTTCTCTCAACTATCTAAAGAGTTGAGACAGTTTAAGCTTTTTTCAAACACGCTGGCCACGTTTAAACTTATTTTTTATTAGTAAACGAAAAATACCATAAACGTTACTACTGTAGCATCGCCGGTGGTGTCGTTGACGATATACAATTTTAACAATTTATTTTTCAACTTACAACGTAAATTAATAGTAAACTCATTTGTTCGACGTTCATTATTAAAGTAATTTAATAAAAAATAAATTTTCGTTTATAGTTTTTGTGTTTTGCTACTGTAACCCTAAATGACGGGATAGTAAAAAAATAAAAAAATTAAGTAGAAGTATTTGAAATTTGGTTCTTACTTACTGCCCTAGCGAAGCACGGGCGGGGAATATCAATAAATTGTAAGTTGAAAAATAAATGGCTATTTTATTATAATTCTGATGACTTATATATTACAAAACTAAAACTGTCTATTCGAAACAGACTATGTTTAAAATATAATATTTTCCTTCATGATACTATATATTAATATTAAAAAGTATTAAAAGTGTACTTTTAAGTTTTTTTATATAACTTACAACAAATATATATATTGTATAGTTCTTAGAAATTATATTTTTTGCCTGGAATTATTCACAAAAATCTGTTAAGCAATTTATTCTTAACGCATTAATTACCGGCGGCATAATAGTAATAATATACATTCATAATGTCGCCGATAACGGTAAATAACATTTATATATATTAATTATCATTATTACCACATTAATCAGTCACTCCGGTTATAAAAAAGAATCTTTATATAGTTTACTTTGCTCTAAAATATACATGTTGTATACGTTACTTTCGCTGGGGTGGGGGGGAGAAGTTTCTTTCAAAGACCTTACCTTATATCTAAAGCATCACGTGTATTTATTTATTAATGTACGCTCCCCACAATATGCAACATTCTTTATCATCACACGATTATTATAATTTTTAGACGTATTTTAAGAATTTTAAATCAATCAATAATAAAAAATTTATCTATCATAAAGCTTTAAATTAGTTTCCCTCCGAAGCTTATTAAAACTTTCCTCCCTATTGAGACCCTTTGCGTAAGGTAACTTTGGTGGGTTGAAAAGAATTACGAAATAATCTATTTATACTAATTAAATGGAAGAATGGAATCGTTTGTGTGGATGCACTATGTAACTAAGTAGGATTCGTCAAAATATAATCCCCCTTTCATAATTAAACGAAGAGTAAGCTAGTCTATGTTTTGTCTAGCAATCCCTCTTATTTAACATCCACATTATTCGAAATAGCTAGTCCGCCATCTTGGGTATTCCGCCATCTTGGATATACCAGCTAACCATTGTTACCCAAATTTTAGTCCTTAATTAATTTCTATCCAAACTAACACATTGTAAGTTTGTTAAATGTTTGAAAAACTGTCAACGACAGATTAAATGTCATATCACAGCAAATCTTAACTGAGTGGTCTTTAATATTAAGTTTAACTATTCTCAGCTTAGTCTTCGTTTAAATAGGGGATATTATGTATACCTAAATAGGGTATATTTTGTAGTTGATGTTGTTTTAATGTATTTCGGTTTCTAGTTAATCCTATCAAGTTAGTAGCAAATTTTGGCCTGTTTACAGTTATATGATAGTTAGAATAGGCCTTATAATAATTGTGATTAGTAAAAAAATAATATTTATCTTAAATCAATTTAGTATTAAGACTGGACAAAGTCGGTACACATTTTTACTATTGAAAATACAGTCGTTTGTTTATACTACTTCAATAACAATAAACGAGAGGTACATTTTGTAAACTGTTCTAAGTAGTTAATTTTTTTATGGCTACTGGCTTACTTTCAAATCTCAATCCTATTTGAAATGTAGGATAGGGTTCGATAAATTTGTTAATCGGTACTCTTGAATGTTACACTAAAGCACAATAAATGAGTTAATTCTATGGGTTTACGATAATATAAATAATTTGTGAGATCGATCGAATCAAGAGTAATCCAGCAGTTCTTTTTTTAACTTATTATGTATTATCGTTTTTCTTTAATTTTTCAAGAACGGCCATTTGTGGGCTTGAAGCAGTTAAATAGACTGCTCCAAGCTATTACTGTTAAAAAAATCTACTGTGTTCTATTTCAGCTGGTTGTATACAGACGGTTTGAGTCAGTAAACAGCACTAGTGCTATTTCTGTTCTGGTGTTCAGCTTCTGCCTCGTAGGGTCAACGGTAAGCTGGTTCGCTTAACACCAACCAGATACCTATAGAAACAGTATAGCTGTACCCCGCTTGCCTAACTTAAGTCTTATCACTACATTGTCCGATCACAAGTTAATTTGATAGACAAGAACAAACAAACCAAATAAATTTAGTTATCTTCCTAGCTACTCCGCGAACTTTAGACGATTACTATTTCATACAATATTTATACAATGTAGCGTCTAGTAGGTATCTAGTCGGTGTCGCTTCACAACCACGATGTTACATGTCGAGGAAATAAAAACTAAAATGAAAAAGAAATGATATGCGCGTCTGTGTGAGTGCTGTTTTGAAAGATTCCTTCCCAACTTCCGTACTGTTTTAGCTATAATTATGTACTGTGCAGTTACCGGCCTAAACATTGGCGGCGAAATGTACCTAGGTGATATGGTGGTGTACCAGCTATTATTACATATAGTTCGGCTGCTTATGAATTTCTGGCATTTTGTGTATATTTTAATTATTAGTATGTGGCTATTTAAGTAGATATATGTTATGTCATAAAGTATGACGGTAATCTCTTGTGGCGAGGCTGACTTTTCAATAGTAAATGTGATATGATTGTAAAGAGCTTGCGAGCCTGGTGGCTTGATTTGACGCTTGCAGTGTTAAATGTTATTCTGTAAGATTTATACTAGTGTTGTAATTATTTTATCATTTGACTCTTGGCTGTTTAAGAATCATAATCTAAGCACACTGAATAGCTAGATATCTTTTCCTAGGGAATGAATTTTGCGTTATGCAGATTAACCTAATATTTACGGTGTCATTCATAAAAATCTTATAAGCCTCTATATTTAAAATGGATTTTGTCTCATTCTTACTAATAACAATGTCAAGGGACTAACAAAAACAAACGAATTATAAACCTACTAGCTTTCCGACAGCGGCTTCGCCCGCGTGTATGTCGGTTATCATGCCAAAACATTACCCTCTTTTTGCGCAGTCGGATAAAAACTATCCTATGTCCTTTCTCGGGTCTCAAACTACCTCCGTACCCAATTTCATCCAAATCGGCTCATTAGATTAAGCGGGAAAGCGTAAGAGAGAGAGACAGACAGAGTTACTTTCGCATTTATAATATTAGTAGGGATTTTAGCTATTATAAGCTTCTGAGACTTTTATGAATAAGGGGGTTACTATTCCTATTTAAAAGATATCTGCTATCGTACATTCGGCTATTAGGTAATTTGATGTGCGTAGTTATGTGTTATTTGTATAAATTAAATCTCAAACTGGCCATATTTTATATATCAGACAAGAGTATCAGATATTCAAAATTATTGAAATTAATTGTTATTGATATATATGTATCTAAAACACAGCGGCTATATTGCCAATGTACCATGTAGATAATTTGTTAAAAATATCAGACAGCGGTTGTCAGATGTTTAATTAGCTTAATAATTAATGTCCGCACTATCACTGAAGACCAAAACCAAAATTTGGAACTACATGGCTTTGCCTAAAAATGGTTCCGTTTTTTGTTTTTTTTGGCGTCGCTTGTCAATTATGAAACGTCTTGGTAAAGTGCTTCAATGGTAGCGCACATTAGCTCAATTTATATTAAGTTGTTAACACACTACATATCAAAAACATGTTCATTATTGTCATCATGTTATATTTTCTTATATTTCTTAATATTTCGAGTGTCAGTTTAAACTGATGATATTTTCGAGGAAGCTACTCAACATCGGTCTAGGCGTTAATAATTTGATTGATGTACATATTTAAGATCTTCGTCAATAGGCGGGGTATCGAAACGTTAATTAAACTACGCCTTATGACATTGTGGTTTTTGTTAGATTGTGCTTGTAATGATAACCTTGTCAATAAAAATGTTCTACCGGCATTTTACGAACTCGCCACGTGGTACATGTCTCAACTAAAGTGTTAATTCAATCAATGCTTCAATATTTCTATTATTCTATGTTCCCACGATAGTAAATATATTTATCATACTAATTTATTACATTATAGAGTGACATAACGTAGCGTAACGTGGGAATTAATTATGTACAACTTTTGTGTCATTTTCTAGCTTTACTTTTATCCCAATCGGCGTCGAGTTATTAATTCGGATACATAGATTTCCTATAATTCATTTAACCACATGTTATTTGAAATACGGAAGTTTGTAGGGTCAGATTAGGAAGGCCTACCTCGACCAAAGTAAAGCGAGGGCTACATTTAGTTTATTGTTGAATATCATATTGAATTAGTTAGGTTGTATGTATGTAGTTGTTATTTGAAAATCTATTGTAATCGGACAATAATTGGAAATGTTCTCATTTCCAACTTGTTACTTTTTCGATAGCTGTAGAAAAACAATAATTATTCATCCCTATGTAACGAGCATAATGAAATGAACAGTTTTATTTACAATTCTCACGCATTGCCGCCCTCTTTTGATTTGATTAAAATAGTGCGATACTAATTTAATCTCGATAAGACAGTTAAACAGCTGTCTTATCATGCTGTCTTGTGCTATATCGACTATTTTCTGGTCTATAAAGCTTAGAAAAGTGTCAGTAAAACTAGATTTCAACTTGCTTTTTTCGTATGTCAAATAGTTGTAATATCACCCGCCCAGTACCCCTCAAGATACGTCTATGTGGAGCGGTAAATGGTAAAATTAAAGTAAATTCTATTAGTAAAAACATAATTTCACTTCCCTAAACACAATGTCAGCTTTAGGCAGGTTACAGTTGTGATATGTATGGTTCTATAAATCAATTTCTTTTATAACTATGTACAAATAGTGTGAACGGTAATTATATTGTGTATTTATTTGTAAGACAATAAAATATTTATTTACATAGTTTCTATTGAACTTGAAAATAGTTTAATTTTGCTAATTTAGTGCTTAATTGTACAGTGTCATCAATTAATAGATGGAATAAATGGCTAATTATACGTAATGAATTGTTTAATCTAAATATATAAAAGAAGATATCAACGCAGAGCCCAAACCGCTAGGTCTGGAGACTCCAAATTTGGCACATAGGTTCCAGGGGAACCTGGGGCCTAGGGGTGCACTAAGAAAGGATTTTTCAAAACTCACCCTTTAAGGGGATGAAACGGGATTCCAAAGTTTGTATGGAGAAACAAGATTAGTGAGATCAATTTCGCGGGCGAAGCCGCTGACGGAAGCTAGTATTTATATATTACTGGCGGTCGACTGGCGATCTATGATTCTAACACTACCTAATTGTCATTTGACATTGCATTCCCGGAACATCTTCACTAATACCTACTTGATTTATGGTATGGTTCAATTTGGCTACTATAGGTACCTACCTATTATTAGGAATCGTTTGTATGTGAGTATAGAAAATTTTTGTTTTTAGACTCTTTCAGGCATTTTTTAAGTCTTTAAGTCATACAAATTACAAACTTCTTTCAGGGGAGTGCAAGACGCGTCATACTTAAAACTAATAATAAAGGATTGTCACCACTGACCTCCATTAGTATGGAGGTCAGTGGTTGTCACCCTATGTCTTCTACATTATAAAGGAGATAGATTTGACTGTTTGTTTGTTACAAATAGGCTCAAAAACTATAAATTCTTACAATGCAACTTTACCGAGTAACATAGGTTATATTATATGCTAAAATAAATTTGGGATCTGTATGAAAACTTCGACAATGTAACCCAACGTGTGTGCCAAATTATCTAGTTTATACCCTCTGACCCCAAACATATACATACGTGCCTATACTGATAACATGTGTGATGGGTGAAAAAAGAAAACACAATTCGACATGAATTTTTTATTTATTTTTTGCAATATAAAACAAGTTTAATCAAGAATTATCTTATACAACATTCGGGGATCTTATGCTTTCCAGGATTTTTTACGCCAAAAGTAATTCGAAATGTTTCGGGATTAGTGTCTATTCCCTTGGCCTGTCAACAACAAACAACGGCCAATGAAACGAATTTGATCATTATTTGCTAAAGTTAGTGCTGTTAACAGTCTGACCCCACTGGTGCGCTACACTTGGTTACTTCCCGAAGATTGCCCTATGTGTGGATTACCTAAGTAGGTAATATCAATCAATCGGCCCAGTATTCTCCATCCAATCAGTTTGTTCATAACTACTACAGTATTGTACGATGTTACAGACATGTCTACATGCTCTTCATAACCATCATGTGATGATCCGATAATTAAACTTGCGTGCTTCATTCATCAAACAGCCTTTTGTGACGGCCTTGGTTTGCTGCAAAAACTGTCCATAAACTACAATGAAGTTACTGCCTTGACGTTACTCGTAGTTTTTGAGTAAGTATCATCAATTGCAGCTCAATCAAGCACAATTGTTGCTAGGCAAAAATTAAATTTGGTAATAAATGCACCAACTAATTACCAAACATGTGATAACTTTTCTGTTTATTATATTAGAATTTTAGTCAAATTATTTTATTGATAACATTAATACTACTAATCACCAAAACCTATTTAATATAATAAAATCAAAGACAAATTAAACACCACCTGAAGTAAAACTATGAATGGAGTCAATGTTCATTTACATCAAATTCCTTTGAGATTTTTTCATGTTTTCTTTATTTGCTATACTTTAAAACATTTTCCTAAAGTTATTGTTTATGTAACATCTAGCACATCGCAAGTGAATTTGATGTTAATGTGAATCACAGTTAAACATGATAGTTTAATAATAAACAACTTAATGATAGTGATTACAATAGTATAAACATACTGTACAATAACCAACAACCAGACACCACATAGCCTAACATAAGACATACCACTACGTATCATTCGACCACAAGCTAATATTGAATGGTTAGTTCAAGGACAAGAATTTGGACGAACCAATCAAAATTAGCCTTTCCTAATACCCTGCCAACTTTTGAAGAAAACTATTTCATACAATCCAAGGCGAAAGTGACGCTGTATGTCTGTCGCGTTTTAACGGAGATAGTTTAAGACCCAGGGAAGAACACAGGATAGTTTTAATTCGACTGTGCAAAAAAGTTAATGGTTTAGAGCGATAACTGAATTACGCGCGGGCGGAAAGCTAATATTTGAATATAGTGATGTCTAGTAAAATTAAGAGAGCTAAACAAATTGGAATTCATTTGAGCAGTCAAGAATGTGTTTGTCTGAAAAATATAGGTACATAACTTAGAACAAATATTATGTACGATATTATGTAAAATACTAGGTAGCAGTGGCGAAGGTTGGAAGTCTGAAAAAAAAGTTCTTACTTAGAAAAATTATATCTTCACTACCGTCACCGATCGTTCGTATACTTGATGCTGTACTTATTTTTGTTGCTATATAAAACTTAGGTGTTACATAATATATTATTAAGTATGTGATATTGACTATTTCCTAAAGGGAAGCCGATGAGAATCGGCTTGTATGCACTCTTAGCCACTGCTAAGTAGGTGTGTACACTTTGCCAGAGCACCAGCACGGTGTGATAGTTGTGGCTTCCAATAACTGATCAGAGAAAGTCAACCAACTGAATGTGTGGAGGCCGGATAACACGCGCGGACGTAACCAGGAGCTTTGGTGCATAAACAAGCTAACCAAACAGATTACTATCTAGAACTGTGCCCTGTTTAAAGAATTGTCTGTGATTGCTAACAAAGACAGTAAATTATAATTGTTGCTCAAATTATTTTAGTTACACATAGTTGCCATTTGAGTCTCGGTACTTAATTTCCTCAAGAATAGATAAACAATACAATACCATCAAAAGTAGACATAGTAAAATGGACAAGGTTAGAAACACAATGAGCTAGTTCATTCTAATTTGCACATTCAGTAAGTCCTAGTTTAGGTGAAATAAATAATTGACCACAGTCTAAGTAGACATTCTACGTAAATTAACATAATTATGTATATTTAACACTGAAAACCCTTACTACACCTAAAATTGGAATGAATATAATTTAATAATACCTTTATAAGTACTATAACAATAATATTATTTTTACTATACATTTATAATAATGGCATTTTGACAAAACTGACACTCGGCATGTATCTAACAATCTCTAAAATAAAACTGAATCACCAAGGTTCTTACACATAGAAAATTAAAAAAAGAGAAATTTAAGAAATACAGATTATTAAGAAATAATTTATCCAATAGAAGAGATAGGCATAAACATTATAAAGACTTCAAAGCCAAAAACTGGGCGAGACTTTCTAAGCATGGAAAGTCGGCCAAAAAAGTGTGTTAAATTATTTCGTCAAATACCAATATCTAAATGTGTGAAGCCGGGCCGCAAGTGTAATACAAAAATGGAACCCTATTTCCCTTTGTTACTTCATCCATTGGAAATGGCTGATCTGATAATGATGATTCATATTGTTGAGTTTGTTATTGGAAATGTAAGGTTAAAAAAAATATTAAAGTTGCCACATTAAGTTTCCTCATGTAACTGCTAAGGTTACATTAGGAATCTCTGATAATATTAACTTGTAAATGTAAATAAACTCTAACACCTTAGTGGTTTTATGTATTTGTAATAATTCTTCGATATGACCAGACATTGTCTGTCAGGTTAGCCAACTTAAAAAGTACTAGATCAAATCCTTATGTATATCACTTTCTATTTAAAATTTATAATTTTTTACACTTTTAAGTTATTTATGATGCTAGGCTAAAGCATCATGATTTCATTGTCCCACCCAAACTTACATACAAATTTTTGTATAAATCATATAGGTTGAAGTCAATGTTACATACAATGTATGTAGTACTTCTTTTTTAAGTATACTTACATATTTTATAATACTAATATTGTTATATCTACAGTTAAGCTGCAATATCCAGAAGTATTCAAATGCTAATTGGGGAAAATGAGCTCCATTGATTGTTGTAAAATGTATTTCACCAATTGACTAATTTACATCTTACAAGGTATTGCAGCTTCAACATTGATATAACATGTTGATATCCTTAACCCCTAAATAATTAAGAAGACCACATATAAAAATATATCTCTTGCCAATGACTTAAGTACTGTATAATAGGTCCACAAATAAATGAGGTTATAGGGATCTTCTTTGTCATTGACATTAGCCCATTTTCTATAACATCCTTAGAATACCCATTATACATAGGGCTCCTCAGCAGATAAAGAACTAGGCCTAACTTTCTTCTACTTATCTCTAACCTCTGTTCAGAAGACATATACTTCATGTGTCTATTATAAAGCTTAATACTTGCTACATCAACACTGAGTGCAAGAAGCCACTGCTTCCAAGATTGAGTTCCAAATACTCTCATAGCACATAAGTGTACCAATGGTTTCATTACATGCAGCAACTCGGCATAAACCAAATCTTTTACATCAGTACTTAGACCTTGCTTGTCACTGACTTTAACTGGCTCCCAATCTCGGAAAGCGACAGGCGGCGCTCCATCAACCCGCCGCATAACCCTCCCTGATCTTCGGAGCATGAAATAAGCATTAGAGTTTTCATCGGTCTCTGCATTTTGTGAAAACTTCTTTCTCTGAAGTGCTGCTATTGGGGGGTGGGATAAAGGCAGTTCCTTGAACCTGTACAGGAGTATAAGCGCTGAGGAACACTTAAATACCTGTAGTATAGTTGCTACTGTCCATTTGCCGCGGGATCCCCATCTATTTTTGACTACTAGCTCAACAAACACTTCACAGTAATGTATCACAGTTAGCCACAGTTTGATCTGCTCCCGTAGGCCGTAATATGGCTCTTTAGCACCGTAGGCTTCCCTAATAAGCCTGTCATTGAACAATGACACGAGTTTAGAGAGAGAATACACGAGCTCAGAGACTATGGGTGATTTGTTTATCTTCCCTGCCACGAAGTAGGAAGACCACGTCGCCGCTGTTTCTACGTCTGTCACCAAACCAGGATTGGAGATCACCCACCGCTTGTAAATTGAATAAAACTCTTGCAAAGATAACGATTTATCCATTTTTAACAACTTCTCTTCCGCTCATAAGTATGTGGCGTTTATATAAAATCTAAGCACAGGCTTTACTAAGATAGGTTGTAGAAGCACCTTATAAACAATTTTGAGAAATTTAGACCAAAGTGGGCAAATTAACGTAGGTACATAATTATTCTAATTAATTCCGGGATTACAAACAAATAAAATTTCATTTGACTTTTGCCCCGTGCGATGACCAAAGAGCACAACAGTGTTGTCAGGTCAAAGTTGTACTTCACCCTAGGTTTTCTTAACTTACCCTAGAATTTGTATTATTAAAAAAATATCCTAAAGTATCTTACCTTGTCTTTTCCTACTTTACGAATAAAACAACTGTATTTTTCACAACACGACAACTCATGAAAAGAAAGTGCAACAGAATTTTTTATGCTTTCTTGACACAGAATCTGTAATGGATCAAAATAGTTCACAATTATATTTTACAGTTATTGATTGTTACCCCAAAAAGTACCCTAAAAGAATATATACCCTAAAAATTACCCTGATGGGTTACATTTACCCTTAATATAGGGTAAATTACCCTAAGTTGGCTGGTAAATTACACTAAAGCAAGGGGATAGAGGTGCGGAGACGCCGATGAATCTCCGGAAATTGCCGATTTAACAAGTAGTCGGTTTTTTATTAATCTCCGGATATTTATTGCCTATGTTAAAATATATATCTCTTTATTTCTCAAGTACATATTTTATAACGTAGTTGTTTCACATTTAAGTTTTTATCTGACAGGCGTAGTTCTAGATGTTGTGCTTTTTAGCCAAAACCAATGGTTGTTAGATTAAATCAACCACCTTTGATGTTGGTTTAACTTTCAGTTCACAAAGATCTTAAAAAATGTTTACGCGTATTTTTTCTACGGAAAATGAACAGGATGGTGTTGTTCTTTTCCATACAAAAATACGCTTTGACATTACGACGATTTCGAAAGACGAGATTAAAAAAGTTCGCGCTCACCTTACAGACTGCAGCAGCGTAAGCATTTATAAACTCTTTGACTGCGGCGTATTTTGATTGAAACGATTGAAAAGCTACATCTTTACTAAGTACTTACCGTAGGTATAGCCTACCTTACTAAGTAAAGATGTTGTATAGATATATGATAATAGATGTTATATGCTGAAAATAATTAGGGAAACGTATGAAAATTTCTATAACCCAAGGTATGAAAAAAGTAACGAAAAATATATAAATAAATAAATCTTAATATATATATTTCTTGTGTGCGTGTGTATGTGACTGAACTCCCCCTAAACGACTGGACCGATTTTGATGAAATTTTTTGTGTGTGTTCAAGGGGATCTGGGAATGGTTTAGATTCACAATTTTGCGCGGTACGAAGTTCGCTGGGGCAGCTAGTATTATATAAATATATTATATCGCGTACACTGCGGAAACTATTTCATTAAACATTAGACCAAAGTGATATACTACAGTTTTATTGAGATCATAAATATCTACAAAACAGTCGACGTTACCACATATCTAAATATTTTAGTTAACTCACATTAACTACTTTTTCATTTTAAAATATGCCGGTACAAATTAGACTCAATTATTCGTACCTTGGTATTAACCCATATCTAAATAAATCACTTAATCTTCAAGGGTATCTCGGTACCTGTAAACTACTTTACAATTATTATTTATATCGAACATACTATTCAAAAGGTATCATGAGTATAAGATTTATCAAAATTGATATTTATGAAACAGAGCGGTCTATGGGGGTGATATAATTTTGAGACGTATATCTGCGTAACTGTATTTTGTGTATTTGTGTACAAGTTTGTTGCCACGTAGCGCGGATGTACCGATCATAATGCGATTTTTTTATCAGAAAGCTGAAGTAATAGAGATGATTATTCACAAAGAATGTATCGAGGTGTATAAATTTAACTTATATAATTATTTCTACAACAAGAAAGACTTACACGTAAAATTTGGGTAATGGTTCCTGTATGTGTAAATAAATGTAACACCATGGCTATATCCCTCACGGGGTAGGTAGAGCACCAAGTGATCTAACTTTTTTTTAAGTACTTTAGTAAAACCAAATACGTACAATAGGTGTTGGTTGTTAGGTGTTGGTTGTTAGTTGTTGGGACGTTAGGTTGTTGGTTGTTAGAAAAAAATATACCTAACCTCCCAACACAGGTTAGGTATTTTTTTCTAAGAAGCCTAACCTAACCTACCTATTTAGGTACATTGTATGAACAAAACCACAAAAGTTTTGTGCAACCAATTTCGCAACCTCTTGCAAGTGTTACTTATAGTCTACCTATTTTGTGAAACCCTGTAGGTACTTTAAATTGTTAATCGATAACTATTATCTGAATAAACATAAGTTAATTACGTACTTAATTTAATAAAAAACTTGCCTATTTGTCTAGTTAGGTAAATGTAGGTCATATACTCCATACTTTAAAAATTACTAAAATTTACTAGGAGAAATGTAGTTGTAATATAGTTTGACTGGAATTTCATTTACATCTTTATCCCCAGTTCATAATTTATAACAATCTAGCAGACCCGGCAGACGTCGTTCTGCCCGGTAAAGCAGTGCCATCTACCGGGTCTCAGACCTACCAAATATAACCAATAATAAATAACAGGTATTTAACCCGGTTATCGGCACTTCTCCACTTTCTAAATTTTCTTTTTTTTTAATTTTTCTCTGCGTAAGAACCATCCTCGTACTTAAAGGAATATTTTAAAAAAATAATTAGCGAAATCGGTCCAGCCGTTCACGCGTGATGTCGTGACAACGGAAAACGGGTTTCATTTTTATATATATAAATGTCACTCTCAAATGGTGACAGAATTTTTGAAATAACTCCAGTAATTTTTGAGTTAGTTCGTAACAAACAATTAAATATTCCTGTATAAAACATTATCGCAAAAAAACATTCATTTCCTTGTACATACCAACACCGTCTATTCCTAGTAGGTGTTCGTTCTGTGATTCTATGTAATCTTTTCCAATTTTTTTTATTCTGTGTTGCTATATCTTTCTTGTCTATGGTGCAAGCATTGTGGGGTTAGATTGTTTACTAAGTAAAGTTAATAAATTCTACGCTACTACTTTTATAATACCTGTTTGTCATGTCTTAAAGAGTGTTTGCTATAATTGGTGCAATTTTAACCATCAATATGGAGCGAAATAGTTCTCCAGAGGACTCAGAACCTTCAGTAACCCCAGTCGTAGTGAAGGCCATGATTCAAGGACACTTAGCCTCTAGTAACAAACAAGACAAAAATACAGTTTATTGGGTGGAAGGTGTTTTAGACTGTTTCTCTTCAGTGCTTTCTCTTTTGAAAAACGACGACGTAAAGCCTACCCGAGGTGAGTATTAAAAATAATTTAAAAATGACGCATTTTCGAGGTGCTTCCGTGCTACCTAGCGTATTAGTGTTTATAAATAGGCTGAGCTGGGGTCCAAGGTCGATGCGCCACGCACGTATTTCGATTTATCGTTGTCCTTAGTGCAATATTTATGCATCGGTTTCAAGGCGCGAGATCTCCGGCGACGCTGGCTGGCCGGTGCATTCGACGCGCGAGTCTCGGGCGGGAAGCTCCTGTCCTAGTCGCTAGTCGGAACTATTTTAAATTCTAATTGGCTGTTTTAATTGTTTTAATTCCAAATTCAAAAACTAGTTGTACAGTGTAGTTTGTGGTAAAGTTAACTTCTACTGAGTTGGTACTTTACTCATCAAATATGTTTAATTTTACATTTTTGGGGAATTTGTTGAGATGGCAGTGCAGGCCGGTACTGGATAATCTCTACACACTCACTCATTTCAGTAAGTAAACATACAAAGTCCATTTATTTGTTTTTTTTTATATCAGTTGCTATTCAATGTTTTGATATTAAATTGCATATTTACTTATCTTGTAAATTAAGTTATACCTATCAATACCTAGTGTTCAATTGTTATTTTTAATATAAATATTGATAATATTACATAGGTTTTGTGTTGCATAAAATCCAATGAGATAATAAAGTGATGATGTATATTAAATGTGTTTTATTAATACAGCACTGTATCAGATATGGTTTAGTTGATGAAGGTTTTAAAATATTTGCTGGTGTTTGAGTTCCATTCTAAGTTCCATCTATCAATGTTCTCCATCAGCATTTTGACTTTTATGGTCAATATTCTCATTCCTTTTTTACCCCTTTATACCTTTATACGGATATCTGTTTCCCGATAGCTAATATCTGTCTATGTTCAAGTTGTGAGAGAATCGGTATTTTCTGGGAATGCACTTTCCATCGTAGACCACATCATTGCTTAACGACAGGTATGCTGTGGCCAAACACAAGCCTATTATAGAATATAATTATTAATAGGGGTGTTCACCCTTCCAGCGGGGGCTAAAAATAGTAATCATTTGCATAACTGATATATTGAGGCGATGAATTGGAAATAATCTATCCACTCCAGTAAATATCTAGGACAGGGATGGTGTACTAATGGTACGCATACCATTGATGACATGTGACATTATGTTTTGGGGACATCACTAAATGCAAAGTTTGAACTTCTGTTTGGTATAATCATATTCCGTATAAAGTTACAACGTGCAACCTTACATAAGTGATTTGTCGATCAATCTGAAACTACAATCACACTAATGTTGCTTAGAGTTATGTTTATTATGAATAATTAATTAATTTCCTTTGAAAATGACAGAGGTTTGGTTGTGATATGATGTCACAATTATCCATTCTTCTATCTTCCCATCTGTTTCCTCAACTTAAAAATAAAATACCTCGGCATAATTAAAGACATATACCTAAATTTTAAAGCTCACATAAACCACTTAATTAATAGAGATCGCAAACTTAAATTTATGAATATAAATGAGTATATGTGGCCAATAGTCATATATCTAGCTTAATGTTACTCGACTATTGCTTACTGTATTACTTGCTGGGGCGGAGCTGCCAAAACAATTCTGAAGTTGCACAGAGGGCCATACTTAAAGTTGCCATTTTTCGAAAAATACTTTACCTTTGAGCTGTATCAAAATTGTAAAGTTCTAACAGTTCAACAAACATTTATTCTAAACACTTACTGCAACAGCAGGTAATTCTATCCTTATGTCTTGAAAACGATTCTCATCTGTAAATTGATTTAGTTATATTGACTATTATCTGGTATTGCAAATGTTATATTTGTATTTAGCAATTTAATTGCATTCTATGATTAAATAAATACTTCCGCCATGAAAAAATATATTTGGAGTCTACACCCTCATTAATCCTAAAGACGACAACTATAATAATTTTTGCAAAATGTTATCCGCCATTTTGGATTTAGAAATAGATTCCATTTTTGTCATCTACGCCCTAGATAATCTCTAGGTTTGATTGTATACTCAATTATTAATTGACTTTGATATCAGAACATATAACCTGCTACTTTTTTAGAATTTGGTTAAAAATAAAATACACACCACCGCACATAGAACCACCTGTTCGAATTACGGAGTTGGTTAAAATAAGCACGAACTTGTTTAGCGATCACAACATAGTTTTTTATAATTGCATAAAAAATAAAAAGAAATTAAGTCCAGCCCATGACTTAATTTTTTATACCTATTCTATTTTTCATATTATTTATTGAGTCCCGGTCTCCTATCTAGCTCATTCTATTTTTATCACTACAAAGAAAATTAAATCTTCGTTGATATAAAATCGTATTTCTTAGGCTGCCTGTCCGTAACTAAGCAACGCCCTCTCCGGCCGCCTACGCCTTATTGTTTTCAACGCAATTCAGTATTATTTTTATACTAGTTGAGCCGGGGAACTTCGTACCACGTCTAGAAACCTTTCGTGTACATATACGTATACTAGCTTACCGCCCGCGGCTTTGCCGGCGTGACCTACATTAACCAACAGCGGTTTAAAAAGTGGCTGTAGCCTTCCTCAATAAACTGGCTATCTAACAGTGCAAGTTTTTTTTAAATCGGACCAGCAGTCCCTAAGATTGGCGCGTTTAACCAAACCAATTTTTCAGCTCTATATTAGTAAAGATATTTATGTAAACCAAAATAAAGCCAAATTGGTCAATTCATTTTTATAGGTATCGTTTCTGGGATGAGGGTAATGTTTACGGATATAAGTAATAATAGTAGCCAGCCCCGGATTGGCACTGGTAGATATCGAGTAATTCCCGCGACCCCCTGGTATAAATGCGCTGCAAAACACCAGGGAGGTTTTAGTGGGTACCCTTTGGGAGTCTTGAGAAAGTGAGAGAGATAGTTTGTTTAAATGCGTTTGACAATTTAATTCAAATAAAGCCTGTAAACGATATGAAACACCGACAACTCGCTAGAAAACTGAGAAAAGTACCTTCACACTTATACATAGTAGGTACATTTGAACAATTTAAGACTCACCGTTTGTATGAATGCACTCAACAATATGTTTAAAAATATAAACACAAAGCAATAATTATCGCTGATAATTTGCTAATCGAAGCACGTCCAAAATGAAATGACCGCATGAATGACATAACATCATGCTTGTACTGTCAACACTGAAAAAACTTTCAATTTCACAGCACAATCCCAATCTGAAAAAGTTTAAATTTGACAGCAAAATCCCCTAACAAAATGATCCACCATTTATTTAAAAAAAAAACATAACATATGGTTAGGATAGGTGAGCCCGTTCTTGAGTTATAAAGTTACAACGAAAAGTGGCATTGATTTTTATATATAAAGATATATTTTTAGTTTCTATCATGGCACAAGAAATTTTTAATCGAACTTACTTACACACAGGCGTCGTCGTTAAGACCGTTTCGTCACGCGGTCAAGTGACTGAATAAACGTCAAAATCGCAATCGGTCAAAATAGCGAATGGTCAAAATCGCGATTGGCCAAAATAGCAAACAGTCAAAATTGCTATCAGTGAAATATTTTCAGAACAGTGACCGATTTGGGTCTAGCACGCGACGCCGTCCGGTCTGACGCGAATCTCGGTGATATAGCGAATTTAGTTATAACAGCTCTAACAATTTGAAGAAACCTAGGTTTACTATAATCTCAATTCAAAATATTTAAATGTAAAATATGACTGCTATATATTTTACTTCGTGTACGACGTATGGTTTGAAACGTATTAGCGCTGAAAGGCCAGATAAATAAAACTTTAAATGGCAGTCAAAGGGAAAATAGTCTTTAAATCACTATGTCGCGGAAAATACTTACTCCTAATCCGATAGCACTTAAATGTCACATAAGGATTTACTTAAAATACTGAAGATTTATTCTCTTTGATACTATTTTTACACTCTGATTCAAAATACAGAAAAATCATCTACTATTGGTAGTAGACCTCGGCTAGTTTCATACGGGCAATAAGTCTTTAAAGGCCTCTACTCTCCACATTCGCCGGTGAAATTCGCCAAAAAACTTTAAAATTTAATTTGATTTAAATTAATTCGTAATCGACGAACATCAAATGTTTGACTAGCATTGTTTCTAAGGTAAAGCGAAGTTGTTGTTTTTACTTTATTCAAAGCATTTTGTTTTTCATATTTACTTACCTACCTTGTAAACCTTCCCTGGACTTCCACAAACAATTCAAAACCAAAATTAGCCAAAGCAGTCCAGCCGTTCTCGAGTTTTAGCGAGACTAACGAACGGCAATTGATTTTTTATAAGGATAGATGACCATGTCAAAATGGCGATAACCTACTGTCTGTTGAAAAAAAATTGCAAGAGAATAATTGAAACTCTGTTCACTGTGTTTTGTAAAATATTTCTGTATCTCTAACATTTACCGTCTGGCTTACTAAGTCGCTTTTGGTAGGCACTTACCGCCAGGTAAGCCAAATGTAGATAAATTGAATCGCCAACAACCTGAACAAAATTAGATTTATTTATAACTTCTATCACGAATTTTGTCTGTTAGAATCAGATGGTTAACAGATAAACTCCTGGCCTTATTTCGGCTGCGGCGGCCAATTATTTCTGACTAGCCAGGGATGCAGTAGATATTTAAGTGCCTAAACAAAAGGTGCAATTTAAATTCCTTTATTCTTGAGTTCGATGGGACGGGTAGACTGAAACGACCGATGACAGATCAGAGTACTGGACTGACGGCTTAACTTGCTTTCCGTGAAAATGAAGTAGGCATCACACCATAAACTTCCAGACTATGGACTAGTGCTGGGTAATCAGACAAGTTCCAACACTCTTTTTGGTCTGGCACCGTGAGGTTTCTATCCCAACGTCGCCCACTGGCTACGGTAACATTACTTCAGCTGGAACTGTTTCCTTTTTCAATTAATTAAAAACTATCAACTTACCAAATTTAAAAATCTGCTAATTACTTACAGAAACTGTAAATCTAATTATACATAGCACATAGATAGCGATTCCGACATTTTCTGGAAAGTTTTTTTAAATCTGGAATAGGTTTGCGCTTGACCACAATTTGCCGGTTTGCAAGCAATGATGAATACCACCGATTCATTTGTGACTTGAAGAAAGGCAGATTTCAGCTTACGGTAAACAGAGATGCCTGTAGCGAATTTCACAACTAGGCAGTTCGCACAATAAAGGTGGAAGCAAAGCGTTACTTGTACAAAGACCAAAATCTAATTACGAGCACTTCCACAGATAATTGGGAGGTCCCCTTCGAGGACATCACGGATCTAGTGTACCTGGGGTCCGGGGCGCAAGGCGTGGTGTTTGGCGGAAACCTGCATGGCGAGATGGTGGCTGTAAAGAAACTGCGGGACTCCAGCGAGTTCGATGTCAAACACCTGAGGAAGCTGGACCATGAAAATATCGGTGAGTGAAATCTGATCTAATGCTGATTGTCAGTTTTGTTGTCAATTACGCATTCTACCGCTACCGTAAAGTTAAGATACTTACTTAAATCGCTCTATTGGAACACACTAAACAAAATGTGATTTGGTTCAAAACATTTCATATATGTAGGTATGTACATAATAATGTACATAGAAAGTTAGACACAGTGTAATATTTTTATATTTTCTTTTGTTGTTTTCGTGATTCTTTTTCCTGGGGGTGGTGTTAGAGGGTTGTGGTCTCTATCTCCCACGAGGACCTCGGCTTTGGGGAGGTTGTGTTATTTCTATTGAGTGGTTTTTATTGTTTAGTTGGGTTTTCCTTTAATGATATCAGGCAGGTTGCAGGAATAACATGGAGTAGAGTAGCCGGAGAGAGATTAGATTAGAATAGGTTGGAGGAGGCCTTTGCCAACTGGCAAACGGACCTACAGACACTAAATAAGGACCAAATATGCTAAAAATATTTAATTATGTAAAATTTTAAATATATAGTAACAGAGTAGTATATTTAAAAACAAAATTGTATATCTGTTGTCCGAATAAAACGTGAATTGTTATTGTAATATAACTTTAATAGGACCACCTGGGAGTAAACCTTTAAAACAAAACTTGAAAAAAAATTCCGATATCTCCTCAGGCTTCTTCGAGAATCTAGTTGGTGAACGCATGAAGAATGTTTGGTTGAACTAAGAACATCCTCTTTATTAAGCCGGTTATAATTCATAATAATGCCATTTTAATAAAATTAAATGCGAGAGCGAAGTTAAATCAAGGTTTGATCGATTGTTCCCGGTATATTGACATTGACCTACTTGCGGCGCACTTCCCTAGGCTGCGACATTGAGCCTGGTGACCTTTCATCGTGACCTTGTGCCCGCCGGGATGCTGCTGTCATGCACCTGAAACTACCTCTATAACTTTGTTGTTTTAATTTTATTGATTTTGTTATCTGTTGGTCACTACTAGCCTTTAGGTTGGAAAGATTAGTTAAACATTGTGATTGGACCTTTTTAGTTTATTTATTCTAAAATATTGCGCTTGACTATAACTTGCTATGTTAAGCAATGATGTAGTCTACGATGGGACGTGCCTGCCCAATATACCCACTCGTGATTACCAATGATTTTGGGTGAGAAAGTGGCAGTAAAAATTGGGCCCTATATGGTTACCATAAAGTAGCTACAGCATAGCCGGTGACTGGGTGATATTCACCTCTGCCGACACCTTCGGATCGTACAGGTGTGATGCTATGTTTAAAGTGTCGTACAGAAAAAAAGAACAAATATGTTTCAGCTACTTTCAGCCTAACATTCGTTTAAGTAAGAAGGTTTATCTGAGGAAGAACATGAAAAGAAATATTGTATCGACAGTTTGAGCGATATACCTAGTCCTTGGCCTTATAAGTAGCCTTTATATGCCAGCTTATGACTGAACGATTTAAGCCCATATTATTCAAATTAACTTAAATCTTATTTCTTAAACAAACCTTCATCCATCTTAGATGCCAGCTATCTTAATAAGGCCCCTGTTAGCGCCGACTTCAATTAACCGGTGTAAAAGTCGGGTTAGATCGGAATGCAACGCATATGATTGTAGGTAGTCAGTAAAAATTGTGATTATAGTTTAGTAATAATACATAGTTTCGACTGGAATAATAGTTAAGCTTCATTAGATTTTGTTGTGTAGAGAGGACCGCCCTACCATTGATAAATACCGCCTTGTATGTCCTCGACAAGTTGCAGCGGTCATGGGTGCGATGTGTTCTGGGTTTACCAGCCCTCTTGATACGATAAGATAAGAAATAAGACGTGTAGGCATTTCTCCAGTCGGGCTACATAGAGAGCAAACTGACTTAACTTACTCATTGTGCCCTACCTCTTAGTGTCGCCATGTAGTCAGAGTAAATATTTTTGACGGTTCAGTTAGTTATCTACTTTACGAGTACCTTCGCTGCAGTTCGCGACGCGACGTCCTACGCATGGTATACCGAAAGTACTCCAATCAGTTACATACATATATATAGCGCTTCGTAGGACATTTCGTCGGCTGTTTTTTTATCGTATCTGTTACGGGCGAGCTTCTGCAAAAACAAAAAGATTATTCTAAGATTATTGGAAGATCGCTCGACTAGGGACGCTTACCATTGCACCTATCGAGATGGTACTATGGTACGATGGTCTCTATTTGTAAGTCATGTCGGTTACGTCACAATGTTTTGTGAGTAGTAACAACGCGCTAAACCAATAACCTCTGATTAAAAGTATCCTATGTCCTTCTCAGAATCTTAAACTATCTCCATACCGAATTTCATTCAAATCGGTTCAGTAATTTTGGCGTGAATGCGAGACGTACAGACAGGCAGAGAGAAAAAAGTAACTTTCGCTTTTACTATATAAGGTTAAGCTGAGTCCAGTAAGAAGGAAGTGATTTCACAATGTTTCTACGGTGCGCTTAAAATGTGCGTCGTAATATTTCGGCGTGACTCATCTAGGCCTACTGTTGGATTTATCGATTTTCAGCTGCGTACTACAGGCCCTACGTAATGTTGGCATTTTGTAAGTTATTGTAACCCTATTTAGAATGCCACTGCTGGGTACGGGTCTTGTCTCAACTATCTTACGAGTTGAGAAACTTTAGGTCTTAATCCACACACGCTGGCCAAGTGCGGGTTGGTGTATGTCACATACGTGTCCTCGAATGATTCGTTTTTAGACATGCCGGGTTGCTCACGATATTTTCCTGCATTGATATTAAGCAGCGGGATGAAACAATTCACATAGGATGCCCTCAGATTAGGTAGAGTGACGATCTCAACAGGGCGAGTAGCAAGAACTGGACGAGAAAAGCAGTGGATCGTGCACAGGGGACTTGCTTTAGAAGAGGCCAATGTCCAGCCGTGTACTAGAATAGGCTGATGATACTGAAACCCTGTTACGTCGTCGTACCATAAAGTAATATAATTTTCTTATTAATAATAAGGCATTCTAATAAGCTCTGTAGTTTTTAATTAATTTATTACAAACAAAAATACCAAGCTTTTTCCTCAATATTAGCGTGGGGCTTAAATTTGGGAAGATGAGATTGAAAATAAATTAATGTTATTTTGGGTGGGCAGCACCACGTTACTATAATCATAATTAAGTCTTGACCACCTTCAAATCTCTAGTTAAGCGTTTACACCCATATACCAAATTAACAACGGCCAAAATGACGTCACTATCAACTATTAACCGCTCAAATTCATACAGTCAAGGTTATAGTTACGGTTACACACTGATGATGCTTTGCAATTGTGGCAGATGACATACAAATTTGTCGTCTACTATACGAGCAGTTCGTGGCTAAGCTAAATATATGTAACTACATAATTTACTGCACTCACAGATCGTATCATTGTTAAATACTGCCATAAACCATACTTAAATGATTGTTCAATACTAGATTAAATTTAATTGACGTCTCTGAGTACGGCAGATAAATTTATATCTTTGACCTGAAATATTTAAGACTACCAAAGATAGCGAATGAGAATAACCTGTGTATGATAATCTTTATTCGAGGTACTCCAAATTTTTGAGTCAGTCTTCAGCATCATGAAGCCAGCTTGACATATTGCTAGAGTCAAAAATATTTCGTAAATTTGGGAATATAAAACGTCTTTTCACTTATCACCCATTTAACTTTAATTTCATGATGCTGCAACATTAGATTTTCAAATTCTCTGGTAATTTTGTAAGTTAAACTTAACTTTGACTTCAACTATATCTTTAACCTTTGTGCAATCCACCCTTGAAAGTATTAAGTTGTCCTGGAAATATGTAGCAAGTAATTACGATTGTCGGTGAAAAATTATTTTGCTAAAATTGTTCGCAGTAAATCAGCTTAAATATGTTACGTACTTATTTATTTTGCACGACGCTTTTCAACATATGTAAGTCGTCGCGACCCCCAGGGAGGAGAAGGGAGGAGAAGCCTTAACTTTGTATATAATATCAAATTCTAGTTCGACAGGTAAAAGTAATAGAAAACACATTTCCAATATGCTCAGAAAAATCTTAAAAGCATCGGCAACCATAGGGTTGCCTTTTATTACGTATGGTACCTAAATATAGTCTACCAAATGTGGATAGTATTCACACCTTTGTGTAATACACTTTTGGGCACCGACCTCAAAAACTATTTGGTGTATGAGTATAACCCCTTAGAAAATTTAACCCCTCTACCGTGGTACATACATGAACAGTTAGTATGCATAAACTGTTCATGTTTTGTGTTTGTGTGTATATAATTTTAAGTTATGTTAAGTCACTCGGTATATATGTAGCTCTCTAATGATGAAAGATTTTTTTTAATTCACCTCTGTAGTTTTTGATTTAAATCGGAACAAACAAACAATCGAATCTTACCTCTATTACAATAGTGTAGAAAAACTTTTTAGTCGGACTTCGAATACACTACTGGACTAATGACAATAGTATTTAACTTATTAATGTGGAGTATAAGTAGGTTAGGTCACTCCCTGAACAACACCTGATTAGTTACGAAATTGCGCAGTTCCTAATACTATTGACAACAATAACTACTGAAGCACTTATGAATTGTAAAGTTTCAAGTTTGCTCTAGTTCACAACATACAATTAGTTAGGGATTATGACCTCTATAGCTGTAGAGTTAAGAAACCTGCTTAGACATCTTAGTATAACCCCTAGCACGGTGTAACCTTTTTACTTACCCCCCTTTTTTTAACGTATTTTAAAGTGAGAATAGCTAAGACATGTTTTTTCCTTTTCTTTGGTATGACACTTGAAATCACGTGAATGTGATAAAATATAATGCTATTTTTAGTGGGTATATTAACGAAGAGGTTCGGTTTCCTTCCGGGCGATAACAGACTTCGTGTATTGCTAATGGCCATTTACTTACTGTTTCGACGAGTAAGAAGAACTTGAATGTTAATACCGTGCAGCTTATACGGCGCGGCTTATACCGCACGTGGGTGATAGTACAATCAGTGTGAATAGTGAACATCTTTCGTTAATGATTATTTATTTGTTTGTTCTACAACATCCTATCCTACTAATATTATAAATGCGAAAGTAAGTGTGTGTGTGTGTGTGAAGGTTTGTTATCGCGTATCTCCATAACCGCTCATCCGATTTTATTGAAATTTGAAATGTAGGTAGTGTATACCATAGAATCGGACATAGGCTAACAATATTTTCAAAAATCATCCCCTAAGAGGGTTAAATAGAGGGGTGAAGTTTGTATGCAACTTTTTATTCCTTGGTCCTATTCATTTAAAATTCGGTACACATAAACCTTAAGACAAATAATGAGATACGGGTTTTTTATTTTTCCATAATTACCCCTATGAGGTGTGGATAATGAGTTTTATTGGTAAAAATTAAAGTTTCTCTTTAACTGTATAGTCTCAAGTCCGATTCACTCCAAATTTGGCACACATATACCTTAAAAGAAATAATGAAACACGTGTTTTTTATTTTTCCAAAACTACCCCCGGTGGGGGTGTTAAATGAGTTTATTTAGAAAAATTAAATATTCCATAACTGTTTAGTCCTTGGTCCGATTTCCTTCAAATTTGGTATAAATAAAGCTCAAAACAAATAATGAAACACGTGTTTTTTATTTTTTCAATTTTTTATATTTTCATCCTAATACTAAGCGGGCAAAGCCTGAGAAATTATTCTGAGGGTGATTTTCTTCAAAGTTGATATCATAACTCCTTCGTAATTTTGATCTAAATTACTTTTTATTATGACACAATGACATGTTTGATAACTCAATGCTACGAATAGAAATCGAAATTTAAATTTCATTTCTTATAAGTATGGTCTAAGAGCCGTAGTATTTTTAAGAAACGCCTATTGATTTATGGATATACCTATGGGCGCTTGAAGATTTAAAAATGTTGCTTACACTCCTACACTACTGAACTAATTTTGTATGAAGATTGTTCGAGACCCGGGAAAGGATAGTTTTATTCGACTGCGAAAAAAGGGATTAATGGTCTAGAGCGATAACCAACATCCGCGGGCGAAGCCGCGGGCGGAAAACTAGTATTAAATAAAAAGTAAAAAAAAAAATGTTATTTTCTCAAAGTTTCCGCACCGTTAAAAAAGTTTTCCTGTCAACTGAAAAGCGTGTCAAGAAGTACCTACGTCACTTTTTACCTCCCTAAGGATTTGGATCTGAGGCTAGAATTTCCGTTGTTACGATGTTCTTTCTTTTCATAGTCATTAAAACATCCTTTTCTGATATCATAATAATATTAATATTTTCACACGTACACAGCGCCATCTAGTCCCAAATGAAGCAATTAGTTTTGTTTGTGTAATAGGTACTACGAACTAATACTTACTTAAATACATTTTTTTTGTAAATACATATTACAACCAGACACAGAACAAATTATCAGGTTCACCACACAAAGATTTGTTCAGGGTAGGACCCAATGGGAATCAAACCCATGACCTCCGGCTTAGCAGTCAGAGTCATCACTATGCCTATAGGCTAATATCAAAAGTCAGTTGATATCATAATATATTAACAAGAGTAATAATATTAAATCGTGTATGGATAAGTAAGATAAATAATGCGTATCATTGGCATAGAAAATTATTGTGTACACAATTTCTTTGATATTGGTTACTTTATTTGATGTTATATTCTTTTTCGTAACAATAAGGGTTAGTTCACATTGAAACGCTACGCTGCTTGGCGAGCGGTGGGTGTAGAACAGAATATCGCGTCGCCGAGTAATTAAAGATATGCCGCGTGTTCGTATACGCAAGTGAATTTTGCAATTTATATTGAAGAGCTTTAGTGAAAGTCACTTTTGTTAATGAAACTTGTGTATTTTTTTACACTTTATAAAAGTGCTTGCGTATGTACTGAAATTATTTAAGGGAAACGACGACGTTTCCAACGCACATACCATAGTTTAATCAGGAATAACCACACCGCGGAACGGACGCCCAGCATATAATTAATGAATAAATTATGATCAACTTTGATAATCATGATCTTAAATCCTACCTACTAATATTATTGACTCGAAAATTTATAAGAATGTATGGATGTCTGGATGAATGTTTGTAAATCTTTCACGCAATATCTTCTGGACGGAATCAATAGATAGATTATGGTCTGGATTAACACAAAGGCTACTTATTATACCACGCGGGCGAATCCGTGAGAGGAAGCTAGTTATAATAACGAATGCACTGCCACCTAGTCCTATATTAAGCAGATATATTTGTTGGTGTTATACATTAAATGACTTCACTGGTTTGTATAGTGTTATGTGGAACTTATGGTGAGCTTATTGGGCGTTAGCACTGCACTACAAAACATGATATAAGCATAGTCTTATCTCTTTTTACTCATCTCTAAACAATAGAGATAGATAGTGCTTGCAACATGTTTTCTTGCGAATGAATTAGCCAGTGGAAACTAGAGGTTACGAAGACGAATAAGTGTGTTAATGTAATCGTTAATTGTATCTTTTATTAATTGAATAAACAAATAAAATGGGTACTAGAAACTCATAAACCACTTAATACATTTTTTTTGTAAGTATAGATACATAACAATCATGCTCATCTCACAAAAGTTTGTCTTAGACGCGATTGGAA
The DNA here is from genome assembly GCA_936450015.1 of Meganola albula. Taxonomy (NCBI): domain Eukaryota; kingdom Metazoa; phylum Arthropoda; class Insecta; order Lepidoptera; family Nolidae; genus Meganola; species Meganola albula. The sequence continues at coordinate 8,280,988 of OW388142.1, read as the reverse complement.
CCCACCATCTCCGGCTTAGCAATCAGGGTCACTAAGTCAACAGGCCAGTCTAATTAGTGTAGCTATATCATTCCTAACATCGCGTAGATTCTGTGTGCGTTCCCCCTAATGCCACGAGTTGGGACAAAATAATGATATACACGTGGACACGTGTACACGTGTAATCATTATTTTGGCCCACGTCAAAGTTCAATCAAGTGGTTTGGTTTATTGTACAAGTTATTGGGATTGCTTGTTTATTCTTTCATCAAATATTCATCGAAGGCCACATAATAATTTAGCTGTATTCTGTATAAAGTATGCCAAAAAAAATCATGAAAAGCAATTTGTATTTCTTTAACATGAAACCGTATAATATCGTAAAGCTATTGAATTCAGGCTGAGTAGGTAATGAAAAAGTAAATAAGGGAGGAATCTAAGGTATACTTAATTTCAAATTATAAATGCTGGATTTCAATTGAAAGTAACATAACTTTGCGTCACGCCTGTGTTACCCGAAGGTGTAGGCTGGGGTGAAAATAACCCACCTTTCGCACGGCTATGTTTACGTTTACGCTATAATGTAATAGGGGCCAAGCCTAATGCTGTTCATCGGGCACGATTCGAAACTTCGGGCTGCAACTAAGATTCACTAAGTAAATTAGAATATTTTTTGCTCGAATCAGAAATCGAACCTGGAATCTCGCATTCCACAGGACCACAGAAACTATTTAATTGATTACTTGAAAGTAATCTGACAAATCATTGTCTTAAGTACCTATACCACAAAATAGATATGTATGTACTTAGATAAATTAAAAAAAAAAGAAAGATGTGACACTAGAACTTCTAAAATGAGTCCAACGGACTCACCGACACTCAGTCACACGCGGATTATCGAGTAGAGCTCATTAGTTTTATGTTTTGTGCTAAACAATTCAAAATGCCTTCTTGTGTGTTTAATAAATGTCAATCACTCTAGAAACAAAAATATTTTTACAGAAAATCAGGTAGTTACACTACACGTTTCAAACCACATGTAATGCTTTTGCTTATTTATTACCCGTTACAAGACACTGTTACGATTTTCCAATCAACCTTGAAAATTGCTGCATCCAGAGCTGTAAGGTTATCTCGCAATCAATACCTATACGAAGGAGATTACCCAAGCTCCCGATCGATGGAAACCTATCAAAATACGTTTTACAACATCCTTACTTACTTATATATTTGGTATAAAGTAACTCTGCCCATCGCGCTTTCACGCCCGAACTACGGAACCGATTTGGATGAATTTTGATATGGAGATAGCTTGAGTACGCGCGGGCGGAAAGCTAGTCACTACATATTATTCTTTTTCTATTTATTTAAATGTATTGACGTTTGTATAACTAAAACTGAAAACAGCTTTAATACCGATTTGGCTGATTTTGGTTTTGAAATGTTCGTACTGGTCCAAAGAATGTTTAAAAGATGAGAAGTACATAGTACGAAGTTCGCCAGGCACCTAGTTAAAAGCCTCCTAGTGGCGACTGTCAAAAACCTTTGAAAGGATTCTTACGTAATTTTCACCATTTTATAATAATAAATGAAAATACAGATACAATATAAAATAAATATTATAATTTTAGTATTACATAAAGATCGCAGCGTTGTAATAATTATGGTTGTTGTGTTGCCGGTGCCTGTCGACACCGCTCGAGTAATGCCTCTGGCGTTGCCTCCTAACAACAAATATACAAAAAAAATATGCGAAGTCGGTCTGGCCCTGGGCTAGATATGTAGGGTGACAGGTAATTAGTGTAAAATGCTTAGGTAAGTAGTGCTCATGAATACGTTTTTTCCTTAATTCGTTATTTTATATTGAGCCGCGGAGTGGAGACGACGATAATAAGTGTAGAGTAGGAAGGGACGAGATGACCTTGATCTTCGTCTATATTGCTCAATATAAAAAAAGGTAAAGCAGTTTATAAAAAGGTGTTAAAAATGTTTAGCGTGGTAAAGTATTTTAAGAAAATTACCTGACACCCTATATGGATTGACGCATTTACGCGCTGCTCAAGCAAAAGGAAACCACCATGTATTAGGTCTAAATGTCTGACATACACCAACGCCCACTTGGCCAGCCTGTAGACTAAGACCTGAACTTTCTAAGTCTTAAGATGATTTCAAATAAAGTCTCGGGTCATCTTGTACTTATTGCTCAATAAAAGTATAGCACGTGTAACTATAAATAATTGACCTTTAGACTGGCATTGCGGAGAACCGGCGAGTGCGTATCTACACCCACTAAGTCGATTTACCTCTTGGGGAAGTGCTTGAGAGTAATAAATTGAAAGAGTGAAGCCTTTCTAGTCTCATATAAATGATATTAAAGAACTCTTTGTTAGCGACATTACCCTGACAATATGACTACGCTGCATTAGTCCTTGGCCTAGCGTACAAGAACTTTTTTTTATTGCGCTATCTTCGGCGGGCCGGTGGCGTGGTCGGTAAGATACTTGCTTTTCACACCGCAGGTCGTGGGTTCGATTCCCACCCGAGACAAACATTAATGATGAACATTTGTATTTGTGTCGAGTCTGGGTGTAAATATCTATTATAAGTATATATTTAGAAAAGAAAAGTATTTTAAGTATAGTATATACCAGTTAGCTGGTTTCCATAACACAAGCTCTGCTTAGCTTGGGACCAGATGACCGTGTGTGTTAATGTCCCAGAATATTTATTTTATTTATTTATCTCTTTTAGCTTGAGGTGGGCAGATCCACTGTCAAAGACTGTAGACGCCAAAGACATTTTAAAAAGTGAAGTGAAAGAAAATAGCTTCTTAGAACGTCGGAGTTATTTTGTTTTATACTATTACGGCCTTATTAATAAAAAAGTTGTAAGACTCTTTAGTTAAAATGGACTTTGACTCTTTCTTACTAGTATAAATTTCAAGATGACAGACAAAGACAAACGAATTATAAACCTATTTCAGCTTTAATGATCTTAAAATACGTTTATGAATACGGGGGACAATCTTTTAAAGTCTGTACCTTGCTTAAACTTGACAATGGCAAAATTACGGAATTATTTCTCCATAATTAAAATAAAAATGTGTCATGAACGTAAAGGCGATGTCCCACTGCGGCGTACGTAACACCGGCACGACTCGTATTTTTAACTCTCGACAAAAAAGGGCTCTTGTAAGTTTGATGTCTTTGTTGAAAACTAAAGTGACAGATGGTTCCTGGCGTGGTTTTTAATTAACTGTTGAAAAGTTTTTAGGGTAAACGTTTGTATAAAAATGTGCTCTAAGCTATTATTAATCCGCCATTTTGTATTAGAGGTCATCTTGGATTTACAGTGAACTATATACCGCCCGAGGTTTCTTCTGCGTGGTCCCTTAGGTTTTGAAAAAATTGTACCGGTTTGAGTTGTGCGTTCATATGTTAATCAGTGAGTTTCTTCTTTTATATTTCGATGACTTTTCCAAGTCCAGACCTTTCATTGGATACACATTTTTAGAGGTTTGCAAAAAAAATTGCTGAACCGCAATCTTAGCGCGGTGGCCATCTTGGATTTATAAGGATGTTAAATATGTATTGTAGTATTGTCACGGAATTAATATGTCGGTGAAGGACAACATCGTGATTAAACCGGAATGTCTAACAACTAGTAATTTAAGGACATGTGATATTATCCACCAACGCGTACTTGGCCAGCGTGTGTGGATTAAGGCCTAAACTCTCAACTGGTATGGCAGTTCAGAGAAGACCCGTGCCCAGCAGTTGGACACTACAAAAGGGTTGAAGTGTAATGTCACCGGATTTAATGTTGCGTACAAAATTTCGTATCAGTGGGTCAATTGGGAGGGAGTAAAATTTCACTAGATTTGACCCATTATTAATAACAACAACAAGCATATTTTTTATTTTGAATTAAAGCTGGGTAATGTCAAAGCGTCGCAACACCTTTCCAATGCTCACCACTCGCTGGAATGAGTAATAAGGTCGCCGGGACGAGTATACAAAGTGGAAATTTCCAATGTGCCCTGAAGGGGAACCACTTTAAATCCATGAGGTATATTATTTCACTTAAAGGAAATTCTGTAGCCGTTCTTAGGCGTTCTTTTCCCCCATTCCTGTAGGTAAACATTTAATTACAATTTACGTGAAACTTTTACAAATACCCTTTTTCTTATTTTTGTTTAAACGGTATACTGGTTGCACTTAGCACACTTAGCACAGGGCACTTTAAAAAGGGTTTCAAATCGATTTACAAAGTGGCACACTTTGTATTATATTTATAAAAATAAAATCGAATGTTGTGAAACTCTGAAGCTCATATCTAACAATAACATTGTATCATTGTTATTCTAATTAATTGAAAAAAATATATATATACATGTCGGCGAACCGATAGAGTTGCAATCAGCAGTTACACATTTCGATTAATGATTGCACTCGCTCGTTTAATTTTCATAGCTAGCCGCATCAGGTGAGACTGGGAACAGACCAGGGAACGGGAACGGAAAGAATCGACGGTAATAATGATTTTTTAGTTCATATTCAATGTAGGCTTGTAATAAACAAGTCGCAAATCATAAGTTGTTGTATCTGATCGATACAGCTACCATAATGTTTGGCCGGGTAATAAAATTTACTGAGTGATACATTTAAATACAGTTATGAATTAACTAGGTTCAAATTAACGTATGAATTTATGTTAGTAATTCTAAAATATGTTACAACCTTTTGCAGGTGTTTAATTGTGTGTCATAGCGAGTTGCATTTCATGGTTGGTTTATTTATGTGTAATGGAACGCCTCTACTCATCATATACTGATTCAGTGATTACAAGTGATTTTCGGTGAGATAATAGAAGGTAAATAAATAGTATGAAGGTAAAAAACCATATTCCATATTCGTTATCACACAATACAAATGAAAAGAATTTAACTTAACATAAAAGGGAAATTCAACTAAACATAAAGAGGTAGTCAAACCAACGCTAATGCTACCTGTTTTTGAATAACAGGTCGGCACAACACAAATAATTACCCATAGATTTATTCAATGTGGTATCACATCTTACTCAGCAAAAGTATCTGTAGTTTAGTTAGAACATCTGACTTTAGAAGATTATAAATCTATGCCTCAGACTGACTCATAATAGTTTATTTAACGCTGTTTAACTTCGTAGCACGATTATGTTTCGTAGTTCGTTTGTGGATTCGTGTCGCGGTAAAATTTCGTAGCTCAGTGAAGTTGTTTCGTAGCGCGGCCGGCCGAGTGTGCGGTTGTTTCGTAGTAGGGTTAGCTCGTAGCCTCGTAGCAGAGTTGTGGCGTCGTAGTTGGTTCGTAGCATTTTCGTAGTTGTGCTACAGAGTTATTGATTCTGCGTAAATTGCATTTGTTTTAATTTTTTTTACATGTAAGGAACGGCTAAAGTAATAATTATTAATGTTTAATGACCAATTTCTTTACGTCGTTGATAACGGAAAATTTTATTTTATTATAACCCAGAAGCGTATTTTTTTTTAGCCAAGAACCATTTATATCACTTCATATTTTTTATCCACAGAAATACGCAACAAACTTCATATAACAGCCCTCTTATTTGGGAGTTAAAAATAGCCGCTCATATTTCTGTGCAAATGCTTACCTTTCGGTAAATTAGCAACTCCTCTCGTGATCTCCTAATTATTGAGAATAGTAGCAACTACCTAGAAGTAAATACCTTCCTCTTTCTTATTGTCTATGTAGTCAAGGTATTAAATAACAAAGTATTAAATAACCGCAAGGAAACTGTACGAGGTACCTGACGTCTTTTCTTATTTTAATTAGAAACTTTCACAGAAAACCCCCATCGTAATCTTGTGATGCTTCCGTTTGGTCTCGACATTATAAGTCTTATAATGATCTTGATTTAAAAGGAATTCATGAAGACACGTTAAACTTATAACACCCCGCCGTTTTTGCATCGGTGGTTAAAAAAAGACTAACAAATTACTTGTAATAATGGAAACCTTACTTCCGAAATAATAATAATAATTTTCTCAGACATTAATACGTGGTGGTCTTAGATAACTGGTATATACCATTAATCTATAACTTTGGACTCAATACTTTCTAATTTAAATTTGCCACAAAGTACTCGAACATAAAATGTATTTAACATACAATACAATAGTAGCCCTTTGAATTTTAGGGTGATGAGGCGTACAAAATAATTATTGTTGCTATTTATTGTTGACATTCAAGCTTCCTTTAATTGACTAACAAGTGCTAATTAACACGTTGTCCGAGCGGCAACGATACATTCAACTGTTAATAATTATAATTGATGACAAAGGTATTACTATAATGATATGCTTTTCAATTTGGATATATAAATTGAGCACAATATTAGACTGCCCGCCAATTTGCTAATATCTCTTGAACTACCGAAAAAGCTTTTTTTTATCTTAATATAGGCTTGCGCTTGACCACAACTTGCCTGATGTGAAGCAATGATGCAATCTACGATGGAACGCGCTTACCCAGTAAATACCGACTCGTGACTTGAAGACCGGCAGATGGTAGCTGTCGGGAAACATAGATGTCGGCAGAGAATTCCACAATTTGGCAGTTCGCACAATGAAAGTGAAAGCAAAGCGCTTTGTGCGTACCCGTGAAATTTCCACCATATAACGGTGGCGCATAGCCGTACCTCTACTTGTCCGACAAAGCGCCTCTTTTATTATCCTACTAGCTACCCCAGCGAACTTCGTACCGCGTATTTATTAAAAAAAAATGTTCCCTTAGGGGGATGAAAAATAGATGTTGGCCGATTCTCAGACCTACTGAATATGCATAAAAAATTTCATAATAATCGGTCAAGCCGTTTCGGAGGAATATGGCAACGAAAACTGTGACACGAGAATTTTATATATTAGACTAGCTGCGCCAGCGAACATCGTACCGCGTATTTATTAAAAAAAAATTTCACTTAAGGGTATGAAAAATAGATAGTAGCCGATTCTCAGACCTACTGAATATGCATAAAAATTTCATAAGAATCGATCAAGCCGTTTCGGAGGAGTATGGCAACGAAAACTGTGACACGAGAATTTTATATATTAGACTAGCTGCCCCAGCGAACTTCTTACCGCATATTTATTAAAAAAAAAAATTAACTCAGGGGTATGAAAAACTAGTTTTCGCCCGCGGCTTCGCCCGCGGATGTTGCGGACCATTAATCCCTTTTTTCGCAGTCGGATAAAACTATCCTTTCCCGGGTCTCGAACAATCTTCATACAAAATTAGTTCAGTAGTGTAGGAGTGTAAGCAACATTTTGAAATCGTCAAGCGCCCGTAGGTATATCCATAAATCAATAGGCGTTTCTTAAAAATACTACGGCTCTTAGACCATACTTATAAGAAATGAAATTTAAATTTCGAATTCTATTCGTAGCATTGAGTTATCAAACATGTCATTGTGTCAAAATAAAAAGTAATTTAGATCAAAATTACGAAGGAGTTATGATATCAACTTTGAAGAAAATCACCCTCAGAATAATTTCTCAGGCTTTGCCCGCTTAGTATTAGGACGAAAATAAAAAAAATTGAATAAATAAAAAACACGTGTTTCATTATTTGTTTTGAGCTTTATTTACACCAAATTTGAAGGAAATTGGACCAAGGACTAAACAGTTATGGAATATTTAATTTTTCCAAATAAACTCATTTAACACCCTCACCGGGGGTAGTTTTGGAAAAATAAAAAACACGTGTTTCATGATTTCTTTTAAGGTATATGTGTGCTAAATTTTGAGTGAATCGGACTTGAGACTATACAGATCCAGAGAAACTTTAATTTTTACCAATAAAACTCATTATCCACACCTCATAGGGGTAATTATGGAAAAATAAAAAACCCGTATCTCATTATTTGTCTTAAGGTTTATGTGTACCGAATTTTAAATGAATAGGACCAAGGAATAAAAAGTTGCATACAAACTTCACCCCTCTATTTAACCCTCTTAGGGGATGATTTTTGAAAATATTGTTAGCCTATGTCCGATTCTATGGTATACACTACCTACATTTCAAATTTCAATAAAATCGGATGAGCGGTTATGGAGATACGCGGTAACAAACCTTCACACACACACACACACTTACTTTCGCATTTATAATATTAGTAGGATAGGATAGATAGTAGCCGATTCTCAGACCTACTGAATATGCATAAAAAATTGCTAAAAAATCGCTTGACCACAATTTGCCTGTTGTTAAGCAATAGTGTGTTTAAATGTGTTGAGACTCTAATTTCTCAGCAGTATATCGGAGTCAGGAAATTGCATGCTGGTGTCTTACCCCCGTGCTTCGTAGAGCACGTAACGCCGTCGTTTGTGCGCTCGCACCGTGAATATTGTCGCAGTCGTGTCGACCAATCCATCCCACCGAACATGGGAGGGAATTTATAATACTTACCTCCCACATAGCTATAGCTAGTCAGCTAAGACTGGCCGCACAGCTGTACCTATAAGTACCTACTTATGTAAGTTATTCCGCAATTTTTAGATTAATAATTAGGTACGAATGCGCGTAATAACGAAAAAGCGGTTACAGAAACATCCGTCTAACAATATGAATTTGTCTATCAAGCACTGCTTTCGCTGTTCGGCTCAGCGTCACCGGTGATAGACTCGGTCGTGTTGTCATTGCTCATTAGTCACTCACGTCGCTATTGGATGGATATACTACTACACTCGTTAGCACTCTCCCTAGTTCGAAACTAACACAGTTGGACGTGATAGATATGGGATATGTTAAGTTGATAAAATGAGAATGACTGATCCGTAGTTACTCAAGCCTAAAGGGTCGTGTTTTCGAAATTATCTGGATTACAAAAATTACATCTATTTTGAATTCCAAGATGGCTATCCGCCATAACGATATCTATAGATATCGTTTTTGGGGTTAACGAAGGTGTAGATTACGAATTTAATATCTAATTTTAGATTTTTCACAGTGGAAGTAATTTTTTAGGCATACTTTTGCTACAACACAGCTGTTGAGAATTAATTTATTAAGAAAATTAAACTGCTGTATACAAATATAACATTTGCAACACCGTATAACAGTCGATATTACTTAAGAAATTTACAGAAGGGAAATAGTTTTCAAGACTTATAAGAATCAAATTACCTACATAAAGGGTTGTAATGAAACTTAGGTTACTACTGATGTGAACTAAAAATCTAGTCAGGAAGGAGTATTGATATCAACTTTGGAAAAATCACACTCAGAATAATTTCGCAGGCTTTGCCCGCTTAGTAAAATAAAAAAATTAAAACACGTTTTGTTATTTGTTTTAAGGTAAAATCTATACCGAATTTGAAGTGAATCGGACCAACCAAAGACTAAACAGTTCTGCAATATTTAGTATTTCCAAAAAAACTCATTTTACACCCCGTGGGGTTAATTTTGGGAAAATAAAAAACACGTGTTTCATGATTTCTTTTAAGGTTTATGTGTGCCGAATTTGGAGTAAATCAGACTTGAGACTAAACAGATCCAGAGAATCTTTAATTTTTAACATTAAAACTCATTTTCACAACCCTTAAAACAATTTTGGATAAATAGAAAACACGTGTCTCATTATTTGTTTTAATGTTTATGTGTACCGAATTTTAAGTGAATAGGCCCAAGGAATAAAAAGTTGCATAGTTGAGGCCAGATTAACTAGCTAAAATTGTAAGTACTAAAGCCAGTGCAGCTGACAGCGCAATTATCCGCATTGAAATGTGTCTACAGCTGCAGACCGGCTAAACATACAATGCGTATATGCACTGAAGCGCTCTTTGTAACATGATTTTTCCAACAGCTTGTACTTTGATGTCGCTTGCAGGCTTGCAAAGGTAATTCTTTAAAAGGTTGCATTAATATTGTGAAAGGAAGTAAATCTAAGTTATATGAAATGTATAGAAAGCGTTTGTTTAGTTAGGTTTAAAGGTTAGGAACTATGTGCACTGCTAGTGGCTGGCTGATCTTCAGTGTGCTGTGCCGAAGTGCGGGTGTGACTAAACTTGGCCGTACGCTGTATGCTGGTGTAGTGGAGTGAGGTGAAAGGAAAGGAGACTAGATAAAGGCCACGATGTTGATGCGAAGGTTCTAGAGCTGTTCATAGTAGAGGGTCACCAGTATAGAGAAAGGGGATGACTTGGTAGTGACCTCCCAGTGAACAGGGAAGATCGTCTGGCCAGGCGAAAGGTGCAATGCTGGGTGAACGTGATCCTAACTGTTCTAATCGGAAACTTTAAAATATGCTAATCGTCGGTGAAACCGCTTGTGGGTTTCAGGATTGCTTTCAAATTTTTCTTGCTCGAGTAGAGTTAGTTATGTGACGTCACAAATTCACTACCTGTGAATTTATTTGAGTTATTCACTTATAATTTAACCTGTTGCCACAAATCATAACAAAAACAAAACAGATTATAGGTAACAATAAAAAAAAATACATATAAATTTACATATCTTTTTTTAATTACTTGCATTTATTTTTATGAATGAAAAAATAAAAAATAATTTGTAAACGCATTTTGACATGTTCAATATAGTATTCAACAAGTTTTTGGGATTCCTACAAGCTTTTTGCCTCGTAACTTCTAAACGAACGCATCAATTTGATGTGATTTTTTTATTGGAAAGTTGAATTCCCTACGAAATTTTAAAGTTGATTGTAACTTTGATAACAATTGATATAGGAACATATTCAGATAGTGATCGAAATACGCATTTGTGGCTTAAGGCTGCCCTTTGTGTTTCAGTGAACCTGTCAATCTTCAAATTGATATAAGCTGGAATTGACTTGGAATTGTCCAATTGGTAGAATCAGGTTTGCTATTAGCAGAGCACGTTGGACCGAAATGCTTTTAGGATTAACGCTGGAAGCTAAATTCAAGCCTATTCACTGTGTAGGCTTTGGAAATAAAGAACAATTTATTATTAAAATAACAATTAATTTTAATTGTTACTCAAAGAATGACCTTAATCTTTTTTTCTATCAAGATTGGTTTTAAGGATCAAATGTCATCATCTATAAAAAAAAATCTCAACTGGAATTGAGAGTGCTCGTTGTTTAAGTGCGTCTCTAACTTGCAGAGATTATTAATTTATTTTTCCGTGTTTTTATTAGCTAAAAGGCATTTCTAACTAGTAATTGTAGAAGATTTTTCAGTTATGTATAAAAAGTGTTACATTATTTTACTCTGTAGTTTTATGCTAGTGAAGAGACAAGAGTCATTATTGAAGAAAAGTTGAATGTTTCGCATTCGTCTATTTCGTCTTCTTACTGGAATACATTGGAAGAAATTGAATAAGAAAGATATTTACTATGTCCTATGTTTCCCTTTTTTCCAAATACATTAAAATTAAGACTACAAAACTCGGCTAAATATAGTATTGATAAAATAAAATGGTAATAATTTCGAACACCACCTATAATTAATTATAGGACAAGAAAACAATGCATTTTATAAATTTTGGACACCATGTTTCAAACTGCTGCTGAGATAAATATCTAAATAGACAAAGTGTTAGTTTTATTCATGAAAACGGTTCGATTTCTCAGTAGAGTACAAGTTTTTTTTTATTGTTTAAATCCTATTTTTCTTGTGATTGAAATCGATGGCAGAATTATTAAGAACAAATTTTTGTGTCTTATTCAGACTTTCTGATACTGACCGATCTTAATGGGCTACTTGTATATTCTTTCTATTCAGTGTACGATATATCTTCTAAATTAGTTTAATACCGGAAGACAAAATAAGCGAGTATTTGCAAAAGTTTTTCTGCATGCATTTCCCTATAAGTGCAATTTTCAACACTTCATAAATAAAAGATCGGATCCTATTAATAGACCCTTTGAAGGTAGAAAGGTTGCAGACTGCAAACTGTCCTCATGAACTATAGTAGATAGTGATATTGTTTATTTGTTGCAGTTCGCTTCAAAGGCATCAGTATGGATGGACCGTGTCATTGCCTAGTCATGGAGTTTTGCCAGTATGGGCCGCTGTTCGAGTTCCTCCACAGCGGTGCGAGCATTGCGCCGAAGCAAATAGTCAAGTGGGCGAAGGAGATTGCGCACGGAATGGCCTATCTACACTCTAACAAGATCCTCCACCGCGACCTTAAGAGCCCCAAGTAAGATCTATTTATTACTTTCGTTCATCACCTTGTCTGATCCCCAGAGAATATATTCGCGGGATAATAAGAGAAAAACAGGCTTCAACTATTGCTACCTCTTTTAAGTTTCTGCAAGTCGTCCTAAATGGGCCGTAGGCATTTAAGGTAATTAAATATTAGCCACTAGTGCCCATTACATGTACACAGTCTTTTTCTTGTAAAAAAATAATAAACTTTACCTAGTGTAAATTTTAAACTCCATTATACCGTAAACTATAGTACATATCAATTTACAAGTCGTTTTCTGTAAATAACTAACTAAACTATAGTAGACTAGAGATAAGTTTACATTAATTAGCGTTGGCCACAGTATAAGTTTGCGTTTTTTGTAATCATTCCCCTTTCAAGGTTTTTATTTTAGAAAAGTCAACGAATGAACTTTGAAGACTGTTTCTATGACAAGTCACTCTGTACTTGCTTTGTGTAAGTAGAGAAGCGCTCATAGCACTTACGTCTCTGTTACCTGAAGACAACAGCGCAGGGGTGGCGCAGCGGTATCGGCCTCGCCTTTGAAAAATAGGTCGCAGTTTTGATCCACGGTCGTGCTCACGCTTCACTATATCGGTGAAGTGCGGTGAGGAAACCGACATGTCGAAGTACCGCAATTGGCCAGTATGTTTGTGGTCTAAAACTCTCTCACTTTGTTAGATAGTTAGAAGACACGTGCCCAGAATTAGCACACAAAAGGGTTGAATGGTTGAAGTGATAATCAGAGGAGAATATCACCCACATATCGCCGACTATAATTAGGGCTCATATATAACAGGGGGATATTGCTGCTACTATTTTTTTTTAAGTACTCGTATATTAGAAGTCATTTTGTTCGACGAAGATTGGGTGAAGGAGTACTTACTGGTAGCACAAAACATTTTACTACATTTTATAATGGGGATGACTAAAATATATGATAAATCGTATTTGAATTAGCCTGTCAGTAAAATTATAATGTTACATGTATTTTTTGCTTTGTCATTGATTATTTTTTATTTTATTTTTTGTTTAAAACTTACCTAAGTATGACGTCATTCGAGATTTCGCTGGGACGTATCGCCTTAATAACAAACAAAAAGTCACACAAATAAAAAGAAAAATACGTGTCCAATATTTCTAATTTTTCTATCTGACGGAAAAAAGCCAATTGAGCTCAATTTATTGTGTTATTATGACACTTATTTTATAATTACAACACTAATTTTGAAAGTGAAACTTTTATTACATGGTCTCAAATGTGTTGCATGTCGCGTGATGCGGCGCGGCGCGGCGGTGCCTATAGTGCGCAGCAGCTGACCGTGTAGTGTATAGACTATTACTCATTAGTGCCAGTGCTCCACGCTATTTTGTTTGTTTTTGTCAGTGTTTAGTGTAAAAAAAAGTTTCACTTTTACCGTGGTTTCATAAAACCTCACAATCCTTTTTTTATAGTCGGTTCGGTGTGGACGAAAAGTTAAATGGAAAAACGATCAATTGCGTAACGCGTACTCACAGTGAGCGGCCGGTCGGTGTATAAAATATAAACGAAAATTAATTCACATACGCTTCAACCGTATGTAATATTGCTATGCCACCGCGCACTCGTCTAAAAAAATGTGGAAAAAAAAGGGATGAAACCAGTATTTTTTTACGTTTTTTCTTCCGTTGTTTTCTATAGTTAAAGTAAATAACACTAGCTACCTCGGCTGTGTAGATTTCGTTTCGTGTCGGTTTCATCGCGGTTATCCGGTGTAGATGTCTTTGGCGTTGGCAACCGCCCCAGCCGGCTAGCCGCTAAATCTAACTACTTGAGCGGCCAAACGCTGGGGTGCAAAGGACCTTAGATCGAAGCCCTGTTAGCGAGTTGGTGTGACAAACTTTTAGACTGGTGTTGACGGTTCAATTTGATGAAAAATACTTTTTTTTTAATATCAACAGCTCGTGTATTGCTTACGTAAGGAAAACATTATTATACCAGAAATATGTTATGAAAATGCATTTAATACATAACCAATGACGTCGTGTACCTACTGAAATAAGTAAATTTATATAACTTAGCAATTTCTCGATGAACTAATGAGCTTGTACGGGGAATTTTCAATGAAGCTTTAATATTGAAGTAGTATTAGTTCGTGTAAAAGGTACTACTTGAGACTTCACTTCTATTGTTCGAGTTTTTCGTATCGAATATTTATAGTAAGCTGCTTATAAAATAATATTACTTATTACCTATTTTATACAAAATGTTTTACTACAGGTATATAGTAATATAGGCAATGTTAAATACTTGCGTTTTACGCCGCAGGTTGTAGGTTCGGTTCCCAACCCAGATCAAATAATTATTTGAGTGTACGTACATAAACAAGTCTGCTTGCCTTGAGCCTGGTTGTACTCCCGCTAATATTAAGAATGTGAAAGTTTGTATGGATGTTGAATGTTTGATTGCTTATTCTTTTATGCAAAAACTACTGGTCGAAATTTGATGTACTTTGGCACAGGGGTAGATTTTAGTCTGGAATAACACTGCTTCTTTTTACGTAATACAAGGATACCATAAACATTCGCGTTGCATTATTAATATTTATCATAACTGGCAATTATCGTGATCACTTTTTATTTGGGTTTCACCGGTTGTGGTCGCAAGCAGACTTATCCAGCGAAAAAGCTCCGTTGAAGACGGTGGCCGTGGAACAATTTTTTCTCGAACTACTTTTAGTACCTACCTAATATTAATTATCTATTTTTAGGAACCTTACACACTACACTTACAACACTTCAACCTTTTTTAGTGTCCCACTGCTGGCGGTTCTTCTCTCAAATATCTTACGAGTTGAAAGGGTTTAGGCCTTAATCTACACACGCTGGCCAAGTGCAGGTTGGTGGATGGCACATGTCCTCGAATGATTAGTTCTTAGACATGCCGGTTTCCTCACGATGTTATCCTTCACTGATTTTGAGCAGCGGCGATGAAACAATTCACACAAAGATGTGTGGGCACGACTGGGATTAGATCCCGCGAACTTATAAATCTAAGGCGAGGCCCGTACCGCTGCGCCACCGCTGCTCTTGCTGCGGATACTGCGGAAACTCTGATCAAAAGGAGAGGTTTTATAAGTTCTCTGTGTATCTGTGTAAATGTTTGTTACCTCGCAGTGCTTTAACGATTGGACCGATTTTGATGCGGTTTTCTTTATTTGAAAGCTGATTAATAAAAATTGTTATTAGCTAGATCGGGGTGTCATGAGCGCACACGTCACATGGTGCGGGCGGCAGTCGTTATTCGATCGTCAGTGAGAGAGCAAGTGGTGGTGCGCAGGCGAGCCTTATACAAGATTATTGTAGGATACATTATGCAGATACTATTCGGGGATTTTATATTTTTTTTACTTAGGTATAATACCACACAGGTGGTATTATTGGTGGTATTATTTTAAAAGTTATAGTTAGTTGTATTTACTTATACATATTTTGCAATTTTACAGAACTTACAGTAGGAGTAAAGCTGCTGAGTAAATAAAAGAAATTCCAACACCTTTTCATTGCTGTTATTAATAGGCAACGGTCCGTTTTGTAAATGTATTTGAATAGGCATTAGGCACGAAACGTTTTAACCAATTAGTGAGTATTAGAGACTGATTGGCCACGCGTTCGGGCGACCTCGTGTTCTTCCGTTCTAGTTCAGTAGGTTTAAGAATAATAATAAAAATAATAATAACGTTTATTTCCAGTTATTTAAGTGCAGTCTGTTACATAACGAATTTTACAAATGGGATCGCATAAAATAAAATAGTAACAATAAAACGAATGACGTTCTAACTAGGTTACAGATCAACCTGTGTAAAGGTCCGTCAGCCCTTATTCCCTTACAGAAAACACAATAATAATAATTAATCTTTTTCATAAAAATCATAAAAGACTAGTTAGACTAGTTAGTTAAAATGTACTTCGTATCTTTCTTACTAGTATAAATGTCAAGAGGGCAGACAAAGACAGAAGAATTATAAACCTATTTTAGCTGTAATGAACATATAATACGTTTAAGAATACGGGGGATATTATCTTATAAGAAGCAATGTTTACAAAAACATTAATAATAATTGTAAGACTGTTTGTGATAGCTAATAATGATGAAAGAAGAGAAAAGAAATAAAACATCGTGAAGATATGAGTACATTTATGTGTGATTGTCTGCGTTTAAATTTTTGTTAAAACGTCAGTAAATGTTTTTTTTAATGTAGTACCTTTTAGTGTTACATTGCTAGCCACAACTTTTCTCTACTATTGTGCCATCGCTGTTGGATCAGGTGACTAAATAAAAAATGTTTTTAAACCATCGATCTAGAAACAAGCAGAAAATAAACAAAACCGCTTTAATATCCGAATATTCGTTTACCTAAGCGCTACGCCACAAACAAGGAATAAAAAGTTGCATACAAACTTCACCCCTCTATTTAACCCTCTTAGAGGATGATTTTTGGAAATATTATTAGCCTATGTCCTATTCTGGGGTATACACTACCTACGTTTCAAATTTCATTAACATTGGTTAAGCGGTTATGGAGATATGTGGTAACAAACCTTCACACACACACACACACACACACACACACACACACACACACACACACACACACTACTTTCGCATTTATAATATTAGTAGGATAATATTATATTAATACCATTAATATTAGTAGGAAGTAGGATGTCGTCTGGCGCCATAGCTTCCGCTTGACTAATTATTTGACAATCAGACCGCTGATCCGATGTGATAACCAAAGACGTTACACAATTTACATATTTACACCGCGGAACAACACTTGTCGCCCTCTTCTCGCCGGCATCACACAAACCCTCTCTAATCTAAATATTTCCTGAAAACAAAATTCTATGTCGTAACCTAAATAAAAATTAAATTAAACCTCATAGCGATCACTTCAGCTTTGAAATTAAGAAAATCTGCACCACCAACACCTGCCTCTGGTGTTGCAAGCTTCTTTAGGCTACAGTGACCCCTTATCATCAAGTGATAAGTGACTTTATAGTATAAAAAACTGGTCAAGTGCGAATAGGCGCCGCACATAATGGGTTACGTCATTTTTAAGAAACAATTAAACGTTTCATAATTATTATAGTTTTCCTTTTAAATTCTTCATATTTACTACAAGCGTAATTTTTTTCACTAATGGGTTAGCTGGTAGGGGGGGGGGGGGATTATTTCGTCAATCTAGCCCTAAGTCGTAAAGCGCTCTTAACATACCCCTAATAATTTTTAATAATATACGTATTACGTGTTCTGTACATATACGAAAAAATAAGCAGCCTCGCCTTAGAAATACACCTAAGAACGGGGGTCGATTCCCAGTCGTGCCCACACATTTTTGTGTGAATGTGAATTATTCCATCGCCGCTGCTCAATATCGGTGAAGGATAACATCGTGAGGAAACCGGTATGTCTAATTAAGTACTAATCACTCGAGGACATGTGACATCCACCAACCCGCACTTGGCCAGCGTGTGTGGATTAAGGCCTCATCTCGTATTATAGTTGAGAGAAGACCCGTGCTCGGCAGTGGGACACTAAAAACAATTGAAGTGATTCTTCTAGCAGCATTACACGAATCTTTGAACTGTTTGGGCTGTCTATTTTAAAATAAAGGAGTTCCAACTCGCCGATACTCACTACCTCATTTTTTTTTTACCAAAAAATACTCTGCAGCGGTCGTCTGAAAACCAGTTTCTATAGACACTCGCATTTTTCCTCAAAAACTTTAATTGCCCACGGGTATTTTATTGCTTATTACTTTTTTATTCGTTCGGCATATTACATGGTTGTGAACGTTTTTAAAGTAACTGATATATAAACGGCAGAATCATACAAAATGTCTGCGACATTACCCATACATAGGGCTGGCAGCTCTTGATTAAAAAATTGCCGCCTTTCTGCTTTCTTTGGACGGACTAATCAAATTTGGTTTGAATTTCGAGCACAAATAGACTAGAGCTGCCTTTGAAAATGGTAAAAAGTTAAAAAATATATAACTGGATAAAACCCATGGTAATAGGAAAAAAATATAGATAGAGAGATGTGTAAAAATAATTTACGGGCGATTTGAGGATGGGAAGGGTTTTAACGCTATTTCTCAGAAAAATTACAACTAAAACTGCTATCGAAAACACATAAATAGTAAAGTAGTAGGTAATTCAAAAATATACAACTTTTGTATTTGTAGTTTTTCACATATCCTAAAAATATCTACAAAAAATCTAAATAACCAACTGTTTTACGACCGACACAAAAATCCATTTTGAAAAAGTTCATGATAAAATTAATATTGCATTTTTTGTGAATAAATATCGATGTTTCTCGTTTCATGCATTTTATATTACATCTTACATGGTGTAAAATAGCCTATACATTAATTGAAATAACACCTAGTTCCTAGTAATTCTGTTTGAAGTAGTGACTTTATCTTTCCTTACCCTTATTGTCTATTATTGTTACAGCATTCTTATCACGGACAACCTTATCGTCAAAGTAAGTGACTTCGGCACGAGTCGTCAGTGGGATGACGCGAGCGCTATCATGAGTTTCACTGGCACTGTGGCGTGGATGGCACCTGAAGTCATTCGCCACGAACCTTGCTCGGAGAGAGTAGATGTTTGGTCGTATGGAGTTGTCTTGTGGGAACTACTTACTCAAGAGGTCCCCTACAAGAGCTTAGAAACTCATGCTATCATGTGGGGTGTTGGAACGGACACGATATCGCTCCCGATTCCTTCGACTTGTCCTAGCAGCATTCAGATACTATTGAACCAGTGCTGGAGTAGAACTGCTAGGTGCAGGTAAGTTTACGTTTTAATCACTATTTCTCATTTTCTAAATAAATAATGTTTCTTTGCAGATCCCAGGAGGTTTACTCTTGACTCTCGATTGTATTTGTATCTCATTTCCAGAACTTGTTGATTGGTACTTTTGAACGCTACTTACGTTATAGGTATAGCTCCTTTTTGACAAAAATTTATAACTTCTCTCAGCTCTATGGTAAGATTGATTTTGTCAAAATGATTTGACAAAGATAGGCTAGGTTCTCTTAGTAGTCTGTGAAAGATAGTTTTACGTAGTAAACCTTGTTTGCTCCGGAAATGTTTATGTGTGTATTAAAATATTGAACACATTCTTTCCTTTTTTAATATTTTACTTACGTAAAAAAATGTGTCCGCGTGTATATTCTAATAACTTTTAAACAGCCTTTACCCCCCAGCATACTTTATTTTTCACTCATTGCATATAATGTACAGCTATATTCAGTTATACTCATATATTAGAAACCAATTCGTTTACAGCACATGCGCGGCAGATATTTACATCCTCTCAACTATTCAACGGCATTTCACCTCTGAGGTAGTTTGATTACAGTTCCTTGTCAATCGCGAACAGCTCGCCTGTTGAACATCGAGTTCTTAACTCCCGAAATTCAATTATTTCATCGATTCCTAATTTTTTAATTCTTGACGTAAAAGTTGGGTGTTTTTTGCCAATAGTGAACAGTGCTGGTAATTAGATTCATTTGTTAAAGTGATACAAATTTTTGGTTCGATAATTATAATATTAATTTCGGATTTTTTGTAGTTGTAATGTCGCGTATAATATTAAACTTTTTAATGCAGAGATAAAAAATATAGACGGTTTTTATTTTCATTCGGATATTTTATTAAATTTAAATATGTATATTTTTGATTTTATTTTCGACGTTTAGTTGGATTACAATTCTTTGTCAATCGAACCGCGTTGAACGTCGAGTCAGTAACAACGAAAAAGAAAGGATTTTCTTTTTTATAAAGTGATTCGAATTTTAATTTTCGAATTTTGAATGATTGTATAGTTTGTTAATTAAAAATGAATCTTTCAATTTGTGTTATTACACAAATTGAAAGATTTTTCATTTTCATTTTTAATTAACGAACTATGTGATATTGTGATATTATTAGTTTAGTTTAGGTTTTGCTTTAGTTTATTTTTAGTTAATAATTCTTTTTTTAACGGCGCTTTTTTATCTAGGCCGCCGTTTAAGATCATCGCGGCGAACTTGGAGATCGCGGGCGAGGAGCTCGCGTCGTTCCCGACGGACTGTTTCAGTGTCACGCAGGCTGAATGGCGTAAGGAGGTCCAGCAGGGTATGGACAAATTCTACGCAAGGTAAGTCATTTTGTGAAACTTTTTGCCACGTAAATTAATGTTTCTTGTAGAACTTCTTACTTTTTATTAGATTTTTTTTTTGTGATTTTTTTTTATTAATTCCCTACAAATAGGGGTATTATAAGTTTGACGCGTAATCCGTGTATAAATTTGTGGTCCACTAGCGCCTAAATGGATGGACTGGTTTATTGCAGTTTTGTTCTTAGCTAGGTCGAGGGTTTAGCAAATTTTTTATTTTAAATTATTTTTGTCTAAGTCAGTTTGCTGAGCGTGTTTTTTTTTTAAAAGCTTTAATTAGATTACTGTTTTTATATTACCCACTTCAAAATGTCCGATTCATTTAAAATTTTGCAAACTTGTAAGGATTGATGCCAAACAATAGTTAAATAGGTCATCTCGAAAATCGAAAAAATAATTTGTAATTCATTTTAATAATGGTAATAAAGCGTGTTTCTTTTTTAACTATATTGAGTCTGATAGATTGATTTGGATGCAGTTGCGAAAGCTGAAGTAATCGAGATTGTCGTTAGCTACGTCGTTTTCATTTATTTTTTTATTTATACTTTCGCTAAGCGAGTTAATTACAGATTTTAGTAGTTTTATTATCTTTTTGTTTATCCGATTTGGATGAAATTTGGCGTGGAGACAGATTGAGACCCGAAGCAGATCTTAAGATAGTTTTTATCTGACTGCGAAAAAAGAAGTTAAATGGTTTAGAGCGACAACCGATAAATGCGCGGTCGGACCCGCTGGCGTAAAGCTAGTATAGTATTACAAAATTATTTAAGACAGATTTTTCTTAAACTGAATAAGTCGTTCTCTTTATTCTTTTGAATGATTTTAATTTTAGAAGCGTCTCATTTCATTTAATGTAATGAAGATATTTAGTTAGATACTAGCGGACCCCGCAGACGTCGTCCTGCCCGGTAAAGCAGTGCCACCTACTGGGGCTGAAAATAGATTACGACCGATTCTCAGACCTACCGAATCGGTTAAGCTGTTTCTGAGGAAGTTGTTTTTTTTTCTTTCAGTAAGAACCATCCTTGTACTTCAAGGAGTATTCTATAATAACAATTAGCTAAATCGGTTCAGCCCTTCTCGAGTTATGCGCTTACCAACTCATTTTTCGATTCATTCATTTCATTTTTAATTTTCATTTTTAAATTTTCTTTGCTTTATAAACCTCACGGAGCCCGAGACCTTTCCAACGAATGCAAAACCGTGCAAATCGGTTCGTGCGTTCCGGAGTTATAGCGTCAGGAAGGAAAACCCGACTTATTTTTATATAGTAGATTTCCTGTTAAATATATGATATTTAAACCACACGAAATAGGTCCATCTGTTTAGGCGCTACGGGGCAACAATTTTTTAACACAGATACGTCAAACTTATAACACCTTTCTGTTTCGTCGGGGTTTAAAAAGAATTGAGAAAATTCAGATTTCAACAAAATTCACTGTTCTTGCAAGATAGGTCTTTCACGCAAAAACTACTAGACGGTTATGGATGAAATTTTTCACGTAGATAGTTTATTGTCTGGAACAGCTGCTTTTCATCGTAATACAACGCGGGTGAAGCCACGGACGGGAGCTAGAATCCAAATATAATTGGTCCAAAATCTGAATAGGATGATCGTGGAACACGCTGCAGTAATAATCATTCAATTTTCATATTGTTTTGTGTTGCATAGTTAATGTATATAATATATAATACAGGTAGTTTAATTAAACATCAACCAGTCCCTACGTGTATATAATAATATCAGGAAATCGCCGCTTCAGTAGATTACAAAGGTTTATTACATTGTGACTTAGTAGGTACCAGTGGTGAAGCCTATAACACGATTCACACCGGTTTGCCTTTAGGGGTTCGTCAATATAACGTACTAAATATAAATATTATGTAACGCCTAAAAGTTTTTAATACCTAGCATCAAAAATGCAGTGCATACTTCTTAGTAAGTTTAAAAGTGCGTAGGTAACTAAGAGATAATAATAATACAATAATATAGTGAGACATTAACACACACGGTCATCTGATCCCAAACTAAGCAGAGCTTGTTCTATGGAAACCAGATAACTGGTAATATACTACATATAATACTTTTCTTTTGTAAATATATAATTAAATATATGTAGATAATTTCACCCAGACACAAGACAAACAGACATATTTAAACAAATGTTTGTTTCGGGTGGTAATCGAACGGCAACGACAACTTCTTAAAAAACTTCTTACTTCAACGCGCCGGTAGCGTGGTCGGTAAGACACGTGCTTTTCACGCTGCAGGTCGTGGGTTCGATTCCTACCCGAGGCAAACATTTGTTTATATATTATGTCTGTTTGTCTTGTGTCTGGGTGTAAGTATCTATATTTAAGTATATATTTACTAAAGAAAAGTATTATATGTAGTATATTACCAGTTAACTGGTTTCCGTAGTGCAAGCTCTGCTTAGTTTGGGATCAGACCATGTGTGTTAATGTCCCGTAATACCATTATTATTACTTCTTAAAACTAGCTTGCCACCTTGCCGCTTCTAATGTCATCATTCGTTCTTTCGATTTTTTTACGTTAGCAGTCAAATCAGATACTTTCAATATTAGATTACATTCAAAAAATCATGACAAGCCTGGTAGTATCCTCTAAGCTTGGTTCGTTTTAATTATAACATTTACTACCTATATATTATATTACATTTCTGATTCTGAACAACTTTTAAATAAATAATTCCCGTCGCACCTCCGTTTGCTCTAAAACATTAAACCACAGTAAATATAAAGGTTAACCAACCACAGTAATTATATAGGTTAACTAGCTGCCCCAGCGAACTTCGTACCGCGCAAAATTGTGAATCTAAACCATTCCCAGATCCCCTTGAACACACACAAAAAATTTCATCAAAATCGGTCCAGTCGTTTAGGAGGAGTTCAGTCACATACACACGCACACAAGAAATATATATATTAAGATTACCTATATATTTTCTGTGATTGAACGCTTCAAAATCACCAGTGGCGAATTCCGACACTAAAATTTCCTTTTGTTCCAAAAATTAACCTGGTCATTCGTAAACTAGTGGTTAATCATTGAAATTCGATGTGGTCTAGCTTATAATATGAAATTGCGTAAATAATATTTTGCTAATAGAGTGTTTGAGAGTTAGGGGACAGCGATTTCCTTTGCTCTATATTCAATCCGACTAGAGGGCTGCCCAGCGGTTTGGGCTTTGCGTTGATATGTCAGTCAGTCAGTCAGTTTCTTCTTTTATATATACGCCTAGTACTACAAACTGCCGACGTGGCGCGTGATCTGTCGCGTAGGTACCTCACCACGGCGGGACACTTCGCTAGTACTAGAATCGCCTTACAGATTAAATAGCGTGTAATAAGATATTTTGGTTGTGTTAAGAATGAGTAAGGTGTCCAAGCCTGTCGACATCTAAAAAGTCGGGAACACGAGTGTAAAACCTCTGTAGGCTAATTTACGTAATTTCTAGACGCGCTGATTAAGTTACGGTGTCCTGCAACTAAGTTTACGTCCTACTGCAAAATGGTATTCTCGTAATCTTTTAGCTGTTATATAGGTAGTCTAACTGGGTGTTAAGAACAAAAAAACAAGAAAACATTATACAAGCGTAGTTGTGCTTGCAACATGTTTTCATGTGCATGTTTTTTTCCAGTCGAATCTATGGATAAAGCGCTCGCGTGACGTGAACTTGACGCGAGTGTCTCTGACAACGGTTGTTGAATACGAAAAGCGAAACTGCAATTGCACTGAAACTGAACTTATTTAATTACGTGAATTAGCCCACTGGTGTTGCAAGCGTCTGGATTCAGTGACCGCACACCATCAGATGGGCCGTATGCTCGTTTGGCGACGAGTTTTAATAAAGCTATTGAAAAATCTTAAGTTTTAATCTTCGATAAATAAATAAATAATAAATAAATAAATAATATGGCAGGTAATTAAAGCTAAGAATAAAACATTAATAACATGAGTCTAGACTTAAAATTAATTTTCGTAAACAATCTCATTTATTGGTGTAAATAGAGTTGCATTAGGCTAAGATTCACTTAAAACTCGTACTGAATCGAATATCTTTACTTCAATTCCTATTTAGCGTGTCCCCTGCTGCTAGGCATATGTCTTTTCTCAGCTATCTTACGTGTTGAAAGAGTTTAGGCCTTAATCAACACACGCTGGCCAAGTGCGGGGTTGTGGATGTCACATGTCCCCGAATGATTAGTTCTTAGACATTCTATCACCGATTCTCGATCACCTTAATACGTATGTTAGTATATGCCGCTTCATGTACAAGTAAACCCGCTTAGAACCAAAGCACATTAGCTACTTTTTGCATCGGCGTTATCTGTTTGTACTGTGTCTGTATTATATTGTGTGAGTATACAGATACTCAATACATAATAATACTTAATACAGATTAATGCTAAAATGAAGAGTTCGTTTTGATGAACGCGCTAATCTCAGGGACTACTGCAGCCGTACTATGACACCGTATAGTATGTATTAATATTGCAGTTGTACTAAACAGAAGTTGGTCTTCACGTTGTATAGCGGCATCTCACTTCCGCAGCTGCAACAATACTGCTTTAAGCTGTTGTAGTAGGTACGACGCCTGGTTTGAAAAGTTCTAGCACTGTTAGATAGCCCATTTACTGAGCTATCGCTCTAAAACATTAACCTTCATTTTGCGCAGTCAGAAAAAAAAACTATATTATGTTTTTGCCCGAGTCTTAAACTATCTCCGTACCAAATTTCATCTAAATCGTTTTAGTAGTTTCGGCGCGACAGACAGGGTTACTCTCGAATTTATAATAATAATAATATAGTGGGACAATACTATGGAAACCAGATAACTGGTAATATGTAGTATATTACCATATAAAATACTTTTCTTTTGTAAATACATAATTAATTAAAGATAATTACAGACCAGACTAAAAACTAACAGACATGTTCATCACACAACACACGACTTGGATGGGAATCGAACCCACGACCAGCGGCGTGAAAAGCAAATATCTTACCAACCACGTCACTGGCCCGTAATATTAGTAAGGATTGATTTAGTTTGGTTAGGGCTTTAATATTCGTTTTATAGTTTGAGAAATATATTAATTGAGTAATCGAAGCGAGAACGATCTATTGTCATGTGATAATAACGCGGGCTCTGTTCGACAGCGTTCATGGTTTTCACATAAACGGATGCATCATAATTGAATGCCGCAGCTGACAGACAATATTTCATTAGTGGACACACTCGTAACTCAATCTTGTACCAGCTAGCCCTGTGATGAACGGGAAGTAACTATTTTATTACAAAGTCAAGGAACGTAGTGAAAAGCTATTGAATTATAATTATGACTTTGTATTTGCTACAGTTTTTTTTACAATATTCTTGGAAATATCAATGTAACTATTATTGATGCAAATAAAAAAGAAAATACGAATCGATTTCAAAGTATTATTACATTAAGAGCGGAATTTCTCGAGTTTTGTTAATAGTTGTTTTACCGACTTTAAACGTGAGGCTACTTCGATGTTAAGTTGGTGTTGTAGTTGTTGAAAAATTCTTTTTGTTTGTTTGAAATTGTAAAAATATTTTTGAGTGAAAGTGTCTGTAGCCGTTTAGGGTAATTTATCGTAAGAGTTGGAGGGAAGATGCAAATGTAATATAAATCAGTATTTTGTGATTAATTGTTAAATAAACGTAAATAATGTGCCACTGCAATGTTTTCATTTTAGTTAAATTGATTTCTAACAATAAATACGAATGAATTTTTGTGGGAAACGGTATGTGTTTTAAAATATCGCTTCACCGGCTGTAGTGACGTTATCCATGACAAGTAAACTACTTCAGTTATACAGTGTGCCAGTCAGGAGACCATGTTTTGGCCCTAAATTAAAAATAATATTAGAAATCAAGTTGTTTGAACTACAACAATTACATATCAAATAAATGAGTTTAATATGAGAAATCACATTTTTTATAATCACTTTGAGATTGCAGGTTTTGCCAATAAATTAAAGGATTTTAATTTTTTAAATATATTCCTGGTCTACCCTACATGAAAATCATTCAAAATAAAGCGAAAATAAATATAGTGCATTTCGACCGTCCTCGGACGGCTCACCGAAAAAGTCCGGTGAACCAATAGAGGCCCTTCAGGCTAATTGGGTTAGGTCATCAGCAAAAAAAAAAATATAGTGCATGTTCCCTGCGCGCAAGCGGTCGTTTGCAATGCGCGATTGACGCTTATTGGGTGGTGGTTGGAGTAGTTTATTCAAAATAACTAGTCGGCCATGTTGGAATTAGTATGACGACACACTAAATCGGTTAAAGATATCTGCTTCAAAATTGAGTTTTTAAATAAATTTTTATACATAAAAGTGGAATATAAAATAAAGTAATTTGTCTAATTCATTCATTCATACAATACATTACAATAGTTTTTTTGTTATTTAAAACCAGCTGCCTCAGAGAACTTCGTACCGCATATTTCTCACCTTTTAAACCTTCCTTAGACAAAGTTCCTTGTTACAAAAGTCTTAAAAATCAGAATAAAAAAAAAACAATCTTCCTTGGATTTGTACACATATTTAAAAAATATACTTAGACAAATGGGTTCCGGATTCTCGAGTTTAGCAAAATAAGATCTTACAGAAAATACTCGCCAAACTTAGAGTTTTAGTTATGAAATTAATAATAACAATCTAGTTCTCCTCCCAGCAATAATCGTTTTCGAAGTCGATTAAAAATGAATTAAAGTTGAAAGCTGAGTAAGAATTGATTTTGTAAACTACTAACCTTTGTTTCTACTATAAGTCGCGATTTACCGAATCTAATTACCTTTAACGGAAAACAATTATAGTTAATATGTTTTTTTCGATAAAGTCCCTTAAACTTATAGAGTGATAGAAAAGTTGCCCCAAAAAATATTTCTAATCGATTTATTCTTAGCTAGCCCTTTCATTTAATTAGATTAGCTATCTATTGCATTAAAAATAACTATAAGTCCGCCATCTTGAATGTTCTCCATATTGGATTGAGAATGAAATCTCACAGCTTAATCTCTTGCATTGTCATTCAAACCAAACGTGTGGATATAGAACATATCAGCGCAATCAATTCAATTTATATCTGCTTCAAAATTGAGTTGCAAGATTCACCCGAGCAAACATAGTTACATACATTGCAAATAGAATAAAGCTTGTAATAGCTAAAAACCACGGTCACTTTTACATTCAAATAAAAAAAAAACCGCATTGAAATCGTTTCACTCTACAAACTTTTACACAGATACACACGTCAAACTTATAATAACCCTTCTGTCGGGGGTTTAAAAATCAAAAATCACGTAAGTAAACACGGAGAGATAGGATATTGAATAGGTTGTTAGCAAACGTTCATACAGGTCAGTGTTTTTAGGGCTTCGTATTTCTATAGGAATAAAACGGAACCTGAGCATGACGCAACTTAAAGGATTCTACTTTCTTTGACACCTGGCCATTTTAGAATAAGAATTTGTTATATTTTATTTTCACATTTTTTCCCATTGTCTTCCAAAAAGACTTCGACTGTACGATTAGAAAATCAGACTTGAATTTGAACTCATTTTCAACAACGGAAATGGCATTAGTCTATTGGGCCTTGAGAAAAACCCAGCAATGGTGTTATAGCCTTTTGGATTAGAAAAAGTAGACTTGGCCTTCGGCATAATATATATATTTTGATTTATACCCAGATTGAAACTAAAATAGCGACCAGGCAGTATGGTCCAAACCTTTGCCTGCCTTTTCACAAATTATATTAGCAACAACAATTTCCCTTATAACAGTATGTCAAACTCTCTCTCTCTCTCTCTGTGTCTCTCTCTCTGTCTCTCTCTCTCTGTCTCTCTCTCTCTGTCTCTCTCTCTCTGTCTCTCTCTCTCTGTCTCTCTCTCTCTGTCTCTCTCTCTCTGTCTCTCTCTGTCTCTCTCTGTCTCTCTCTGTCTGTCTCTCTCTGTCTCTCTCTCTCTCTGTCTCTCTCTCTCTCTCTCTCTCTCTCTCTCTCTCTCTCTCTCTCTCTCTCTCTCTCTCTCTCTCTCTCTCTCTCTCTCTCTCTCTCTCTCTCTCTCTCTCTCTCTCTCTCTCTCTCTCTCTCTGTCTCTCTCTCTTTTAAAAATATAAGGTCGCAATTCACCAACGCGTGTAGATTTAGGCCTAAACTCGTAAGGTACTTGAGAGAAGACCCGTGCCCAGGAGTGGGACACTAAAAAAAAGGGTTGAAGTGAAGTGTTGGTGCCGTAGGTCCTATGGTCCTATGGGCTTACGGCACAGAGCCCTTATAGGATCACTTTGTTGTCCGCCCGTCCGTCTGTCAAAACCCTTTATAAAAACCATATATTATACTGTACTGGCTGACCCTGCGAATTTCGTACCGCCTGACAACCTGTTATAGTTCAATTGACTCTTATGTATTATTACGAATCGTTTGTATGGGATTATAGAACAGTGTTGTTTTCAGACTATTTCAGGCGATTTTTTTAAATTTACTCTTCCTTAGAACTATTCTCGTACTTCATGGAATATTCTAAAAAAGAATTAGCGTAACACATTTAGTGATTAATTTTTGTGAAGTATGTAGATTATTTGTCCTATTACTATAGGTAGTACATTGATGTTCTCAGTTTAGTTAGTATTTTGGTTTTCGAGAGGTTCAGTGCTAGCCCTACGAGTACCTTGTGGCTTTCCATTGCCAGTTCGTTGAACATGCTCTCCAGTTCTGCTCACTAAACCAATTACGACGTCTTCGTCAGCAAATTCTGATAGTATTTAGATTTTATGAAAATTCAATTTGAAGCAGTTTTTTGTGTGATATAATATGTCAAAACTTTTAATTTTCGTTCTTTGCATACGAGGAAAATGAATTATACTCAACTCGATTATATTCTAGTCGACAAAAAATCGAAAGCTAAAGAGATTATGAGATAGTTAAAAAAACGATACGAATGAAAGGTGTGGGGAGTTTGTACTTTTTAATATAAATTATATTGTAGATCTATGACATAACCACAGCTTTATTTTGATTGCTATGTAATCGCTATCTACTGTGTTTCTAAAAACATCAAATTATAAAAGGAGACTCATAAAAATACTTGGATAGGTAGAACAGTATGTTTATTGCTAAAAGTAACTTTATGCTAGCGAGATGGGAATGATAATAATGAAGTAAATGAACGCGCCCGGTCGCTAATTCTCTATATCAACAAATCGGTGTTCGATCGTATTTAACAAATTTAATAAAACCATTTATCTAAAAACCGTCACAATCGCTTCAGCTTTCAGATAGAGAAAACTGCATCATAATCGGCACATTCTTTTAGGCTAAACTCTAGACTTAGATTTACACGTCAAACGTACAACATCGTTGGGTTCAGTGAGTTGTGTCAGTTATTTATTAATGTTTATTTAACTTGCGTATTCCAGGAGCCCAGCTAGTGAGCCAGTGAATCCGAACCAGGAAGCGAGCCAGCGACGTGAGGATCTGAAGCTGGCTCGTGACACTCGCCAGGTTTACGAGCAGCAGCTGTCAAGGGCCAACGATCTGTATATGGAAGTTTGTGCTGTTAGGCTACAGCTCGAACAGAGAGAGAAGGACCTTGCCGAGTAAGTACTTGTGCACATTGACACACACACACGGGGAGCAGTCTACCCAAACTCACACTACCTAATCTCATGTACAGAAAGACCAATATCACGTGATTAGATGGAGGAGGCGGATTAGATCGAGCCAGATCGTGCGACATCTCTGTAATATGCTATAAAGAACTTCGAAGAAAGAACATTTTGTGACTGCATCTAGAGCGAAATCGTTTCCGTGTGTCCAACAACAAGGTGGAGAGGGTCTGATTAACAAAAAGCACGCGAGATGTTTTAGGGCAGATATTATAATCTCACTTGCCATATTAAGAGTTTAGGTATTATCCTCGCTACAGAGTATAGTAAACTCGTAAAAGGGGCACATGTTCTTGTGATCTAACGCCTATAACATCTCATTTAAAAGTAGTTTTATTTCAATGTGTGATATTCGCGTAAATCTAAGACAATACTATCTCATTTGCTTCTTGTGAATAACAACCCATTGCACTGATTTTATCTCTGATGTACAAGAACGTTTTATTTTCACATAGCTAGTATAATTAAACAATTATATGTTTTTTTATGGGTCATACTAGAAACTGATATACTACATACATTTATTATATGTGTTGTATCCACAGACGCGAAAAAGCAATGCTGGCGTGCCACTGCGGTGTCCGTAAAACCAATAAAACCCAGCGTCAAACATCTTCATCATCTGACAAACCTGCTATCACTACTGAACCTCGCCGCCGTAAGGATCCCGTTCAACTGATTGTCAATTACGGCGGAAACAAGAAGAACAAGGGATGGCATTCAATTGCAGTTCCCGGCATCGGAAGTAGTCTGGGTACCTATTCTATCGCTGTACCCGAAGAATCTGTTAAGGACGTGTTGAACGACGTATCTCACATCTGCCCTGAAACCATCGCTAACAACAACCTTATGGATCTTAACAAGCATGTGCAGAGTTATAAGAAAGATACCGTTGTCGAGCAAAACGGCAACATTGATATAAAAATTAAAAAAGATAATGTCGTCAACGTCAATGATAACTACATCCCTGATGTAGCCCAGGTCTAGATTGATTTCTAGAAAACTCCATTTTATTTAAAAATGAGATTCGTTTTTTTTGTTTAGATTAGTTTTTTTAAGGAAAGGATCTCATTTTATTTTGTATATCAATGTAAGAAAAAAAAAGAAAAAGAAAAAAAAATGTTTTGTAGTGTAACCCCTTATTCATAAACGTCTTATAAACTTAAAACGGCTATAATAGGCTTATAATTCGTTTTGTCTTAGTCTGTCATCTTACATTTATTTACGAGTAGAAAAGAGACAAAAACCATTTTAACTATTTATTTATTTGTCTATGATAACACGGTTTTGTTACACCAATTACATTAACACATATCAATGGAAGCTAAAAGATTTTTATGAATAAGGGGATAAGTGTATATCTATGTGTTAGAATAAGTGTAATAGTGCTTATTTTGTTCGGTGATCACTATTATTCTGTCCCGTGTTTTCTTTTAAGATTATATACCAGCAGGAAAGAGATGGCGAAAAGACGTGTTATTTCAGCTATCGGATTTATAGAATAGAATTAGAACGAAGTTAATTCCTTAGTATACGATTCGACTAAGTTTGATGTTTCTAGATAATTAACGGAAAAACAGTTACGTTACCAATAGAAGGATATTTATTATTTTAATTAAAAACAAAGAAAATTAAAAATAATTTATTTACAAAAAGCAACTTAGTGAGACATATAGTACATTTTATTTTTAAAATGGATGTTGTTTTAGATTTAACTGACGTGTCTTTAAAAACAGTAGAATAATAATATGATTTGCTCAATTCCAGTCATTAATTTTATCAAAGCGTTTTAGACCTTACATAGTTATGATAAGATTGACATTCCATTGTTCCGAAGAGATCCTTTCCAGACTGAGTTGGGTGTTTAGGCCCATTTTTACACCCAAGTATTCTTGTTCGTAGCTTTAACGTGATCTGACACATACTTACATTCTTTAGAATTACAATCTATACTGGGTGGAATTTATTTACGGCTATAATTTTTATTAACAATAAAAACAATGTAATTTATAGATTTATACCGTAATTACTACACCAGTGAAACTTTTACTGAAGAAACTGTAATATAATTTTAACGTGTTTATTTAAGATTCCATTTTAGTTGAATTTCACTTACTATTTACTCTATTTACAAGCATCATAATAATACAAAATGGTTTTAAGATGTCATGATCGTTTACATTCTTGGTCGTGGCAAGCTATTTGTTTAATTTTAAATAGATTTCTCTTCAAGAAAATAAATGAATGTTTATGTAAAATTTGGTATCTCTAATATTTAGTGTTGTTTAAAAATTTCACCCTGTATACGTAGTTTTGGTGTTCCTTACAAGGGTCCCTTCATAATATATCTTTTTGGTTCTTTCTTGGAATTTTAAAACTAAGAAATGACGAAGTTAGTTATGTGGGTCATTTATATTTGAAGGATTATTTTAAAGATATTGGCACTAATTTGAATACAAAAAAAAATGTGATATGTGATATTTTGGACTGTTTTTATTTTGACTC
The DNA here is from genome assembly GCA_936450015.1 of Meganola albula. Classification (NCBI taxonomy): domain Eukaryota; kingdom Metazoa; phylum Arthropoda; class Insecta; order Lepidoptera; family Nolidae; genus Meganola; species Meganola albula. The sequence goes on along the minus strand of OW388142.1, from coordinate 8,248,374 downwards.
TAATTCACTTTGCCTTTTTAACTTCAGTGTGACCACTACTTTAAATTGTGCCAATTTTTTACTATTTAGGATTTTGGTACTCTATATTTCTATATTCCGAATAATTAAGTTTTCACGGTCATACTTACACTTAAAAATTCATCGGATGTATTATATTGAGATTATGTTATGAACCAATTCGAAAATTTAAATTTTTTTCTTCGAATTCTTTAGTTGAATATTTGATTTTTTGAAGATCTCAGTAGAATTTAAATTAAGTGGCTTTGATTCTCTTTTCGAAGCTCTACTATGGTTTTGTTCGGTCGTAAAATTAGGTAGTGTTACATACCGAAATTCGTAAAAATAATATGTGGTGATGCTTAAAGAAAACTATCAACAGGAGAATTGATTCCAATGTTTAGTCCGTTTAGTGCTCGAATTATAATGATCTGAATTAAGAATTTATTTTTTATTTGTCAAGCAGATAATTGGTGATATTTAATTTATTATTTATGTTATTGCTGTTTTTTGTTGGAACATTTTAACGAATACATAATAATAATTTGTAATATATCTTAATTTATAATTAATTTAGGTTTATACAAACTACGAATGATTTTTAGTTTTAGCTGGCCTAAAACATATTGTGACCAGTTTATTTAAAAAAAAAAAATCTTATAAAATTTATTTCTTTATATAGCATACGTTGTGAAACTGCGCTACGTGCCAGTAATTTATATCTCGATGTTTACTAAATGTTAAAATTAAGAATCCTTTGCGATACAAAATCGCTCTAAGGTCAACGTGGTCTCGGCGGGTTAAGCGATTATAATTGTAACCATTGTCTACTCACTTATTCGATTATAATATCGAGTCGAACCGCTTAATCTGCCCAAAAGCCTCTTAGATAAGCCAAATATAAGTAGATTCTTCAAACAGTCGTTTGGATGATAAGTAAGCCTTTCATGTACTTTACATGTACTCAATAATAAGACTTTATACTCATTGATTGTGTGGTTATAACTTGATACTAACATATTTTTTGCTGAGCGTAATGCGTTCACTTACGCGATGATCTGACGAACATAAAAAGTATGTGCTTGTGGTTGGATAAAAGTAGGAAACAATGTGAATATTTGGCAATAGGCACTAATTGTATTTTTTTAAAAGAGCTTTAGCCTGTTTACGTCACAGCCTATAACTGAATATATTTAGGTAGATCTACCGACAAATTAGAATTTTTGCATAAATTAATGTAAGTAAATTTTTTATTATAATGACCAGTTTTACTCAATATTGATAAGCGTGTCTTGTATGGCGTTTTATATCATACCATCGATCAGATAAAATATCTATAAACATCGCATAGCTGGGCCCCCGCGCTTGTTTAACTTATGTTGTCTATTCTTTTTTATATTGTTAATCATCCGACATTCTAATTCTGATTGGTTTGTTCAAGGACACGAACTTGACCGAACTAATGAAAATGAACTAACGGATCCCCCAGCGCTAACTTTTGACGATTACGATTTCATACAATATTTATTTATATGGTACACAGTCGGTATCAGATACTAGTGTTATCAAGATTTAGTGAAATTGGCTTTTTTATATGCATTTGATATAGTTATATTTTTTTATTGGCCGTACCTTTAAAATTCACTTAAGAAAATAGATTTTGGAGTGGTGCTGTAGGTAATATTGTAGATGGAATACACGGGATGCAAGAGAATTCTTGACCAAAGCAAAAAATATGTTACCACAACTTTTTTATTTTGTTTCGGCTTTTTACCAAAATATGTGTTAATTATATTGAGTTATATTCTAATATATTGTTTTGGCTTCGGAGCGTTTGGGAACAAAATCTTGGACTCTCCGGAACAATCCTTTGTTTTCACTGTGATTGTATGGTTCCGTATTATCTAAGTTTAACTATGGTGCTTCATTTTATATTTGTATTTTTTTATTGTGAAAGAGTTCACGAAATTTATATCAACTTTTTTGTTTTTTAGATTTTTAACTTTTGAGATCTCGAGTTTAATGCATTTAATTTGTGTTGTTTTAATATACGGGACCTATGCGGGTTTGATGCTATATTTTGCAAAGGACTTAATTTATTAGTTGTTTTTTCTGTACTTGTACTGGACTGGAAACTTGACAACATTTTAGGACAAATGTAGTAGCGTAAAATTTTGATGTTACAGAATCCCTCGCGCACTTACCCCGCGGTGTCCCGAATTTTTCAAGGTAGTAGGTTTCAATATACTGGAAAACTTTTTGATGGTTTTGGATCAGTAATAGATTATATTTTAGTGCATTATAATAGTAAACATCTTTTGTTAGCGATTAGATACTTTATTTTTTATATAAAGTTAAATATATTATGTTTTTTTAAATTTGTTTAATATTATTTTCACAGTTTGCGTACTGGTTAAGAAGTTTTCCCGTATAACTCTTCAATGTTTTCAAATATGTACTAAAAACTATTCCTAGTCTCGTCCAGTGTAATTTATTTATATAAGCTTTACAAATTAACTGAACAATGTATAGACTGCACTTAGTCTGATGTTTTTGACATAACTTTACTGTTTACTGTAAACTTGTTGTTCTGTGATAATTTGGCACTGTTGTACTTATTCTGTAGTACAATTCGAATTTTTGATGTCAATATATACAATTTCTGTACTTAATACCTTCATGTTTTAAAAAGTCTGAATTTGGTTTCAATATGCACTATACCATAGACTTATAATATTATTCCATAATTACCACAGCCTGCTAGTGAGATGAAATCATCTTATATGGCAATCCAACAGGTATTTTTTTTATGTACAATACAACAACTGCAATTGCAAGTGTGCCATACTACAATACACCGGTGAAATATGGCTTATATTCACCTTTGTTAACATCTGCGGGTGATGTGATGTGAGGCGTGAGCGCTATGCTATGTGCCATATCATTACTAGAAAAACGTTTGTCCATCTGTCAGGTTGTCTTAATGAAGTACTATTATAAATCTATAGAGTACAGTGCAGTGGCATGGGCTCCAGGCAAAGTAGTTTATATAAATGGAATAATTGGTTTATTATTTTGAACAGTGCCAATCTGTCACTGTACGTCTATAACCCCGACCTTTTCCAATGTAGTTGATGTTTACATTAAGCTAAGCATTTGTTGTAAATAAAGATAAATTTAATAAATTACCTTTTGAGATGATATTTAATGAAAAACAAAACAGGTGTTAATGTGTTAATACCAAAGATTATTTAGAACAAATGCGATTAAGGGATCTACATATGTTGTATTATCGAACCGTGGCGGCCATTAAACTTCATTTGAATTTATTTTAATCTGTCAATATGCGTATAGGTAAGGTAAGTCCGAAATTATTGACATCGAAGTATATTTAGTTTAAAATTATCCTGTAATATTAGAAAATAATATAATTTTATGATATTATGTCCTAATTTTACTCCCTACCTTCGCCTGAATAAATAAATAATACAATTAAATGGTCGACACGGCTAGATCCTTCTCAATTTTCTAGACACTAATACTGAATGTTAAATTAAAAGTACCAATATTTAAATAGCTATTTGTATGAGCTACCATTAACTGCCGCATAAAAGCGTTAATATTTCACTGCGATTACTCCAAAATAAGAAGTTGACTATGTATTACCAATGAGATTATATTTTGACTGAAGAACTGAGCCAAACAGCACATATCTGTGTCTATTACTAACTTACAGTGAAATTATACGCGGGATTGCAAAAGTGTATGGTAGCCTTAAATGTTACCGTTTTAAATAAGAAATTATGATTAGTTATTTAGCGACTGCACTTTATAAGAAATTGTCTTGTACTTAACGTTACCTCAGCTCAGTAGGCGGACAGTTTTGTAACCCACTAATGTGAACCACTGACGTGCTAGTTTCGTCAAGACAGGTGTCATTCTGCAGTTAAGGTACCTACGCCACGGTCGACGTGTCTCGAGCGATGTAAATTGCACTGATGATGACAGTTTGGATTTGGTGGGAAAAGCTACTTTTTTGTCCATGATACAGTCGTCGTGGGTCGCTTTTGGCTGCTGATTAATATACAATTTTGAATCAATATACAATTTTACTTTAGTTGAGACCGGGAGTAAACGCGATTGTGGTTAGAAAATCTCAAATAGTATGCAAAATTTGATTTCAATTCAAAGAAACCGATTTTAAGTACTTATCAGTCTGACTGGATAGATATTATCATCATCGAATTTTGTTAAAATAGAAGATATTTTGTCTAATCAAGAAAATTGTGTAACGTGCAGTCACTAATATTTTTATTTCTAATAGGACCGCATTGCTGATTTTTTTTAAATTATTGTGTATAATTGTATAAGATCTCGGTGTTCGATGTTTAGAATATTATGCTATGATTATGTCGGTCCTATAATATTTATGTTAGAGTAATTAGAACTAGTCGATATTGTAAGTTCAATTTTAACGAATAAATACTATGGTCGTAATGTTTGTTTTAATTATTATAAACTACTTACAATATTTTATTTTGCAACTCATTTTCCTTTCTTTATGAGTGAGTTCTTAGGCTAATTCACGTAATTTATTATTTATTATTATTATTGTGATTGCAATTGAAACGCGAACTTGACGCGAGCGTATCTGACAGCGGTTGTCAAAATTACGAGAATACGAAAAGGGTTGTTTTGATCGAAACTTAACTGCAACTGCACTTCAACTGAACTTATTTAATTACTTGAATTAGCCCACTGGATAATCTAATTGGCAATCTTGTAAATCTTCGTATATTTTATTCAGTAACAATTTTTAGGAATTCGTAATAAACTAGGATTCCATATAGTTTCGCTGTGTTTTTCCGCTTTTTAACACTAATTAACACACAGGTACTACAGAGTTGTAATTTTTTACGATAGTACATATTAACAGTGTCGACAAAATACCAAATAAATTACTGAAAATAGATTTTTTCCCAATCATTATCGTCTAAGCAGCATCGTGAGATAGCTTATTAAAAATAGTAGATGTGTGTTGAGACAACCACTACGAATTTACGAAATAATAAGCTTTAATACTGGTAATTTTTAGTTAGGTACAAGTGTGTCCCTCCACTACCACCGTTGTCTGAAGATTTGTAATAAGACGCTATTAGAAAATATTTATGATGAATTTACAAGGAAAACAGCTAAGTTGGCTTGATAGGTTAACGAGTAAATAAGTGGTAGGTACATACGAAATTAGATATTATTTCCAAATATTTTTGTGGAGGAGGATTTTGTAACTTCTTCAGTTACCATCGCGATTTGTGCGTCCGATTTTAGTAGTTAATAGAGTGATTTAAGAGGCCTGGAGGCGGTGACGTCATAGTGGTCGTAATGTGCGCAAAAAGTCACTGCTATTTTTTATTCTATAAAGGTTTTTTTTACAGGTAAACACAACTGTTGGTTCCGCTTTTGGTTTTCAAAAAAGGCCAACACTTTTAACACGAGATTTCTCTTTCCACTATGTAAAGTTTTATACCATTCATTATAACAAACTTTACACAAAAAATAACAATAAAATATAGCAGTAACTCTAGTAATTATTAACGGAGCCGCACAGTGGTCTGAAAATCGAGCTCCCCTTTCATAGAAAGTCAATGTGGGATATTCATAAAACTAAAATATGGAACGTCTCAGGTATACATTCCTTTAATGCATATTTTAGTATGAATGATTTTAGTTACTCCGCGCCTGAGAAAAAAAATATTTAGTATTTTTTTGTATGGGAGAAATTACATAAAGTACATTTTCTTGCGACTGAATGAAACTGAAAGGCTGGTACTCATACGAGCTATTGCCGCTCTTAAGGCGATTACGCTGACATACCACTCGTGTACCTTTAGGTGCCGCTTCACACGTAGGATTTTTTTGAAATTTCGAATTTTCGGTATTGAATATTTTATGTTATGCCTTTGGGGTTGTTGTTTTCTTGCGAATTCCTTATGAAAACAACATTTTTTTTTATGGAAACAATCTCTAAATCGCGTAAAAATGTCTGCTGTTTCATACTAAAGTTCAATACCTGCTTGGCCGTAATGTATGAAACAGTTGTTTTCTTTTCCGTCATTTCAAGGTGGTTTCCATAAAAAAAGTTGTTTGTTTTTATGAGTAGAATCACCTCATAACAGGAAAGCAACGACCATAAAGTCACGCTATTTAAAGAAGGAATAAAACACTTATTTAACATTTTTTTCATATTTGAAAATTTAATACGATTAAAAACTGTACAATCAATTGTAAAACAAGTGTTTAAATATTATAACAGTTAAACAGCTAAAACTAATTTATTTATTTTTAAATTTAATCGAATAATTTAGAAAACTTCATTTGGTTAGTATGTACATTCCTCAAAATACTTCGTCTAAACCCTAGCCTTTGTTTGTTTAGTACTGAAAAACGTTATTTCTCTAGTATTAGAACATAAAATAATAATTACATCTATAACTAGAAAAAAACTGAATCAAAGAATACAAAAAGCTTCATTTGGTTAGTATTTACTTACATTCTTCAAAATACGTCTATATTCTCTTTGCTTCTTTAATACCAAAAATTCTTATTTATCTAGTCTTAACATTAAAATAAATAAAAATAATAATAACGTCGATATGTATAAAATACGCATTAACAATTATCATCAAAATCTTCTAATTCTGAATCCAGCATTGCGACACTAACATCAACAAACTCAATATTTTCTTTGTCCACACTTGTATTGTCTTCATTAATGAGAAGTGTTTTCATGTCATCAGAGACAGCTGTTCTGATTGACTTTCTGTGTACAGGTCTTATGCTGGATAGGTACGGATCTGACGATACAAGGAGTCCATTAAAAATATCTTCATTTGTTGCTCTACGACAAAATTCCGCGAATAATGTTCTCGGATTTTTTTGAAGTCTTTATTCCTGGCTTGTTGAAATGCCTGATAATTTCAGCACCATGCAGTAAAAGTTTGTGAACACTTGACGGCATATAATACCAACCATAGTGTTCCACATATCTTTCTGCAGTAAGGCGCGCAAAATTTGCAAACGCTTCAACATTAACGGGCTCCCCACATGCTATCACACCTAGAATTGTGGCAAATCTTTGGATTATAGTGGAATCTAATCCAGTGATGGCTGCCGTTTTTACAGGATTACTAAAAAATTTTCGGGCTGTACTGCCATCATTTGTAGTGCCTGCACCTGAAACAAAAACCAAAAACTTCACCATTTTGAGCAGAAACAAGGTATTTGGTAAGTAACGTTTTCAAAATCATTCAAATCAACTCGTTGCACTTCAAGACTCACCTTGTTTGATGATATCTACTAAGAGGCCCATTTCATCACGAAACTTCTGCTGGATGATTTGCTTTCTTGCCTTCAATAATTTTTTGCTGTCTGCATCCCTAGCTTGCCATGTTTTGAAATCAAGTCTGTAGGAAATGTGAAGCAAACATTCCATACACCTAATCCAAGCATGGAGAGTAGACAAACCATATTGGTATATTTCCGTTGACACTGGTTTTCTGGAAAACAAATAAATAATATATTTAAAAATAGGTATTCATGATTATCAGCCAAGAAAATTATAAAAGTATTCAAAACATACTCTGAGATCACATGTAATTTATTCATTTCAGATGGGGTTGCTTTACATATGTCACAAGTTTGGGTTGATGTTTCTGATAATTTAGAAACTATTTTACCATCTATCATAGTCATGAGCATTTTAACTTTAACTGCATGATTTCCCATTATAGAAGGCACCAGTGTAGCAATTTCAGCTTCAATCGTGGCTTGTTCTCTCTTGATGTCTAATTTGTTTTCACTTGCAAACTTGAAAAAAAGAGGCCTGCAAAACATTGTCGAAGACGGTTTTGGATTCTCCCATACATTTTCTTCATCACAATCTAATCTTACAGGTACAAAAGAACACATGAAGACGCTGGAATCATCTTCCTCTACCATGCTTTGCTTATACAAACTCTGCCCTGAAGAACCATCAAAGCCCCACTTACACAGAAGTGTTAACTCCTTGCCATCTAAAGTAGAGGGCAAACGTAGATATTTTCCAAGTCTTGACACAGTTTTATCCAAAATTGCTTGAAGTTTAACTCGTGCCCCATTTTCAGAAATGTCTATGCTATCCTTAGGTGGGTAACAGTCCTTTTTCGCTTCTAGGACAGTTGTGTATGAAGGAAATAGTGGGATTCCTTCTTCCTTTGCACAAGCTCTCAAAGTAGTATACTGCCACTTCGACAGCTTCAACGAAGTCAAAATACCTAAAGCTTTATCAGCAGAATATATGGGCACATTTTTTTTAGTTTTAAGTATATCTTTTATGTTTGTAGCCTCTTCGGGATTCTCTGTGACTAATTTTATTATGTCTGCTACATCTTTATTTGGCGCCTTCAAGCCAGTTGCATAAGCAAGACTTTCCGATGGATGATTTAAAAGCTCTTCTACTCTCCTTTTCTTCTGTAACGGGCTTAACACCGAAAACTCCTTTCTTTGGTTTCCAAGAGATGTTGAGGTTCCAACACTACAAGTCTGTGGTTGTGCGGATGTTGATGCACCTTCGTTTACGGGAAATTCTGAACTGGAACACTGTGACTGATCTATCGTTACGGAGGAAGTCATCTTTTCCTTGATGACTTCAGGCCATTTGATGTCTTCTTGGAGCCATGCTTCGTACTTTTTAATGAAAGTATGTCGTTTACGATTACATGAGATCCATTTCCTTTTCAATGCACACACATAAGTTTGGCAGAATTGTTTCAAGTCTCTCTTTTCATTTTCTGACAAATCAATACTATTCACAAACACATCAAACAACACATTGGGATCTGAGAAAGAAGTGTTGTTGGCCACAAACATGAAAATATCAAGATTGGTACCAAAACCTTCCATTGCAATAGAAAAATTGAAAGAACAGAAAAATTAAAGTTTACGCGCACAAGTGCTAAACGTTACTGACTGAGTCCATGCCAAACATTCTATTTATGTATAACTCTCTCACCGACCCTCATTAAGGGTCGGTACAAATTAACACGTAATAAAACTGAACTATTAGTAAAGTAATAAGTAATTCCCGTAATTGATAATGATAACGAACCTCTGTTATCATTAGGTATAGTAAAAATCATTAACACCCTCTTAGCTAATGAGGTTACTATTGTAAAAAGTTATTTGTTAAAATAAGGCAGATATTAGTTCAGTGCCCTAATTAGTATTCGCAAAAAACGAATTTCTAAAGTTAACTTATTTTTTGAGTTAAAGTAATTGAATCTATTATAACAGTTATTATAATATTAGGTGCGTATTTATTATAAATATTTAATTCCATATTCCTTACCAACCTAATTTAAATGCGTCACATACTTAAAATATTCAATGCCGAAAATTCGAAATTTCAAAAAAATCCTACGTGTGAAGCGGCACCTAAAGGTACACGAGTGGTATGTCAACGTAATCGCCTTAAGAGCGGCAATAGCTCGTATGAGTACCAGCCTTTCAGTTTCATTCAGTCGCAAGAAAATGTACTTTATGTAATTTCTCCCATACAAAAAAATACTAAATATTTTTTTTCTCAGGCGCGGAGTAACTAAAATCATTCATACTAAAATATGCATTAAAGGAATGTATACCTGAGACGTTCCATATTTTAGTTTTATGAATATCCCACATTGACTTTCTATGAAAGGGGAGCTCGATTTTCAGACCACTGTGAGCCGTATCAAATAAGATTATAAAATCGGAGAGCGTCGTCGTGGCGTGAATGCCAGTATTACAATAACGGTCTTGTTCATAAAAATCTTAAAAGACTCTTAATTTAAAATGGACTTTGTCTCTTTCTTACTAGTATAAATGTCAAGATGACAGACAAAGATAAACTAATTATAAACCTATTATAGCTATAATAAGCGTATAAGACGTTTATGAATACGGGGTAAGATTAAAAAAATTGGCGTTGCCTACAGTAGTAGGAAACGGGGAGCTTGAAGGGAAGTAGAAGGGGAAGCGGGCGGTTGTTTGCATTCTAGGTGAGTCTCAACTTATCGCGCATGGGTAGAAATAAATGGTAGAGAACCTTAAATGTAAATACTATTTATTAAAGTTCAAATTGACTTTCATGTATTATTGCAAATCGTTTGTGTGGGGATGTAGAAAAGTGTTGTATTTGAACATTTTCCGTTAAATTTTTCAAGGAATATTCTGTATGTAATAAAAATAAGTGATAAGTAGCTATGTCCTTTTATCTAATCTAAAATTAATGATTTGGTAGGTACCTATTCTGAAACAAAATTATGGTGGTTAAAATGCAACTACCTACTTTATTTATATCGGATTTTATCGCGGCGAAATCTTGGGATATAAATCTAAAATAAACCGCGATTAAATCCGTGAAAATTTTCATTAAGGTTGGTAAGTAAGTAGTACATTATAAAACAAACCAAACTAGACCTTCGAAAAATCACGTGACAATAAATTCACAACGTTTTGTTCTTTTCGATCTTCGTTATCGTGATCTAAAATTGTTGGTCTTATTGTTCACAGTGGGAAATTCCGCGAAGATCGGTTTACAGATACCTACTGAATGGATATATATGGAGATCATATATTGGCATTGGTTTGGTTGGTGAAGGTAGGTGTACTTACGTACAGATAACTATCTAGTACCTACCGTTTGTTAACCGACAGTGTTTTTTTTGTAGCGATCGACAATCTGCTACATTAGAGTCTAAGTACAAACATAAGTTAGGTACTTTTATTGGTACCTACTTAACTGGACTGAAATGTAGACACTACGTACTTAAGTAGTTAAGTTCCAGCTAAACTACCAGATAACTTTTTCAACTCTTATGATAGTGCAGAGTAGACTCGTGCCCAGCAGTGGGACAATAAACAAAATAGATACCACAATAAAGCATGTATTTCTGTTTCGTGTTTGACGGACAAACATGCTGATTTTATGGAAATACCTAAGATATCTGGCTTGTATGAGAGGATAGCATTGCTATCCAAGGTGGTAATTAGTTCGGTAGCTTTCATAGTATCTACTTTCTTGGCACATCACGATGCGAAAGAATTTTCGCTAGGTAGGTACTTAATTTAGTTATTCAGGTTCGTTTTTATGTTTACGGTTTTATCGTTGTTATCAATTTGTTAGAAATAAATGATTTCCTACAGTGTTTCTTGCGTATTCCTAATATATACCTAGGTACCTCTACACCTAACTACACAGTGCTACCAAGTCGCGATTCCTAATTACCCATTAAGTAGCTTGTTATTTTCAAAATCATTTACCTACATAAAAAATATCTTTAATTTATAGAGTGGATAATAAATGAAAATTACATGTAAATAAGTGTTAAGTTTAGAAGGATTGACGGTAAACCATCAGCGCAATCACCCATTGTTACTCCTGTAAGCCAGGATCAATAGTGGCGACGACGTGAAGAGACTCACGATTTGAACCCGACCAACTCCCTGGACAAACCTTACTGTACAAAACTGTCTTGCATCATGTACGAATTTGTCCACTTTCAGGCAAAGCGCAAGGATTGGCCTAAATTGTACTTATAAAGAAGGATATACAGACAAAAATGTCAAAGGATAAACTGATCAACATTCCAAACAATATCTCAATCAGCTGATCGCTCCCGAATCTCGCGCATCACAGTTATTGGCAAAATATTCGCACCGTAGGTACGAATTTCTGTTGAGCACGCGTTACATTTTTCCGTATTATTTTTAGCTAGGCGGCGGGCGGGCGGCGTCGCGCGCACACGGCGAGGCGCGCGCGCCCCGAGAGGACTGGAGCCCTATGGAGCGCCCGGCCTTTCCCCCCGGCGCCCTGCAGACAGTACGAGCGGCTCCCGGCAGCGAAGCAACCTTAGTGCTACCTATACCAGCAGGCACACCACCATTTCACTACCAATGGTAAGTCAATATTAACTTTGAAGAATTTGTTTGTATAAAAGTTGTATTAGTCGATTATTCTACAATAGTTGATGCATATAGGTTATGTAGGTACGTACAGAGCGATGCGCCCGCGCCGGTAGCGTTGTTTGTTTTTCATGTGTCGATTATAAATACGCCACCAGGAAGCTCAAAGCGACACACGACACGATACGATCTCTGCTGTAATACTGTATTTTGCGACTGAAATTTGCAGTCTAACTCTCTGCTAAGAATTTCTGCAAGATTGTAAAGTTACATTTAGATATTGATTTGATTATTGGTAAACATAAAGATAATGTAGGTAGGTAGCAGCACGTAACCTTTTGATTTGATTATATGTAACTAGTGATCAATTTAGGTAGGTATGACATAATGTTATGGAGGAGATAATGTTTTTTTATATATAGTTGAACTGTAAAACTTGGAATGTATCTCAAAGTCAACAGAACTCAGTGTACTAGTAATCACCTGCGTCTTCGTCCGCGTGAAATACAAAGCCATTCGCAATAGACAACATTTCCGGGATAACTATTACGCATCCATGTGTGTTTCATTTTTCATTTGACGGGCCGGTGGCGTGGTCCGCTGCAGGTCGTGGGTGCGATTCCTACCCTAGACAAACATTTGTTTAAATATGTCTGATGTCTTGTGTCTGGGTGTAATTATCTATATTTAAATATATATTTACAAAAGAAAAGTTTATGTAGTATATTACCAGTTATCTGGTTTCCATAGTACAAGCTCTGCTTAGTTTGGGATCAGATGACCGTGTGTGTTAATGTCCCACTATATTATTATTAGGTATAATCGTGTGTGCTAAATTTCAGCCAAATACGTTTATCGCTTATTTTTTGTACCTAAGTGAAAAACCTGCCAAATTGTCTTGCGTGGTTAAAGATGATATCTGAGAAACGGAAAACTTTTAGTTATTCTTTTTAACCTGGTTTAAAACGGAGGATGTTTTTATTTGACGGACCAGGGTGGTGTGGTCGATAAGATACTTGCTTTCTACACCGCAGGTCGTGGGTTCGATTCCTACCCGAGACAGACATTTGTCTGATGAATTTGTTTGTTTGTCTTGAATCTGGGTGCAATTATCTATTATAAGTAGGTATGTACCTATTTACAAAACCAATGTAGTATATGTGTTGTAAATCAGTTATTTGATTTTCACAACACAAGCTCTGCTTAGTTTGTATTAACATTTTGAATTACGCCAAAAAATCATAAAAATATATAATATTTTTTAAGATTTTTTGGGCGTAAGCGTAACTTCATCGTGTAAAAGTGTATGTCGCAGGCATTTGAATGATTCTGCCGTTTACATTTATACTTAGGCATCGTCAGTTTACAAACGAGCGCCGTTATGCAAAATTTATACTGCCATGTTAGTAAGTATTATGCCTAAACATAAAAAACTGTGGAATGCTCAAGTGTAAATAGTTGTTGTATGAGGGCCCGTGTAGAGATTAATTGTTAAAAAATATAAAGTAATGAGTGTTAACTGTTGGTGAAGTGCTTTAGTCTTGTGAGAAAAGTAACCAACTCACTCGTCTTATTGCATCCTGTCTTCTAGTGACTTAAGTACTAGTGAACAAGGCACGCTCGCTCGGCTGGTGCGTTGTGATCACAGACTTATTAAAGATGCTAACGCATTTCTGATTATAAGTCTAATTTAAACTAAGCGAGCTTGAAATTAGAAAATATTCAAACACATTATGGTTATGTGTCAACCCTCTGATTTGTCCAAACTATATTTTATCAGGTTTATCCTAAAACTACAACCAACATCGAAATTATAACAATTAAACCAGTTTTCATTCTGCCTATGGCTTATATATATGATAACGACGACGCGACGCCGCCGTGCGCCGTATGTACTTATACGGCGGTATCTTAGAAAATGCCGGCGACATAAAAATCGACAATTTGAAAATATTTTTGTTCAGAAATATAATCTCAATTATATTTTTGTTTGTTTAAATCTATATTGGGTAACTAGCTTTTAGCTGTGTTTACGTATATTATTGAAATTATACGGAGGAATCTTACAAAAAGCCGGCGACTTATATCGACAGGTTTGAATGTATTTTTATTCATAATTGTAATCTCAATAATATTTTTGTTTGTTTAAATCTGTATTGGATAACTAGCTTCTAGTTGTGTTTACGTCCGTATGATATTATTGAAAGTAAGAGGTAAAGGTAAAATATCAATCCTTTAGTGCCCCGCTGCTGGGCACAGGTCTTCAGTCAACTAGAGAGTTTGGGCTTTAATAGACACTCTCTGGCCAAATGCGGATTGGTGGATGTCACATATCTTCGCTTCGATTAGTTCTCATAAACACCTAAGTGCACAGATCTTCTGTCCATTTCACTTAGAATATTGATTTTCTTAAGTGGATAAAAATTTCGTCCTTCTTTTCCCCTACTATCTAAATATTTATTTGTAGAAAGTGGCGTAGCTCTGGAACGCGTTTTTACTACAAATGTGTTTGGCAACGAACCTATACCATTTTGTTTGTAACGTAGTTAGTTAGAAATGCTTTTTGTACATACGTACATAGTTATATCTGTCTCACTCTATTTTTTACATTTTTCTTTCGTACATAGCATTTTTTTATTTTTTATTTGTTGCACTGTTGGGCAGAAATCTCAATTAGCCTTACAATTTTCCATAACGCACGCCTTCTCTGTCCATGTTGTAACAAACGCAACTGTTGGTTATTCCTTGTTCTGGAACTTTCGTCTTCTGGAATCCACTGTGTTGAGATATGATGAGATCGTTGTAGATTATGGCTAATCTCAGCTATGTAGACTCGACTAGGACATTTTTTTTAACTTTGTTAAAAGACACGTTGTTGGAACGAAGTTCCTTATCGCGCGTTGTGAAAGACGGAAAAAATCCTTACGAAAAGTGGTCACGACACTTTTTGCTATAGTAAGCTATTGTAAGCTGTGCGGTGTGCTCATGTTTCTCTCTCTGTCTATCTCTCTCTCTCTCTCTCTCTCTCTCTCTCTAGATAGAAAAAAATAAAATTTTATTACAATTCCTTAACTAATTAATCGAAAGGAACTTCGTTCCATCCGGGTGTCCCTTGACACTTCTCAAGTTTTTTTTATAATTTTTGTTTACCTCGGTTACCACTTCATTACAAATCTAACACCAACCGCTAGGTTCACTTAGTAGTCTGTGCTAACAACACCCAATAACATGATTTCTATAAACAACTTAAAATTAAAATTGAATGAACACATAAATATCCTGCATATGTTACCACAGAGGTTTGAGCCGATTTATCCTGATACTTATGACGAATTGTAACCACTTCAGCTTCACGGACATGTCTACATGCACATGTCTACAATGCCTTTTTTTACTTAGGTAGGGGACCGAATCCGTAACAAAGCCATATGCTCCAAGGCTTTCTTACGGATTCGGTCGGTGAGTTTAGTATTTACATAAACTACTTATAACTTTAAATTAAAAAACTTTAAATTGAAGTCGGTGCTATATCCCACTAATCTTTGTTTTTGTAAACAAAAACAAAGGTTTGTGGGGTATTCAGTGCTGACTTCAATTACCTAACACATTTATTTATTACATTCTGGAAGGCTTACAGCTATAAACAAATTTAATAGAAATTACAATATGAAACATTAAGCCAATTAAATAAAAAAGTAAAAATAAATAAATATTAGTACCTGGTTGACCGAGCTTTGTTTATTTTTTTTTTGAAAATTATATTGAAGCGCTTCTAATATTAGTACTTCTTACAAAAATTTCTTCTTTAAAAAAAGCTTAAACAAAAGAAATAAAAGTATTTATCTGTGATTCGAACCGGGATCATCTGGTTTCATGACCCATCGTATCTCCCACCTGAGCTATCAACACATGGATTGTGGCGAAATTTGCCTTCGTACTCTATTTATACTATAGCGTTTTTCATTGCCTCGAAACACTAATAAATCGACGTTTTCTAAAAATGAATCCTAGCTAGGTTGATTAATCGCCCCCACAACCCCCCGCATGCTGAATTTAATGAAAATTGTTGGAGCCCTTCTCGTGATTTAGATTATATATGTACATATATATATATATATATATATATATATATATATATATATATATATATATATACAAGAATTGCTTGTTTAAAGGTCTATACCTGTTTTTTTGTTAAATGATAACCCGGGAATAGAACCCGGGATCTCGCTGTTATTAGGTAAGCGAATACGCTTGCTACTGGATATATATATAGCATAGCAGGTGTTTCTAATAATGAAAAAGTAAAATCTAAGTAGCAGATCCAACAACGTATGGTATTGACCTCTGCCGACATCATTGGCCCATTACAGTCCACTGCTGGACATAGGCCTCTCCCAACTAGTGAAATTTTACCCCGTCTTCGGCTTCTCGCATCCAGCTACTGCCGGCTATCTTTCGCAGATCGTCACTCCACCTAGCTAGGTGGAGTTACGTCCCTCCAGCTGGAGGGCGTCCGCACGTCTTACACTCCATTTGCCAAAATACGGTCTCTAGGTACTCAAGAACTCGCTTATCCCAGCGGTTATTGATCTTCGTCACCCAGTCAGTTCAGCCTTGACACTTCAGCTTGCTAATATTTTGCGCTGTGTCAATAACTCTATTTCGTGTTCGGATAACCTCATTGCGAATTTTATCCTTCAAAATAACGCCAAGCACAGCGCGCTCTTAGCACGCTGAGGGACTTTAAATGATGTGTCATCCGCTTTGTGAGTGTCCACGTTTCAGCACTGAAGGTTATAACTGTTAGTAGGTCGCACTGGTAAAAAATTGAGCGTAATGCGTGAGTGCTATGATATACTATGTAAGTATTCAAAAAATCTCTGTTGCATTGTTTGTGTTACGATTTATAATATTATGCATTCCACTCAGAATAAGATATCATTACCGGACGATCATCAAGAGTGATTCATTTATTTATTTCTTGAAAACATCGAACCTATCCCTGTAATAGTTTTTATTCGACAGTTGTCTTTATTTTTACTTTTTTCTAACCGACATCAACATAAAAAGAGGAAGTTTTCAACTCGACAATGTAAGTTAGTATGTTCGACAGTGCTAGTATGTTCTATTTTTACACCCGACATATTTTTCTTCTAGGCTTGCGCTTGAATACAACTAGCCTGATAGTTTACGATGGAACGCGCCTGTCCAATATGGGTACCAATTCAATTGTGACTACAAATGATTTTTGGTGAGCAAATGGAATTAGGCTCCATACGGTTGGAAATCATAAAGGAGTAACAATACCGACCCACCCTTTAAAATGGTGTCACCAGACATCGCATCGGAAGACGGCAAGGTCGCTAGATGTTTGTTAGCGTGTGTGTGGTTTCTAACCATTGCTGAAGCCTACCACCAGTTGATTGTCACTTGATTTCCACCACCCGGCGACCACGGATACAAGTTAAAGGTTCATTCCCACGGGCGAAAGTGACTTTGCCCCTAAAACTTTACACGTTCTATATTTAGTAAAGAATCTTCTGCGTCCCACGGGCCATGGGAGTTGACCACAAGACAGTTGAGAGAGTTTAGGCCTTTATGCACAAACGCTGGCCAAGTGAGGGTTGGGGGATGTCATGTCCCCGAAGGTTCAGTTCTATCTCTAATCTCCTCACAATGATTCCGTTTACCAATGTTGAATGATACCCTTTACCAGAGGCGATGAAATAATTCACAAAAAGATGTTCTGTATTTCAAATTCCAAATGATCTGGATTAGCATCCAGATCTATTGGAATTTTTGGAATCACAACAATTACTACCAACGCAGCGCCGAATTCAATATTACGACCAAAAATAAAATGTTGCTCATAAGAAAATAATCTGTGAACAGCGACATCTGTGTATCATTGCAGGTAACTCGACATGTCGACCTAATTACGGGTTGTTGGTTTAGCGCCATCTGTTTTTAGATAACTGGACTAGTTCCTAACCCCTGACGAAAAATATGAGTATTATTTGTTTGACGTAAGGATTATATTATGTGTGTCTGACAAAAGACACATTATGACGTCGGCATTGTTTAGTTGTTTCACGAATACTAATAATAGCGGTTAAGGAAAACATCATGAGGAAACCGGCGTCGTATCTAAGAACTAAACATTAGAGGACTCGTGATATCCAACAACCCGCACTTGGTTCTCTCAACTCCTAAGATTTGTTTCTTTAAATATTCTGGGACATTAACACACACGGTTATCTGGTCACAAGAAAAGCAGAGCTTGTGTTCTGGAAACCAAATAACTAGTATATACTATACATATAATACTTATCTTTTGTAAATATATACTTCTAATAGATATTTACACCCAGACTCGACACAAACACAAATGTTCATCACTAATTTTTGTCTCGGGTAGGAATCGATCTAAGGACACGGGTTATTGAGACTAATCTGACGATGCCTCTGTAACTGTCCCTATCTATGTATTTAGCTATGATACGTAGTACGTACTTGATGCTTGGTAAGATGCTTGCTTTTCACGTCGATTCCCACCCGAGACAAACATATTTGATTAAATATGTCTGTTTGTCTTGTGTCTGGGTGTAATTATCTATATTTTAAGTATATATTTACGAAAGAAAACTATTATACGTAGTATATTACTAGTTATCTGGTTTCCATAGTACAAGCTCTGCTTAGTTTGGGATCAGATGACCGTATGTGTTAATGGATACGTGCGAAAAACGAAGGTAGGCAACACTTTCTTGACAGTCGTGTATTTAAATAATAGCTTTATAATAAAATGGGGCTGTCTATAAAGTATACCCTTTGAAACAGAAGAAGAATTATCAAAATCGATCTACTTACGAATTATTGCGTAACTTACATAAAAAAAAACCGGTCAAGTGCGAGTCGGACTCGCGCACCGAGGGTTCCGTACAAACCTGCAAGGTTTACAAAGTTCGTTCATTACGACAATCGAGTCATAACTATGGTATTTTTATTGCAAAATGAAATTCATAACATTACAATGGGGAAAGATGGAGGAGCATAAATTTAAGACAAAGATCTCTTTATCGTTTAAGTAATCCTTTATTTTATATTATCACATATCATTTATCTATAATATAACTGAAACACTTATACTAGCCTTGCAGCAGACTTGCGAAAGTTCTTTTATTAAAGTTATTTATTTACTAAGTTTTTAGTCACTATTAGGTTTTAATTCCCTTGCGTGTAGTTGCGAGTTTCAAAATATGCGGTATCAATGGTTGTACTTTTGCGTTTTGCGTTTTTGCGTTGACTTAGAATTTTTTTTTTTCAAGGGTTAAAGGCAATTAGATCTAAGTATTTGATATGAATTTCAACTTGATAGCTCTACGCGTTCATGAGGAAAAAAGTAATAAGTTTATATTTATTAAAAAATATATATTTTGTAATGTAACTAAAAATTTAAGGTTTTCGGAATTTTTCCTTTATGTGTGCTATAAAACGTTGCTTCATGCCAAATTTCAAGATTCTAGGTCGACTGGAAGTACCCTTTAGGTTTTGATTCCCTTGCGAGTACTTGCGAGTTTCAAAATATGCAGCTTAAATTGCTGTTTCTTTTGATTGCGTTGACATAGAAGTTTGATTTTGTTACAGCTTAAAGGTATTATAGACCTGAGTATTTAGTATGAATTTCAATTTAATACCTCTACGCGTTTATGAGGAAATGGGTAGTAAGTTTAAAATTATTAAAAAAAAATATATTATGTGATGTAACTAAAAATTTATGGTTTTCGTAATTTTTCCTTTATCTATGCTATAAGACGTTGCTTCGTACCAAATTTCAAGATTCTGAGTTCACGGGAAGCACCCTGTAGGTTTTGATTCCCTTGCAAGTGTCGAAAATTTGCGGCATAAACGGCTGTATCTTTTAATTGCGTTGGCTTAGAAGTTTGATTTTTTCACAGCTTCAAGGGACAGTAGACCTGAGTAATTGATATAAATTTCAGCTTCATACCTCCACGCGTTCCTGAGAAAAAGGGTCTTGACAGACGGACGGACAGACAGACGGACAACAAAGTGATCCTATAAGGGTTCCGTTTTTTCCTTTTGAGGTACGGAACCCTAAAAACATAGGAATTAACATATAATTGATAAACTGTTCTTTTTGGAGTCTGTTGGTAAACGATACAATACTACCTGTGGGAACTTCGAGAAAAATAAATCGCTTTCTAAGAAATAAGCAGTGCTTAACTATTTCTAATTTCCAGTCTAAGTAGGTATACCTAGATACTATAACTTTTAACTCATTATTTTTCTTCTTCTTTTAATTATGGCCTCTGCAGAAATTATTCCGAAATTTTGCCAGTGTCAAGTTTGATTAAGTTAAGTTTTTAAAAATGAGTAGTAAATAACTAAAAAAACTGCGACGTTCTCAAACTCATTATTATTGTTGACGATTTGATAGTAGGTAAGAAAAACCAGTAAATACGTAAAAATATTAATGTGGCATTTGAACAATCAGCTTTAAATAAATTAGAGGTTTGATTCAATAGTCAAATCATAGTTTATGACAGTGAATGTAGTCAAAAGCCTTGGATCGAACCAACAAAATGAAATTGATATAAAAAAAATTACGTAGTTAAGACCTCGTTACTTACGTTGACATACAACAAATGTATTTACTGGCAAAAGTTCAATACTATTCCGACTACACGAATAGAATAGAATCCATTCAGACATACCTACATATTCTTACAAACATATTATTGAATAATATATGTATAGCGTAAAGAATATCAAGATTCCTTTGTTATGAAAAAACAATGTTTAAATTATTTTTACTTTGGATTCGAAGATTAGTCTCAAAACTGTAACATTTCGTTTTCAGCTTTTATTATGAAAATTTCGAATCATATAATCCCTAGATGCGTCGTACGCGCATACTCTCCCATCAAAGCCCATTCAGTCGCTCCCGTACACTAGGCCAACACTCTCGCGGCGCAAGCGGCGCACCTCGCTCTAACGAAAATACATCTGCGCGCGCGCAGTCCGCGGCCAACACGAGCTCCGCAATGTGCCCACACAATGGGCAGCAACTGTTGCAAGGGCGACGCTCCCGGTAGACCGATCAGGTCCAGCTCCTCGATCTACAGCAGGTACTTCTTGCTGGCTATCTCCATTCTTCAAGAATACTACAGCGTTCCTTGGGTTTTGAACCAATGTTGCCGCAATATAATGTTAGTGAAGTGTAGTGTTAGTGGCTTGAGGTAGTAATTTAGTTCTTGTTATGTAATAACTAAGGTCGACTGTCGCATGACTGGATCATCTTAATCGAACGTTCTCCTTATGTTCGATCCTCATTTGTGCTCGATCTAGATAATGAATTTTGGGCATCATTACCTATTGGGTTGGATCTTCAAATCAAGGTGTCCTTCAAAGTGCAGGTATCTTTAACAGATATACATAGCGATGTTTTCGTAAACTATTTTCATGGGTTAATATTGTAACTACATAGTTTGCGTAATTTATTTATGAGTTTGTTAGTTTTTGGAACGAGAACGGAAGAAGCTTAATCGGAATTGGAACAACTGTTGGTTGGCTTACTTAAAAAATCTCTTACCTAATAATAACATGAGAAGTAAGACCACATAAAAAAACCAGAAGTCATTTTAACTTTGTTTTTCAAAGTTAATTTTTTTTATTTTTCTTGATTTACACTTTTTAGTATTTTCAAACTTGTTTGCAAAGAAGCTCAGTAACTATTTGCACAATATTAATAGATTCTGCGTAATCTTTTTGATTTCCTTAAAAACGGGAGCATATTTGGGCTGCACAGATTTAAAAGGTTGAAATGTTGAGACAGACTGCAAGTTTCTCAATCGATATTGGCTACAAACACTTCGCTTGTAGGATAAGAGCTAATAATAAACTACGTTACGATAAACTCGGATAAACATATCATCATAGTTTTTTATATCAACAACAATGTTACCTTGTGTATTCAGGTCATTATCATAAATTCCTTGGATTTCTTTTCGCTCCTGTTGTTAACACTAATGATAGTAAGAATTCTGGAATTACATAAGTGTGCTAAACCACAGATAACCGGTGCAGTATTTTCAGAGCAAATCGGCTGTGACTGACTAACTGTAGTCAGGGAAGAGACTATGTATTTACCAAATACTTAAAACTATCTACCATCTCCGCAGCTGCTAAAAGGGTGGAACTCATACGGGAGTACGAGTTTCACTTAGCCTTGATCAGGTTTAGTAATAACATTAATGGATACCTGTGTTATGACGATAGTAAGTTTATACTGTACTTTTTTTACTGTGACTTCATCTTACCGAGCGCGACAAGACGCGTGAGAGACATGCGCTAATTTACCCTAAGTTTCCGGAATATATTCCGAAAACTTTAGGTAAATTAGCGCAGGCCCTATAGGCTTTAGGCCCTATAGGGCCTTAATTCGATTCGGACTGAAATGAATAGCTTTTCGGACTATCATAGTAGATATCCATTAATCAATAGGTACCTATGGAAGTAGAACAGTGATTTTATTCCCTCTATGAGCAGCCTGACTGGAGAAATACCTTACAGAAAGCCTAGACGTAGTGTTTAATGTTTGTTTACGATACTGGGTAAGTTTGGGGCTATGTCACGTTGGTCCAAAGGTTCACATCAATGTTTCCTATCTCCCAGATAACCTCCGGGGCGTCGCCTCTGATAAAGATTAGATTTTCACTCTACTTATGGTTTGCAGGTAAAAAAATTGGGTCATATTTGAGTTATGCTCGCTGTGTACATTTGTTTCCTATTTATAAAGTGTCTGTGGACTTCATGGAAAAAGAAACAACTAGTAAATAAATGTTTTTTTTGTACCATAAAGAATAAAAAAATACTTAGTAACTATCTAGTATTAGAAAACAAAATATAGTAACTTGGAAAGTACGCGACATATTTTCCCACAGTCACGGTCACGAACATTCTTGCTATGTTTTATAAACATAATGCATGATTATGTCCTGCTAATTATTAACTACTTCATTCACTATCATGCGACGTTAGTCACTCGCCGATAATTCGGCCGTCGAATAACTCGTCTAATAGGTAATTCACGCACGAATAGGACATGTTTACATACTCGCCTAATACCCATTCAGTGTCAATAGAATACGGTCTTATTCATAAAAATCTTTTATGACTCTTTAGTTAAAATGGATTTTGTCCTTTTCTTACTAATATAAAAGCCAAGGTGACAGACAAAGACCAACGAATTATAAACCTATTTCAGCTGTTATGAGCTTATAAGACGTTTTATGAATACAAATCTTTTAATTCGTGACAAAAAACCTATAACGAGCGAAGCACAGGCGATTATTCGTGGCGAGTAACGAAAATAAATTAGACCTATTTTACCCCTTTGTGGAGGAAGACCATATATACCTTTCTTACCCCGCGTCTCCCACTTATACGCTCCCTGTACGGTCAACATTCCATACTAACTATCAATCCCTATTTCACACCTTCAGGACTCAGAAGATGAATTTCATTAAACGGTAAAATACGTATTCAATCATTTGTAGTTATGAGCCAAGATAATATATTTCCATATTCAACCCCTATTTGACACCCTCATAGTATAAAATCAAAAAAACCTTAAAACACGTGCTCAATTAAATGTATTAAATTAATAACAATTTTCAACGAAATTCGTTCATACTTATAGATTTGCTGACTCCAATATAGAAACTTTCCCAAGGGGAAAATGACAAGGCAAATGATAATAATGACAATACAAAGATGCCAATTATATATTAACAACCTCACACATTTATTAATGAACCAAAAGCAAACAAGTTTTGAAAAATATACATAACAGTGGTAGTGTAGGTACTTACACCTACCTACAGCGTGTTCCTTTGCTAATGCGTCACAGTCACACCCTATTAATCGTGTAAGTGCTATTAGACTTCCACTAAAATTAGCGAAATTTCAATAAACTATTGCTAATTAGTCAATAAACTCAAGCGTAAATCGTGACAAGATTATGAAAGCAACCTTAAATAACATAGCATCGATATGGTTGGTATATTCTGCGTTATGTTTTCAAATTTTCACTGTATAGTCTATCTATTTAAATAAAAATGAAACCCGTTTTCCGTTGTCACGACATCACGCGTGAACGGCTGAACCGATTTCGCTAATTCTTTTTTTTAAATATTCCTTTAAGTACGAGGATGGTTCTTACGCAGAGAAAAATTAAAAAAAAAAGAAAATTCAGAAAGCGAAGAAATGCCGAAAACCGGGTTGATACCTATTATTTATTATTGGTTTTATTCGGTAGGTCTGAGACCCGGTAGATGGCACTGCTTTACCGGGCAGAACGACGTCTGCCGGGTCCGCTAGTATATTATAGTTTAATAAACTAAAAAATACGCTTTAATAGACCTACCATTAAAATTGAGATTAAGATTGCCATTGAGATTCCTTTACAATCATACAAGTAAAGCTGATGATCGTGATGATCCTGATCAGACAAACATACAAATTAAATTATTGTATTGTCATCGGTCCTTGACAAGTTTCCAAAGTTGCAAATGAAATTGGCGTTTAGGTGTTGGTTAAAAATCGCGGTAGAAGTTTTCGCTACAAGCATACAAGTGAAGCCCATTGTTGATACTGATGATGTAGGTAGGCTTCGGCTGACGTTAGTGAGCACTACAAGTTGCTTCTTTCTTTCATCGTGACCACTCACCAGACAATGCCGCACCGTCAAGGGGCCTAGCCGTATTCCAATGCGATGTCTGGTGACACCATTTGAGAGAGTGGGTCGGAATAGTTGCCCATTTATTGTTATCACTTATCAGCCATATGATTTTTGCGGTTTGTAAACACGATACTATTTTTAAAAATATGTCGCGTTTACAGTAGAATCACAATAGGGTACAATAAAGGAAAAAAAGTTTCTTATTAAAAGGCTTGAATGCGATAAAATTCTCAGCAATCCCTTTTATTTAATACACTTAATGTAGAAGTGCTTTAAAAATAACGAATCCGAAATCTTGAGCGATCGGCCATGTTGGGTTCGGAATTAAGTCTCGGTTAACCATGCATTGTCATCTAAACTTAGCATGTACTAAAAATTTAAGCTGAATTGCAAAATTTCACCGACATTAAAAGGAAACATCTGTTTCACACTATAATTTCTATCAAAAATCTAATTTTAAATAATTTATTGCAAAAAGTATGACGCATCTTCCTTTTCCGCGTTTGTAATAAATGTCGATATATCCGCAGCTTGCATATGAACGATAGATGTAAACGTTTTGTTGGTTTAACGACAACGTAAACTACGTTCGCTTAGCGCTTCCTATATTATTTCTCGGGAGCTCAAATTTCCCAATATGTATTTAGTTTAGAGTCAGGATAAGGACAAAAATCTACGTGGTACTAATAAAAAAATATTTTATGTTATATATTACTTTCTATAATTCGTTTGATCACTAGGAGATGGATAATACACAGAA
This sequence comes from Meganola albula, assembly GCA_936450015.1. Lineage (NCBI taxonomy): Eukaryota > Metazoa > Arthropoda > Insecta > Lepidoptera > Nolidae > Meganola > Meganola albula. The sequence goes on along the minus strand of OW388142.1, from coordinate 8,222,872 downwards.
CATTGATTAAAGGAATATATAAGGCTGGTCTTTCACAGCTGATCTTATCTTTGTTTTAAGCTCAAGCTCAGTCTCGAGTTTTAATAGTAAGCTCAAAGTTACTCAAAGGGCCATGGAGAGAGCTATGCTCGGACTTACTTTGCGCGATAAGCTCCGCAATAAGAAAATCCGCTGTAGAACTGAATTCGGCAACATAGCGATCAAAGCGAGAAAGTTGAAGTCGCAGTGGGGAGGCCACATTGCTCGATAACCGATAACCGATAACTGCTCGGGAATAAAGGTTCTCCAGTGAACACCTTGCAATGGGCGCTCGACGGCTCACGACGAGGTGGACTGATAACATTGTTAAAATTGCGGGAAGCTGATGGATGCTAACGGCCGGCAACCTATCGCTATGGCGTTCTAGTAGGGGAGGCCTGTCTACGTCTCCAGGTATATACAATGATGATATATACACGGCTTAGGTGAGTGGAAACACATTATTTACTATGTTAGAATAGCTCGTTGAGGACGTCCTAGAAGGAAATTCTCTGATCTCAATGGAGATGTCCTTCAAAAGGCACAGGTGCAGAGCACTCACAACTGTCGTGTATATATTACCTACTAGCTGACCCTGCGACATATGTACCGCCTAACAGCGTATTAAAGTTTAAATTGACTGTTAAATATTTTTACGAATCGTTTTTATGGGAGTACAGAACTGTTGCTTTTAGACATATTCAGGCAATTTTCAAATATTTTCTCTACGTAAGAACTATCTCCATCCACGCAATTCAAGGAATATTCTAAAAAGTATTAGCGAATCGATTCAGCCGTTCTGGAGTTTTGCGTTTAGAGACCAGTTTAACGAACGTAACTCAAGTCAAGGAAATTTGTTTAGATAGTATCAGGTGGTGATTTATAGTCACTACCTACACCCACAAGGTAAATTGGCTCCTCTTAATGGACCCTAGTTATGTTTAGTTTGGCCCATTTACAAATGGGCCCTACTTTAATGCCTAATGAATTAGCGAATGAAGGATTTTTTTTTTACCTCTGCCTATCTTCCTAAATAGATGGGTAGATTGTATAGATAGTTAAGGAAACGGGCGCAGTTGTTGGAGAAAGCGTTCATCTTCTCAATCTTTGTTTACGTTGCCCCAATTGCTAAAAATACATGAATTTACGGACGCTGTTTATATAGACGAAACGTTAAGATCACACGTGAAAAATATGAGAAATTCCATCTTTTCTGGATACTACGACGCTATGAACATTCAAATTAAAAAAAAAATGTACACAGATACACAAGTACTCTTAGTAGTCTGTGGACACCAGTGTGTCTATGCATACCCACGTCAAATATATATCACCCCTCTTTTTTAAAAAGCAAGGTAACAAGGCCAATCGTGATGGCATTGAGTCAAGCTCAGAATAATGACGCCGGGCTAGTACAGCATTCGTTTGGTTTGATATCAACCAAATGCACGGGAAAACTGATTGTTTTTAAATTTTTCAAGACATCTTTCTATTGCAGTTACTAATTGCGTCGTCGTTTATAATCCAGTTTTTAAAGAAGACTAAAACCGCTTTTGGAACCGATGCTAGACTTTTATTTCAAGACCTTCGTACCATCCGTAGATTCCCCGACCTCTTTAAGCCTGTCCGGGATCACAGCAATGAGTTAGAGATGATTATTTAGTTTCGATAACTCTTATTAGCCTTTGCTAGCCAATAGTTCTGAGAGTAGAATTTAGGGTACGGTTTTGGCGTCGCGTCGGCGTATCGCAACGTTTATTTTGAGAGTAGTGTCGCAAGGGGCTCAAGGTCATTACGTCTTCAAAGATCTTGTTTTGAAGGACAAGTGACAGTCACCTAGGTTTCTTTGGGCGTTGAACACCTTTTCTCGCTATCAGTAGGTACACCAAGGCACTAAATGTTCATTGCGACGAGAGAGTTGTGGATGGTCGAGCCAAGTGGGGTGACAAAAATTACGGTAAATTTTGGTGGTTGACGCATTGCCACACCGCATGATGCGGTCCTCATCACATGTTACAGTTATCACAGTAGTTCTACTTGATCTAATCCTCATTACTGGTCTATCCTAGCTAAGGTGCTTCATATAATCTACTACTAACTGGTACAAGACTTATCACTATATAAGCGGTCCTGCATAATATGGCCCTTCAAGTTCTCAGAGACACATATCCAGGATACATAAATTATGATGAAAAGGGAGGGGGGGACTAGCTAGTTTTTATTTTCAGGAAATCTAGTTATGCTGAGACATGTACCATGACACAACCATTATATAAAAAAAAACTACTGCCAAGTCGTGCTTATAAGCTACGACTTTCAGTTTTATTAAAAAGAGAACTAATAGTAGCCTCTATCTTAGCCATACAAGAGCTGTTTCAGAGTATTTCGTTAATTTTAAACTACTTTTAATCTATTTTGAGAGTAGATGTCCATAAATTTTATAGCAACGATTCCGTTAAAATTTCGGGAATCTGCATAAGGAAGACAAAATGCTCATAATATTCCTTTTGATGTTAATTCAAGCATTCGGTGGGTTACATTTGACTCGACCATATTTAAAAATTTAGGTTTGGTTTCGAAAACTTGTTTATTAGTTAGTATTTTTGAACCTGTTTATTTCTACCATGTCCTGAACGCTTCACCAACGTACGAAAACATTCTTCTTCTTTCAATAGATTAAAGAGATATAGTTATTTTTATTTAAATAATAGACAATAATATTTTAATAATATTTTCATTTTTATATTGCTATATGGCTCGCCGGAGTGGAGGATTTTGATGATCGAGACGAGCTGACGCGACAGACTTTTTCCCGTCAAACGACTGGTTATATCAGACATGTTACATAAGAATAATTAAAAATATTTCTTATCATTACAATCTTGTCAGTTTATCTTGACCAGCTTCTTACGCGTCTTGTCGTGACCAAGGGAAATAGGGATTCCTATTTATATAATTATATAAATAGGTATAGATAGATGTATCAAAGATTGAATTCATATTACGGTGAGTTTGTGATCGAGAGTCAAGAGTAAGCCAGCTGGTGTATCGTTAGTAGGTCGCCGGCAGAAACAAGTCGACTCAAAATAAGTGTACGTTACGGCAGCCAACCGGCCATTCATCACTGCGTCATTTTTATTTAGAGATCTATAAGAAGATCGTGGATGATTACTACTTTCAAAGCTGATGTTACCTAAGTAGTATAGTATCTCGGGACCAAAGAGTGTGTAGATAGCACCTATTCTAGTTTCTCAGTCAGGAAGTTATTGACGTGGTCTTTTCGGCTGGCCCACTTCACCGGATTCTTGAATGTGTAGGGAATAGTTATGAATTTTTTCGTATGACGTAACCCAATTAGCTGAAAGGAATTTCATTGGTTTACTAGACTTTTTCGGTGAGCGTTGCAAAGACAGTCGAATCGATAAATTAAAACTGCCTTAAAGATTCCCCATGTGGGGACGAACCTCGGCTCAGGATGATGCCGGACAACTCTAGATTTAGGGGATTGGACTGTAAGTGCACACAAATGTCTTCTGTGTCCGTGGTTAGCCAGTCAAAGATACAGCCTTAGCCTAAATACAGCTAGTAGAAGATTTTATATTAGATTAATTAAATGAATTGATCATTGACTTTTAGTTTGATTGTTATTTGGTCTTTTAATATATATTAAAAGTGCTTTGCACTAACTGCAAAGATTAATTATGACCAATTTTAGATATTTGGTCTCTTTATTTGATTAAGATAGAATAGAGTACGTACGTGTTAAGTGTAGCGTAAAGTTTAGTATCTCAGTGACCTCAGAAATTTAACACCGTCTAGGAACTATTGTTTGTGGTACGCTCCCTGGTCTTACATGCGTCTTGGTTAAACAACTAGTTTTGTGAAGGTGCATACATACATACCTACATTTATATCATCTTATATCCGTTTTAAATCGGATAAAAAAAATGTTTTGATTACGTTTTGTTAGTTTCCTCACGTAATAGCTATCCGTTTGGAATATATCCAAGAATAAGTATAGTTTATTGCATTCTGTAAAAATGATTGGCGATTGGATGATTTTGATTGTTATTTTTGGGGCATTAGATTTGTTTCTTGGAGTAAAATAGATTAGCAGATGTTATATTCTTGTATTATATTGCATTTATGTATCTACATATAAGTTGATTGTTTTCATTAGTTTGATGTTTTAATTTAGTTATACTCATTTCTCATCCAAACATATACCCTATCATCATTTAGATATGTAAATGTCTGGTATCTAATACATACTTATATTAGAGGTAAAGCAGTGGATACTAGTGGGTTACTTTGTCATAGTGTAAGTTCCTACTCACAGATCAAGATTTTGATATGGCAACAAGAAGAAGGGAGATTAAAATTAAATGAATAATTTTATCTTAAAAAATCTGTAAATTATTAAAATCAGTAGTGGTTGTAGTAGGGGTTGGATAGTTTAACGATAGTATATTTATCAGATTTTGGTTTCAAATAATTCACAGGAGCCGCGCGGGAGCGTCGTTGGACGAACGGTTCTTAATATCACAGGACGCGAGTGGCGTGCGATTGACTGTATCCTCAGCCCGCACCGGCGATACCGACGTCTATACGTTACAAGTGAGTAAGCTCCTTTATATGCAGTAATATTACTTTGAAGTTAGGCTCGATGACCCAGTGGACTAACAGACTAAAAAATCGGTCGAACCGTTCTTTAGCTTTAGCGAGACTAACGAAGAGTTCAGCGCTAGATTTAATTCTAATATTTAAATCAGGATGTTGTTGTTTGAATGTTGTAGATATTTAGATAATAAGAGATTTGTAATAGATTTGTATAAAACACCGATGTCCTTAGATGCCATATCTTATGAAGGTAGTCAAGTTGACTTGTCACAAGAAACTAATATAAAAGTTGGGACAAAACTGACCGTTAAAAAGAATAACAAGGCCTCTGAAAAAATATCGGAAAGAATGTATGGGGTTGACCTATGATTGTTACATGACATTTCGGGGGCGAAGTCAATCCCACACATTCTTTTCAATATCGTATCGCTATTGTATTCGTTATAACTTCGCTATGTCATTTGTCTAGGGATCCAGGTCGGATAATTGGAAAACTGAGTTGGTATTACTATAAATATCTCAAGAACTTTCACGTTCTCAAGGGTAGAGGAAGTAATGGCGCCTTCTAATTGTAACTAAATATACTTAAATTAACTAGACTCTTCTTACGTTTGTTTACGCAAGTGAGTAAGAGCGTGCGCACACTATAGGTACCTAGTTTTGTCTATGAATATCGAATATGCTTTGGTCAAGACTATCTAATGTCAGACTTGTGTCATGAGAGTTTATGTAGACATACGCATTTTTTTTTATCTTAAAATAGGCTTGCGCTTGACCACAACTTGCCTGATGTGAAGCAATGATGCAGTCTACGATGGAACGCGCTTACCCAGTAAATAATGATTCACTCGTGACTTGAAGACTGGCAGATTACAGCTATCGGGAAACATAGATGCCGGCAGCGAATTCCACAATTTGGCAGTTCGCACAATGAAAGTGGAAGCAAAGCGCTTTGTGCGTACCCGTGGAATTCACATGGTACTTCATAATGATTGATTGATTCTATGTATAGAGACGTGGAATCTAAACGAGAACTTATTGTGTTCCACGTTGCACTCAGGTTCATATATTAGTCAGTATTGCACTCTGCCGCGTGTTTGTATCGTGGTGCGACCTATTCTAGATTAATGTACGACAGACAAAAACCGTGTAGGTTACAATACTTACGATGAAATATTTACGACATGCAATAATTTTCAAAAAAATGAGGATTGTCTGTGGCGCTGGCAGAATGTATACTCTGCATCAACGCCACAGAATGAATTCTTATTTGACGTTACAATTTAGTGCTGGTTTTCTCTTAGTAGTCTGTGCTGGTTTTTGGATTTGACGGTGTACGGACGCTAATTCATCATTACCCTTGCCTTATTCCCATTTCTATTGGGGTCGGCTCCCAGTCTAACCTAATGCGGCTAGCTACTAGAATTATACGAGCGACTGCCATCAGACCTCGAAACCCGTAGGGAACCAGTAGCCGAGATGGTTAGACCAGGTGTCAGATTATATTGACTTCTGACTACATGTAACGATTGTCATAGAGATGTTAAATGACAACCGGGACCGACGGCTTAACGTGCTCTCCGAGGCACGGAGGGTAGTCCCTCAACCAACCAGACACCGAAACAAATTTTTGTTGTTACACAAATATTGTCCGGAGCGGGAATCGAACCCGCGACCTCCCGGGCACAGTATAGCCCAATCGGACGGCTTACACCGCTCGACTACTGAGGTCGTCGGTGTACGGACGCTAATTGTAAAAAAAAAATAATAAGAAAATGTTATCAATCACCAGCTAGCAGTACAATAAACTCGGACAGCGATATAAAGTGGGGGCGGGCGTTGCGCCAAAGTGCAACACGAGTGATCTGGACAGTTTTTGTCTCAAACTTTACGCCCTCATTCATAATACTTAAATCTCGCTCCCTAATATACAATTAGACAAAGAAAATCTTACTATTTAAAGCAAGCAGTGGCGAAGGGTGGAAATTTGAGAAAGGCGCAGCAAAGAATGTCAAGTATTTCTTGGTTACTTACGCCGACTTTCAAACATAAGAAGTATGTACTGCATTTTTGATGCTATTTAAAACTTTTACGCGTTACATAATGTTTAAGTAGGTACGTTATATGAACTAATTCCTAAAGGGAAGCCGGTGGGTTCGTGTTTTATAGACTCTTCGCCACTGATACCAAGCCTTTAGTTTCGCTATGTTTTTTTTTATGAGTAAGGAGCTTATAATATTGACTATGGTTCTTAGCTAGAGATTTTATTGATTTATAAACTTAACTGCCTGTGGGATTGAATTACTTTGAATCCCGGGATTTAAACGCACTGAACAACACTGAAAATTGGTCAAGAAAAAATATGTTTCTAGTGTAAAAAAATCTTAGTTATTGGTCGAAGTTGGGTATATTTCTCGACGAATGGCAATAGGCTTGCCTTGAAATAGGCCTCTAAAACATAGCCGGCTAAGTGTGGGTGATATTTACGACTGCTTACGCCCTCGGGTAATAGAGGGGTGAGTGCGATGTTTTAATTTTAAGTTGTCTTTGTAGGCGAACAATGCAGCTGGTTCGGATGCGACCAGGGTCCGGCTGGAGGTGTCAGCGGATGAGGCTCCCACTGGTGAAGACCCTCCCACCTTCCTGCGTCGTCTCCAAGACCTGACAGTGAAGGTCGGCACCAGAACACGGTTTCTGGTGGAAATAGTCAGCTCTACTGAATGTAAGGTGAGGAAAATTAAATTAAATCTGTTTCCTTTTATTCATAAGGACATACTTCGTACTCAGCTTCGCGGCATTTTCACCAATTGTACTAGTATAGTATTTTAATATCTGTGCTTATAGATAACGATGTAGCAGGAGGCGCAGTAGTAGGTATCGGCCCCGCCTTTGAGATATAAGATCACGATTTCGATTTTTGCTCGTGCCCACACTTCTTTGTGTGAAATTGTTTCATCACCGCTGCCCAATATCGTGGGGAATTCGGTATGCCTTAAAACTTATTATTCGAAGACATGTGACATCCACCTATTCGCACCTGACCAGCGTCTGTGGATTAAGGCCTAAACTCTCTCAACTCGTGAGGTAGTTGAGAGAAGACCTACCCTGTAGTGGGACACTACAAAGTGTTGAAGTGATAGGTGCATTATATTGCTGTTCCTCAACTCAAATCAAATACCATAGGTTATATGACCTTAAGTAAGTACATTTTTTTTATTCGGGGCTGGCACCGACCTCAGCAATCTATTTGGTGTATGAACGTATTTAGGAGAACATCCTTATATGCTTTAAATTAGATTTGTTAACTTTAAAAATTATTATTTCACCCTTTTTTTAACTTCGAACTTTTTGAAGTTTTTTAAATTGGTTTTATTTTGACTGGTTCGGACAAGTATCAAGCGCACTAATCAAAATTAGTTATCATCCCCTAAATAAACGATGCTAAGACGATTTCAATTTCATATTACATTTAAAGAAAATGGCCAGTAGGTGTCTATATATATATGTTGGTGCTCATGTATAATTGTAGCCCTTCCATTATAATCTATAATACAAAAATGATTCGCAAAATGTGTTGGTAAGCGCATAACTCGAGAACGGCTGAACGGCGATTTAGCTAATTCTTTTTTTAGAATGTTCCTTGAAGTACGAGGATGGTTCTTACGCAAAGAAAAATTAAAAAAAATAACCTCCTCAGAAATGGCTTCACCGATTCGGTAGGTCTGAGAATCGGTCGTAATCTATTTTCGAACCCGGTAGGTGACACTCCTTTACCGGGCAGGATGATGTCTGCGGGGTCCGCTAGTTATACATAAAAGTTTTTAGTTAAATTTGCTTGCAGGTACTATATAAATATAGTCTGTGCTGTTACATCATTTTTCTTATCATGTGGCCCTGGAATGAATAGCATAATAATATGACCTTTTAAGACATAAGCATGAAAGAATAACGAACTATTGTAAAAATACAATGCAAAGAAAACGCGCTCTGAATAAAAATATTTACATGTCAAAAACATGTTCAACTACAATACAAAATTGACATATTTTTGTATTGTATTTTTTACATTTACATAGAAAGGAAAATATATATCGTTTATTTCATTTATGATCCATCTGACGGACAGCCACAACACATAGACATTGCAAATTAGCACTAGGTTTGCACGTTCAGACCTTACATGTTCCAAATCTCAAAATCATCAAGTTGCAAAATATTAATATCTCAAAACGTGCTTCAACAAATGAAAGGATAATGCAAGACAATCAACTTTATAAAACATCTATTTAAAAGCTGAAACGATTTCGATTGGATTATCGTACGATTATCGAACATGTATAAAGGTATAGTCCCTTAATTCATGGATGCGGAAAAAGTGTTAATTTAGTAACGAAAATTTTGCTGATTAGTAGTATTTAAAACGTCTGATAAAAGTTGGCGAAATTCGATGTTAATATTATTAGTTTAGCGGACGCAGTTTGTTTATTTCTTTTCGTTTTCATTAACGCCACAAACAACCTTGAGTAGATCGGAATGTCTCACAAATTGTTGTATGACATAATTCGTCTATTTCAAACCGCGAACGTCGTCGGTTCGATAATATGTGGTAGGACCGCTACTCTTAAAATCCTATCCTACAAGAGGGTTAATAGGGGTATAAAGTTTGTATGGAACTTTTTATTTCTTGGTACTATTCCCTTAAAATTCGGTAATCTTAAGACAAAATATAAAACACCTGTTTTTTATATGTCCAAAAGTATTCCCAGGGAGTGTAAACGATGAGTTTTGTTCAAAAATTTTCCTTGATTTCCGATTATTTATTCCTTGGTCCGATTCATTCAAAATTTGGTACGAATAAACCTTATGACAAACAATCAAACACATGTTTTTAATTTTTCTAAAACCAGGGGGTATGTAAAATGAGTTTTGTTTGTAAAAATTAAAGTTTTAAGTTAAATTTTAAACCTATAGTACTATGTATTAATTTTTGTTAACTGTATCCGGGAAATCCATAGCAACCACCTACTACTTACAGAATGATAGTAACCCACAGAGCATCCTGGAACAACGAATTGCCCCGCACTTGGAGGATTTTGATCTGAGATTTTAAATAACGTTTTTTAACCGAACGAGATATAATGACGAAAGAATTTTTGATGAAACTATAAAATAAACAACAATAAAAGTACAATAGAAAAGTTTCTGTTTACTGTAGAATTTTTCCGCGCTAACTGTAACCGCGGCAGCGCCCGGAAAAACAAAGATGGCGTGTTATGGTGGCGGGAATCTACCGTTGTGTTAGAGTTATTTTTAGACTTCAATTTGTTTGTCTTACTATGCAGACGGTTATTACTTTACAATGTAACATAGTATTTTAGTGACCGGGATTTGGTTTAATAATAGATTTAAGCTTGTGTCAGATAATTGGCTCCGCTTTAATCGAGTTGCGTAAACTTAAAGTTTTACTCATATATACTTACTTATATTTGTGGTAAGATGTATTAATAGCCTCTAGTATTGCAAAATAAATTAACGCGTGCTATAGCGATAACACACTGCGAAATGGCGAATGATTTATATTTACAAATACTAAACAAAAGCGAATTATACTCCTCTATGAAAAAGTATGTCTATTTGTATCGATGGATGAAACAGGGCTGTAAGTCAGAGACACAAGGGACATGAACTCATACTCTGCAGTGCAGCAAACCAACGGAACTCTTTCCGCCCAGTATTTCTTTTTTCGCCTATCTATCCAACATGTGTGATTTAGAACTCAAACTTTACTGACTAAATTGCCAGGTGACATGGTATCGCAATGAGCGACGATTGCTGGAAGCTGAGCGAGTGTCCCTCGCTAGAGACGGAAACTTTTGGTGCGCGGATGTGGCAGCAGTGAGTGTGGATGACGCTGGCCGGTGGACCTGCACCGCTGAGAACCACGGCGGGAGAGCCAGCTGTTCTGCTCATCTGAATGTGCTCGGTAAGCAAAATGGTCACCTACATACCTACTTGCCTATTGCAAAAAAGATGTCCGTGATACTCAGAGAGTAGCATTTCATAATGATCGAGAATGGTGAAGAATGAGAATGATGAAGAGTAGCGTTTGATTTCATTTCATTTCACAATGATCTGTGCTGATGCTCCACAGAAGTTTTTAGAAGTGAAAACTTCTTTAGCGGCGTTGAGCACTTTTTCTGTAATGGGTATAAAATCTTAAACTCGCGTCAGGACACGTGACCTGATCGAAAAAGCGTAAGACGGATGGAGAGTAGACAGCTATCCTCTCTCTACGGCGCGGCGAAAATGTTGACAGAATTAATACCATATTCTAAGTCTAACAGTTATATCGTTACTTTATTTACACCATTTTACATAATAATTTAATTTTAAATAAAATATTCCACATAGTTTTTAAACATTATGATGATATACACGCGTCCTTTACTAAACAGTCCGTCCTTAAGTGGTTTGTGTATGATAGTCGGATGTTTTACGACGGTCGAGTTTTCGTCGTGTAATTGGAATGGAAAACGCGTTAATATAGATATAATCCTGTTACCTTTCAAGCTCGGTATCTTCGTCGTTAATTTATAGACAGTATTAAATACTGATAAAGCAATTGGTGCAAAATTATTCCCTAACCATTCCAAAATATCAAACATGCTCAACGTTAATAATCAAGTTTTCACTTCTGCCGGCACTCCCGGAGTGCAACTTGTCTTTTTTTTTTAATTTATTTATTTATAAGCAACAGTTCATAATACATTCTTCTGCCTAACTGCATTGCAGTTTGTCGGCAGTATTGTAGGTAAGCCACTTATAATTTGAAGACTTGGACCTTTTTAGTACACTGTTGGACATAAGCATTCTCTAATCGACGCAGCACGATCCGCGATATTTTAATATAATCTAAATATATAAAAGAAGAAACTGACTAACTGACATATCAACGCAGAGCCCAAACCGCTGGGTCTGGAGACTCTAAATTTGGCACATAGGTTCCTTATGGGGTCTAGGGGTGCACTAAGAAAGGATTTTTCAAAACTCCCCATTTAAGGGGGTTAAACGGGGTTCCAAAGTTTGTATGGAGAAACAAGATTAGTGAGATCAATTTCGCGGGCGAAGCCGAGGGCGGAAGCTAGTATAATATAATAATTTTAGCTAATACTACGAATTGATTACTCTAAAACCTCTAGATCCAGATTGAAATAAAACTACTTTTAACGGATATTATCTAGGCTTGTTTTAGATTTTAGATCCCGACGTTTCAAAGGTGGATTGAGGTATTTGACATCCAAAAATATTACTCACAATTATTACTGACTACCTACAAACATTATTATTAAGTTGCTCACAGTGTCTTGAATTCTGAGTTGATTTTGCTTGGGTTTTGGTACAAGTATCTAAATTAAGCACTGAGTCCCAAGCTAGTGGTATATTTCAACCATCATCTCTGTTAAAATTAGGATGTTTTTTAATTTAAATAACTTCGTGGATCATTCTTGGTAGGAACCGGTTTTCTTTGAAAAGAACCTGTGTTTTATCAAATCTCTGGTAACGGTTGGGGCCTTTTTGAGTATGTTAACACACTGCGAATATCGTGGAGCATTGATGAAAAAATCGACCGTGCAACCGTGATAAAATCTGCTAAAATTAGTTTTATTTCAATGTGTGATAATCGCTTAAATTTGAGACAATACTACCTCTCGATCCTTTAGAGTGATTCTGGGCACTTGTGATAGTGCTAAAATTATAATAACTAAAATGGTCTGACACTAAAATATTTTTCAAAGTTTCTAAGGTTTCCTTGCCACCAATTGTGATGGGGAAATATCATAGTCATTATCAAACTTCTTATCTGTCCTGGTACCTTTCAGTGCCCAAAGCGTACAAGCGTCCAGAATTCGTAGAAGAGCTCCGAGCTCTTCTTACGGAGCAAGGGACAGTGTCATTGGAATGCAAAGTCATCGGTGTGCCCACGCCTTTGCTGCGATGGTTCAAGGTCAGTGGTATCTTTGTCTACATTGTATATTTTTGTATTTTCTTCAGCCAGTAGTATTTTACTACAGAACATGAACCTTTCCTAGATTACGGTTTACAAGTACTGTCATCCAGCTCTTGCTAGATATTTTCGGGAAATTTTCTCCACCTCCGTCTTACAAAGTTTAAGATTCTGAGAACTCCTTGTTATCTACAGGACAGTCGCGAAATCAAAGCGGGCGATGTGTTCGCGCTAACAGCCAATGCTGAAGACCCAACTTCACTCGGTACTTACACCTGCGAGGCAGTAAACTGCATGGGCAGAGCCTATTCCTCGTCAAAGGTGCATGTTGTTGGCCGCGGAAGCAGAGAGGGATCCGCCAGGCCTAGCTCCAGGTAAGGCTCACCATTGACCACAGATCAACCATTATCTTAAGCGTGATCCTAGGGAGGCTATGGTCTACTCAAAGTTACCAAGTGCCCATCCACTATTCACTGGTGGTTTAATTGGTTCGACTTGCTTTTGTCGACAAGGAGTAATCAGTTGAAAGTGGTTTCTCAGTAGACTGGTGGAGAAAACTACCACCGATGACGGTGTTCATTGCATGGGCTCACATGGCGGGTAAAATATCTGCGTGATAGAAAATATATCTATATTTATAGAAGTATTATGATTAGCCTATATTTTTGTAAAGTCTACCCTTCGAATATTAATTAAAACGATGGATAACTTAACTTAATTATTATTATTATTAATTATTATTATAATAATTTAACTTTGCAGTCTGGCCCTAGAACCACCACCTATCTTCACCAAAGAGCTAGAAGACCAGTACGTGAAAATCAGCGAGCGCCTCGCATTAGGTTGTCACATAGTTGTGCCACCGTGGCCCAGGAGTGTAGTCTGGTACAATAAAGAAGGAAAAGTGGAGCCTGGCGAAAGGTAAGGCAACTTTTTATTTATCTATTTGTTTTGGCCGTCCAAATAGGTTTATAGTTAAAATTTAAGTATTATATAATAATAATAGTAGGATTTCACTCTTTCTTTTCACTTTGAAAGGTCAGCACTAAGGTTTTCTATAGCTTGAGTATTTTCTATCAGATGCCACGTGGTAGAAGATGGTGGTGGTGGTTACATGGTGGAGATTCCGTCCGCCGAATGGCCAGACGAAGGCGAATGGAAGTGCGTTGCCACCAGTTCAGGGGGCCGCGTAGGGATCTCTACCTGTTTTGTAACTATGGATGGTAAGATATTGTAACCTCTGTTTTACTGTCTCCTAACGAGATTTTTTATAATTTAATTATTCAAAATATAAGTATTACACAAAAAATCATCCGTCGCAAAACTGTACATACAGTTTGCAGGCGTCGCGCTCATTCACTATTTATAATATTATTATGTACTTATACTATAAAATTATAATTACAATTTTACGCATGCATTTTCCTAATTATTTATTTTTTAATTACTTCCAAATATATCTATAAATTTCCGTTTTAATTTCAATTTACACTTAATTTTCTTTTCTCCCCTTAATATCCCATATTGGTTACATAACTCTGGCAATATCTAGTCCTTTTACCATAGTAATTATGTACTTTTGATTGCGTTAGCTTTCCAATATTTGACGTTCTAACACTATATTTAACTATATTTTTTCTTAACTTTATATTCTTCTTTAAAACACTATTAAATATTTGACTTTTGTGTCAACAGGCAACATTGCACATTGTTTAAATAACTTAGAACAATCATATTTATATCTTTTATAACATTTACGACTATATTACTTATGTGTTGAGAAACTATTCAATTTATCTGCTCTGCTTAGCTTGGAACCAGATGACCGTGTGTGTTAATGTCCCAAAAATATTTTTTATTTTTATTTTTTTATCTATCTGGATATAGATAGTTGAATTGGATTGGTTAGTTATTATTTATTTTTCAGTGCCGAAAAACTACAGAAAACCGAGATTTATGGAAAACCTTCAAGCGGTTCTCACTGAAGAAGGCTTAGTATCTTTCGAATGCAAAGTCGTGGGCTTTCCAACACCTGTACTTAGTTGGTTTAAGGATGGCCAGGAACTAAAGCCAGGAGACGTCTACCAACTCACTGGCACCAATTCCTTAGGATCTTATTGCTGTATAGCTAGGAATTGTATGGGACAAGCCAGTAGTTCAGCAGAACTAACGGTAGAAGATATACAGAATCAACTAAATGAAGAAGAAAAAAGTATGCTTTTTAATAAGAACCAGGCGCCGAAGTTTATACAAGGGTTAAAGAGTGTTGAAGCGAAAATTGATGAACCGTTCCGATTTACTGTTAAAGGTACTGTTCTAGTACTCTTAATTTTTATTTTTATTTATATCCTATTTTCTATTAAAAAGTTTGTAATGAATATGAAATGGGTTAAGACTTGCGTGTCTTTTACTCAAGTCCATTTATTTATTCGTGTGAGAGAGAAATGAAACACTGACATAAAATCCTGAAATTATAAATCCAATTACAAAACCCCCTTTTTCATTATAATCTAATGAAAACAAAATAAAATATCCTGACATTACTATTTTATACATTACAGTTGCCATTCCGCCTGAACCTTCAGTGCTCTGGTACCGGGATGACCAGCCTGTGGACGAATCTACTCGCTGCCACCTCGCACAAGAAGACAAAGGGGTGTTTATTCTCGACATGCAGAACTTAGAGTTCCTCGATCAGGCCGAGTGGAAATGTGTAGCGATGAACGATTTTGGACATAGTGTAACGTCATGTTTCCTCAAACTGATCATACCAAGGCATTACAAAAAACCTAGATTCTTGGAGAATTTACAGGCTATTTTGTCAGATGAAGGTGCTGTGAACTTGGAATGTAAAGTAATAGGTGTACCACAACCTGTCTTAAAATGGTATAAAGACGGAGAAGAACTAAAACCTGGTGACATTCATAGGATTATTTCGGGACAAGACGGGACTTGTTGCTTAGGGACTTATACTTGCGAAGCTCAGAATTGTATGGGCATAGCAGCTAGTTCTGCGTCTCTTCTCGGCTTTGACGACTCTATTAAGAAGAAAAAGAAAGCAGAGGAACAGACACTGCAAAGAAATCTCTCTCTTAGTACTATACACGAAGAAAGAACGTCCCAAATGTATGATACTCCAGTAGGAGATATTACCCTTGATGATAAAGGCGAAATCTCCTTCTCATTTGATGGAAAAGAAGTTTCAGTTTCCCTTTACGAAACTCCAGATTTAACAGAAGAAGAAGCATTGCAAATAGTGGAAATGTATGCAGACCAGCTTTCTGAGAATATTACAGAACACAACGTAGTGGAACTTCCACCTTTAAGATTTGTAAAGGAAACGTCAACTTCGGGTAATTTGTTAATGGAAGCTGTTATCATTGATGTTGCACCAGAGTTCTTTGCTTCTCCTGATGAAGATTTGCGTACAGAAGCTGACATTGAAGATATATCAATAGCTGATGAAAACGGTGCACCTCAGTTATCGCTAGATATTGAATCACCACAAATACTAGACAGGCCTGAAGATTATTTGGAGAAAACTATAAGAAAAATGTCTGAAGAGTTGTCAGATTTACCCCTTCCAATACGAAAGAAGTTTGATTCTCAGCGAAGTGTAGATGATTACTTTAGTCTTTCACGTGACCAATCATTGTCTGAAAAACGGGATGATGATACCCATATTTCAGAAAGTTTTGCAAGTGCTCATAGTTCTAGCAAACCAAAATCAAAGTCTTCTAAGCCATCCGTAGGCCAAGAATCAGATCCTACTAAAACTGCTCTTTTTAAAGATGATACACACAAACGTAGTATAGAGGTAGAAGGGACTCCTGTTGTTAAACCGAAACGTGAAAGGCGCAGCAGTCGTAGTTCTAGAAGATCAAGTTCTGGAAGTGAGAAATCCATTAGTAAAGCTAAAGAGCAAGCGCTTCAGAAAAATGCCTCTTTTGATTCTGAAACCATCGCAAAGGCTGAAGTAGGCGATGAAAGGATTGAACTTCAAACTTCACTACCCCAAATATCAGATGAAGAGTTTAAACTAAATATGGCAGGAGTTAGTATGTCTTTAACAAAAGTAATTAATAACGTACAAATTATTGAAAGGGATATTATCTTAAAATCAGAATTAATGTCATCGGCTGCGACAGCATCGAGAAGTTTAGAGATTATAAGTAGTTTGATCTCCCCACTATCAGAAATACATAGTATAGCTGATGCTGCTAAAGATTCCATTCCTGAGTCTAAAAAAGTCAGCAGTATGCTATTCAATAGCCTTCCCCAACCTTTGAAGTCTCTTCATCAATCGTTATCATTAATCGAAAAATGTATTGATTTAGAAAGTGACAGTAAAACGTTAGTTAACAGAACTTGTGTTGCATTTATTGAAAACTGTGGTAATGAAGTGCAAAAGATTATTGACATAATCAGTGAAGTTACTTCTAAAGATTACCTCTTCACAGAAGCGAAGGTCGTTACAGAAATACAAGCGTTGAATAATGAAATAAGCGAAGTTATCAAATTTTCAGCAGATACCATTAAAACTAGAAACCTCTTAAGCGCTGCGAGTGAAGTTAAAGTTGACCAACCATCACTAGAAATAAAACATCTAAGAGACACGCAAAAAGCTATCTTTGAACTAAAAAGCCCCCTTAATTCACTTTTATCCATAGCCGTTAGTGGAGAGAGTGGTGCAATAGAAGATAAAGGTAAAGTTAAAAGCAGTGAAGTTATATTAAACGATATGTCAGGATCTATTCAAGACCTTCAAATAGCTTTGGAACAAATAGAATCTCTTTCAGTTAAAGAATCGACCATACCTTTGCAGAAATACAACACAGAGATTATTGAAAATGTTATGGAATCTGTGGTGAAACTGCGAAACTCGTTTGAGCGACTATCTGTTGATGCTAAAAATAAAGATATACAGATTGTGAATCAATCAATAGCAGCAATTAAAGAAAACTTAAACAAAATATTTTCGGAAATTGAGATTATTGAAAATAATGTGGGAAAATTCGATATTTTACAAAGTGACAACAAACTAGACGCTTTGCAAAAAATGGCACAAATTTTGATAGCATTAGAGAATAATTTGCCTAGGTTGGAGTCTATGCCAAAAATCAAACAACACCTAACTGTGTTCCATAAAAACTTAACCAAAATTTTGGAAAATGTGATAGAAAGTAATGAATCAAATAAATACTTCGCATTAATGGAAATATGTGATGCTGTTAGCAGAACCAATGCTTCTATCAAAAACTTAGATGTTGGCAATATTATGCCTCTAGCCAGCCTTAACAATACTTTACGAATAATTCATAGTCAGTTCGTAAACAGTGTATTTGATTCAGAACTCAACTGTGCTATCTTAACTAATATTGCTGATACATTGATTGGTATACAAGAAGCCTTGAATACGGCAGAAGAAATTAGTATGCAAATAAATTCTGACCACTTTGAAGATCTTCCTAATCAAAATAATCAAAGCAAAGCTCAAATGTTTATAGAGCATATAAAGTATGCAGTAGCAGCTATAGAAAATATTCAAGTAATAGAAACTACTCTTGAATTGAAGACTAGCATAACAACTGTACTACAAAAAATATGCCCCATTTTAGAAGATATAAAACACAATGTCGCTTGCGTTCAGACTATTGGAAACGACCAAGAACACATAACCGAATTAACAGATCTAATTTTTCAAAATACAGTAGCAACTCCACTTCATGAGCTGAATCAAAATATTGTGATGCTGAATCACGAGTTGCTCGAAAATATTGAAAGCATTAAAGATAAATCAGAAGTAATGGAAACGATTGCGGTGTCATTATATCAATTACATACTACTTTAGAAATACTACAGCAAGACGTAATATCTAATAACCAAGACTTTATGTCAAGTGAAGTGGCTGCAGATGTTGCAAACGCAGTACAGAGTTTACAGAGTTGTATTGTTGTCATACAAGACCAAGCTGGATTGGAGCCAGTCGACGATATGTCTACGTTAGAAGATGTGTCAGGAATTAAAACAAATGCTGACACTATACAATCTGACCAATTAGTTATACCTATCGCAGAGTCTATAACAACAGGCCATGGAATATCATCATTTACTCAAGAATTACAGTTACCTGTGACTGCTGAGGCTCTGCAAACGTTAAACCAACATATCATAGTGTTACAAACTCCTGAAGTGCTGGAAGCTTTAGATTCTCTCTCGGAAGTTAGTGACTACTCTAGCCTCAAATCTTTTGTCGTCGGACTTGGTGAGCTACATACAGGACTGGAAGAAATTCTTCACCCAATGCTCATAGAAGGATTAAGAGAAATACACAATGTTATCGATTCAGCTAAATTAGCAGTCATAGCCGAACCAATGCAGGAATTACAGCAAAGTTTGTCGGTATTAGACACTTCTAACATTCCAGTATACGAAAATATTTTAGAAATACCGACAGAACGAATACATTCCGTTATTCAGAGTGTTTCTGAATTTAAAGAGCATTTAGATAAGTGCATGCTCGCTGTGTTCCCTGCGATGAGAACCGCAGAGAGTACTGTTGAGATTGCAAACAAAGTTGGAACCTTGAGAGACATCTGTGAACATTTGAAAGACATCATTGAAACGACGAAATCAACAAACTTTCCAGATGAAGTGAAAGCTTTAGAAGTTACTATTCACAATCTTATTGATGCCACTGACGTTTCAAAAGGAGTTAATATTGAACAAGTAAAAACAATTACAGAAGAACTATATGAAAAAGTCAATAATGTTCAAGAAGAAATTATTCAATTTACTCCAGTATCGTTAAGTCATGTAGCGCAAGAAGTAAAATTGATTGAAACTATAAGTGAAGTGCAAAACAATATAGCTGCTTTAGAACTATATGACTTCGTCGACTTATCTGGAGCTTCAGATATACCATACGGCTCTTCCAAAGTTGCTGTTGAAATTGAATCAGATTCTCTAGTACAAATAGATAACATAGTGGAAATGGCTGCAACTGTTGTACAAGATACTAACCAAGAAACACCTTTAGCTGATTTGATGATAGTAGAAGACTTCTTAAAAACATGCAAGAATGATTTTACTATACTTCGTCATCTTATTACAAAAAATCAAAGTCATAAGAAAATAATTCGAATTTTGCAAGAGTTTTGTACATTAATAAATACTATTAAAGACTTTAAAGCAAAAAAGTCTCAACTTCTACTGTCTGACGAAGTAAAGGAAAATTTAGAAAGGTTTTTGTGTTATTCCGATAAAAGTTTAGAAAGTTTACAGTGTTCCCTGGTAAAAATTGTTGAAACACAAGCCGATTTGCTTATTGAAGAACCATTAACGAAGTTTGAGCAATCAAATGAATTGATAAACGCTGTAAAGGACAAGTCAAATGTTGTTATTAAAGACGTTGTATGTAGATTTGATGAAATTTTATATACAGCTAAACCAATGTTAGTTAATGTCCGGTCAGATATTTTAAACGATCTTAATAGATATGGAACAAAATATGAAGATAACTCCTTAATGGATAAAGTTAATGACTTTGGATCATATATTGAACAAGTAAATAGTACCATAGAAGATAACCCAACCAAAGAAATGTTGGAAAAGATAATAATGTGTATTAATAAACACCGAGAATACAGAGAGGCATATGGATCTGGAAAGAACTTAATTATACTTAAATGTTTATCTGAGTGCACAGATGTATTCAAAAAAAGCCTGCTTGAAATAGAGACCCCGAAAAAAGAAGTAGGAGGAGGCGTTCTTAAGTCAATTTTGGTGGGTATGCTAGAACCGTTGCAAGCACTTCAAAATCAAATGACCAGTTTACAAGAACAAATGTTTAAAGGATATGAGGAAGATTCTATATCTATAGATTTCACTACTACAGAATCTTTAATTCAAACAATGACAAATAAACATAAAGAAATAATTGAAACTATAGAGATCGAACAAATATCTGGCGATGAAATTTCGCTTATAGCTGAAGTTGATAAAGGAATACATTCAATACAAGACAGTCTCAAAACAATAGAAAATATGCAGTCAACTCAAATTTTGAAAGACATTACGAAACCGATTGAAGTAATTGAAAACTCATTCCACAGTATTTTATTGTCCGATAAAGTTACTAGAAGTGTAACTATACTTTCTCAAGGTAAGGATGACTTTTTATGTGCCGTCTTTGTTACCTAATCATGGTAGTACTGCGAGATAATTCAAATTTATTATTGTTTTTATTTTCTATTAAAACTCTGACTACGCTTTGCCTGTGATTTATTACGACATTGATGATGACTTTTTTAAGAGTTGCGCGCGATAACTTTATCTTTAGTTAACGCGCTTTTTAAGTTTTATAATGTACTTTCTTCTCGTGGTTCCGTATGACAGTTATCGCACTAAACTAATTCTATTGCCTCAAAAGGTAGTCCATGTTTTCAAAAACAACATTTCTTTGTTTTTAAAAAGAAACAAAACTAAACACAAAAATCGAGCCAATCATATAATTCATAAAATAAACATTTTGCCACATATCATCAAAATCTTCCTCCGCGGGGTCGGTTAGCTGTTCTTTGATTGATGCCAATCGAAAGATTGCATGTTAAGGACAATTTTCTCTGAAGTAACTTAGTGTCTCAAATTAAATACATCGATGATTGAAATTTCTTCTCAAATATTTTCGTCATTGTAGTTCATTGTCATTTTGGCACTCCACATTTTTGTAATAAATTTATATAATTTTTAAAGTATTCTTATATTTTAAGACACTATTTTGTTCAGCGGATAATGTCGCTATTTTTTATTCTTTTGGTTTCATCAAATAAAAGGTGTGCAATCTGAAGTTTTGGTAAGATACCCAAGTAAGGCCGACGTATTTAAAAAAATTGAAAATGCAACTTTGTTTCTTTTTAAAAATAATCCAGTAATTTGACTGTGCTATAAATCGTTGCTTTGAAATTTGTGTTATATTCAAAATTGTAATATTTGCAATTATGTTTATAGATATTAATTCCAATATTGATACTTTAGAGTCTGCCATTGAGCGATTTTTAAGCAATGAAGTAGATCTCCACGCTACTTCACATTTATTCGACAATTTCAATACAATTGATAGTATTGCGAAAGCAAAAGAAATCAAACATCTATTGGAATGCTCTGATGATAGTGAATTAAAAAAAGATAACATAGAATTACTAAAATCATTGCTTTCGAAATTCGATTGGCAAAACACAGATGTATTTGAAGGAAAAAATAAAATCGAAAATAATAAACTGAAGCATATATTTTTAACAAATTATCAACTTCTGGCTGAGTTAGAAAAATACGATCAATCGGTTAATGACGTATCAATTGAAGGAGGTAAAAAATCGAGTGTTTGTCAATAATACTACCATCATTCAGCAAGTAATCGAGAAGAATTTTTAAAAAGCCACTCAGTAACAAAATAGATTCCCAACAGCGTACCTATCCCCATTTAACATAGTCCAATTGACTTCATGAGTACTTATTATGATTTTTGCAAAAAAAGAATAGTTAATCTTAGCTTTTACAACTATATAATATTTTATGAGGTTACGTATCTTGACATCTATTTCTAATATCATCACTTAGGTTGTTTCAAACATCCGTCGTAGTTAATATAATTAGGGTTACAAAATTTTAATTTTTATGTTTAACAATTCATCTATGAGTCAGGTCTACATTCATGATTTATATATTTGCTACAGTAATTTCTTCACTTTACAAACTTAGTTCACGTAACGCATTTTGATTATCAAAAAAAAAAATGTTTACATTATAATATAACAGTGTTAAAAAGTGCCATCAGTGTCATATATTTATCATCAACAGTTTTTTGGTACTTAACTAACATTAATGCTTTGGTGGTGGTGGTAAATGTTATCATATATTCTTGATGACATAAGTTTCAACTTAGATTTGCAAATATTTTCAGGAAAAGCCAAAAAAATCATACAGGGAATAAATCAGTATATAGAGTTAATTGAAATAGTCGAAGAAATATCTGCAGTGATAAGAATTGATGACGTAAAAGAAGCAATAGACATTGCAAGAGAATTACGTGAAAGTATTGCTGCAGCAGTAACAATAATAAGCGAAGAAGATGTTCTGGAACCATCTGTGGCAATCACAGAAGAACATATGAAGCTGGCTCATAAACTACAAACGGCTCTTACATCGCTTCAAGTTCAAGCTCTCGATAGTGCTCATGAATTAGCCCCTGCTCTTGGATCTGAAGTTTTCCAGCGAATTGCGAACGCAACCGCTCAATTACAAGCTGATCTAACTGCAGTCACAGGTATGCATGTTGCTCTCTATGCACCTATTGAGTCAATGGACACTTCAACTGTAACAAAACAAATAGTTTTGCAATACCCAGATATTGTAACTGAATCTTCTAAAGTTGTTACTTCTGACATGACAGTTTTTGAAAATACAGGGGTAATAGAACAGCAAATATCAACAGATCAAATCTATCCTATATCTAAAAATATGGAAGCTAATATTGGAAACTCTCATGAAAATGTTGCAATAAATGTCATAGAACAGCCTGAAAATTCTTTACCAGATATAGCAAATCTAACCACAGAGCCATTTACTGTTGAAGGTACTGAAATATTTACAGTTGAACAAGCCAATACTCTCTATTTAGAATCTAAAGCAGACTTACAAGAAACCGTTGTAAATGAATCTGCACCAGGTGCCGCAGAAACTGTAGTTAAACACAAAATAGAACTGAGAAATGAAAGTGCAGTCATTGTAGAAGATTTAGGACCAATGTTGCTAGAAACCGAATCCGACGAAAGAAACATTATGATGGAAACGGCCAATGTGTTGGAGACTACAACAAAAGCTAAAATAGGTAACTGTGTTTTATGTTTATTATTAGGCCAGGGTCATTAATATTAATTAATTAGAAATGAAATCATTTCTTTCAACCCTCAAATCGCCCTTAGTGTTCTTTTTTTCTATATTTTCTTTTCATACCCATGATTTTCATTCTAGTTCAACATTTTAACATTCTTTATAGGATTTGTCACTGTTAATGTACCAATTTGCACACATACACCCAGCACCTTCTAGTGCCAAATTAAGCAATTATATTTGCTTGTGATATGGGTACTAGAAACTACTAAATACGTACATATTATAAACAACACAAAAATTTAAATCTTTTTAAGTTTCGTATGTACTGTATTTTTCACTGTCGTAATTAATCAATTTATGATGATTCCGTGAAATGGGCGAGTTTATTGATTTTGAAATTGAATAAATTAATTTTGGGGCTCAATCTAATTGTTTTTAATTTGTTACAGATAAAGTGATTTTACACATAGATCAATTAGTAAACGAAGACACAAATGAATTCATTGACGAATTATCAAACTACATTAACACTGACGAACTGAAACAATCAATAATCATTGCCAAACAATTACGAGAGAATATCGCTGCTTCTGAATCAGAATTAAAAGCAGAAACAGTTGATGATCTCAAATCTGAAGTTACTGCATACAAAACACAATTGGTACAACATTTACAAAATGCGCTTGCAGTTTTAGAAAACATTACTTTAGCAAATATTCCATCCGACAAACAATACATTTTGCAACGAGTAACTGAAATTGCTGAAGATCTTAAAACAAATTTAGTCACTGTAACTGATATAGATAAACAGATCTTCAATAATAGAGAAAAGGCTGAAGCTGTTAATTCAACGACTGAAAACATGTCTTTTGAAGCAGTTAATTTTGATAATACGGAACCTATGACTGTAAAAGATGCTTCAGAAATTATTGAAGAGACTTTAAAGATAGCCAAAATAGGTAAAAAAAATCATTTTTTTATGTATTTATATTTAAATACGAGTAGTTAAAAACATACATTACTTACCTCTACTTTAGTTAACTAGAAAGTGTAATGGCAATGGCGCAGTGGTTTAGCGTGGGGTACAAGATACTGGTAATTCAACGTCTTCCTTCGAAACACGATTATTATATATTAGAAATATATTATGTAAATAATACGGTTTACGGTTTGTGATATCCTGGGTACATAATACATAAACTGTAATACTAAGAAATACATAGATTTATAGATGCACTACAGTTAAAAAAAATACACTAGTAACAACATGCTATCTTTGAAGATTTTAAATTAATTTTAATTTTATTTAATGTATTTTTGTTTTATGACGTTTGAAACGTAAGAAATTAACATAAATAAAATGGCTTGCAACTAAGGATAAGGAATACTTTGAAATACCATAAATTCTGTATTATTTATGAATAGCATAAGCTCTGAAGATGTATTTTTTTCATGTATACATTAGGACGAACAAGGAAAAGGAACCTATTAGTCAACCATTCAATTACAAGCAAAAGGGCAAGACAGCAGTCTCGCCCTTTTGCTCGATACGTGTGATCAAGGTTCATTACCAAGATTCATATATTCCTTCCAGTTATTTATACTCTATTCATTAAACTTTAGTTCATATTTCAAACACAACAGATACCACATATATATTTCAATATTATGAATGTTTCAGATTCAATTTTACAAAATATTAATGAATATTTATCGGAAAATAATATACAAACAATTGGCATCTTATTTCTTTATACAAACAATGACAAATTTAGGTCATTAGTGAAACAGGTTCGTGAACAGATACATAATATTTTTGAAATCACAGCAGATGAATCTAAAACAATTACCGGATGTAGTCAACTTGTACCTTTGATAAATGAATTAATAAATTCTTTGTCAACGTTTCAAGTCATGGTTTTAGAAAGTACTGAAAAATTAAATTCTGAAGACGAGGTGACTGCTGTAAAAGTTTTATTAGAAAAGGCAATATATTTATCTGAAGAACTTAAGAATTTGATACCTCAGGTTAATTTTCAAGAAGAATTAAACCTTGACAAGCCTATAGAGGAACAAAAAACAAACAAGGATGAATGTAGTGAAATTTCACTTATTTCAGAACAATCCAAAACTTCAGCGTCCAAAACAGGCGTTATAGCTCAAAGTAGTGAATCACTCGTAAATAAATTAGAAATCCAGATACAAACTGAACTAATAGAAACTGATGATACAGCAAAGCATATAAAAAAACAAAATGTAGATACTAGCCAATTAGCAATTGCAACTAATGATGAATTGATAACAGAGCAATTTGCTCTCCAAAATGAAATAAACTCTGAAAACTCGATGGTAAATGTAGTAAGCAAGGAAGAATTTAATGAAATTGCAGATATTGCAGAGCAAATCGAAACTTTGGAAACCAACATACAGGTAATCCCTCAAAGTAGTGAATTTCTTGTCAACGAATTTTCTGAAGTTGATAACCCAATTCAAACTGAAATCATTGAGACCACAGAGTCAGCACAGGATATAGAAAATCGTAATGTAAATATAATTCAATTAGCAACTTCAACTAACGAGGATGTGATGACGCAACAAATAGCTATTCAAGAAGTATTAAACACTAAAAAGTCATCGGATGATGAAGTATACAAAGAAAAAATCAATATGATTGCAGATATTATGCAACAAGCTAAAATATTAGAAACTAAACCAGAAACTGTAACTCAGAGTAGCAAGATGCTTGGGGACAAAGTTGATGATTTTAAAATCCAAGTTCAAACTGAAGTCATTGAAGCAGATGAGTCAGCGCAGGATATAAATCAATGTGATAATGATGTTATTAAATCAGCAGCGGCAGCGAGTGATACAGTACTTAACAAACAATTAGCTATCATAGAAATGTTAAACTCTGAAGAAGCGGTAGTAGGTGCATTAAACAAGGAGGATAACAATGAATTTGCAAATATTACAGAGAAAACTGAAATATCAGAAAATAAATCAGAAGATGTAGCTCAGAATAGTGAATTGTTTGACAGCAAATCTGCTGAATTAGAAAATCCGATTCAAATTGAATTTTTTGCAACGGTTGCGTCAGCGCAGGGTATCGAAAAATGTGATGCAGATGCCTGCCAATCGACAATTGCAACTAGCAATGAAATGACGACAGGTCAAATGGTAGAGGTATTAAATAAGGAAGTATTTAATGTAATTGTAGATAGTACAGAGCAAACTGAATTATTGGAAACCAAAGTACAAGATATAGCTCATAGTGCCGAATTTCTTAACAACGAATTAGCTGAATTTGATAACCCAATTCAAGCTAAAGTAATAGAAATAGCTGAGTCAGCAAAAGATATTGCAAAAAGTGATACAGGTAGCCAATCAGCGACTGCAAGTAACGATGACGTAATGACAAATCAATTAGTGTTATTAAAAGAAGAAAAGGCAGAAAAATCTTTGGAAGATGTAGTTAACAAGGAAGAACTTAACGAAATTGCACTTATTAAAGATAAAGATAAGATGTCAGAAACTAAAACAGAAGATGTAGTTCAGAGTAGCGCATTGCTTGTCAACAAAGTTCCTGAATTAGAAAACCAGATTCAAACTGAATTTATTAAAACGACCGTTACAGCGCAGGATATCGAAAAATGTGATACAGATGCTAGTCAATCGATAATTGCAACTAGCTATGTAGGGATGACAGAACGACTAGGTTTACCAGAAAAATCAAACATTGAAAACCCCACAATAAAGGAGTTAAATGAGGAAAAAATGTGTGAAACTGTAGATACTACGGAGAAAACTGAAAATTTGGAAACTGAAATACAAGATACAGCTCAAAGCAATGACTTGACTGTAGACAAATTCACTGAATTTGATGACCCAATTAAAACTAAAGTTATTAAAATGGCTGAATCAGAACAGGATATTGAAAAAAGTGATACGGTTAGTCAATTTGTGATTGAAAGCAACGATGAGGAAAAAGCAAATCAATTAACTGAACAAGAAAAATCACAGGTAGAAACGTCGTTGGAAGATTTGGCTAACAAGGAAGAACTCAATGAAATTGGAGACATTACAGAGCAAACTGAAACTTTAGAAACTAAAATGGAAGATATAACTTTGAGTCGTGAACTACTTGTAGACAAACTTACTAATTTAGAAAACTTGATTCAAACTAAAGATATTCATATGGCTGACTCAGCACATGATTTGGAGAAACATGAAATTGGTACTAACCAATTGGCAATAGCAACTAATGATGAGGTATTAACAGAACAATTGGCTATCTCAGAAGATTCAAACTCTGAAGAAGGGATAGTAAATGTAGTGAATAAGGAAGAAATTAATGAATTTTTGGATATTACACAGCAAGTTGAAACTTTTGAGACCAAACCAGAAGATAAAGCTCAGAGTAGCAAACTGCTTGTCAATAAAGATACTGAATCCAAAAAATATATTGAAACTGAAGTTATTGAATTGACTGAGACCGCGCAAAATATTGGAAAATGTGCTACAGTTTTTAACCAATCGGTAATTGCAACTTGCGATGCAGTGATAACAGCACACGTAACTACACAACAGGAATCAAGCACTGAAAATCCGAAAGAACAATTCAATGAAATAGCAAATAATATAGAACTAACTGAAACAGTAGAAAATAAAACAGAAGTTGAAGCTCAGAGTAGTGAATTGATTATCAACGAATTTGTGAAATTAGAAATCCAGATTCATACAGAAATTGTAGAAACGGTTGAGTCAGCCCGAGATTTAAATATATGTGACGCAGATATTATCCAATCGGTGAGCGCAACTAATAACGAAGTTAAAATGCAAGATATGGATGACCTTGTCGAATTAAAAACTGAAAAATTGTTAGAAAATGATGTAAAAAAAGAAGGATCAAATGACATTGTTGATATAATACATCTAACTAAAACTATAGAAGTTACTGAAATGGCTGAGATGGCACAGGATATAGAAAAAAATAATACAACTATTAGCCAATTCGCTAATGCAACCACTAGTGAAGCGCTAACAGAAAAATTGGCTGTTCAGGAAAAAACAAATATTGATGAACATATAGAAACAAATAAAGAAGAATGTAATAGAATGTTAGATATCACAGAAAAAGTGGAAAAATTGAAAATCCAAACAAAAGTTGCAGTTTTGGATCAAGTTGAAGAAGATAGCCATGAAAGCCTAGCTATGACTATACAATTGCAACATTTAGATGCATCGGGTATTTCTTCTGATATGGAAGCAAATGAATTAGCCTTAGAAATTGAGAAATCTGAAACTACTGATTTATTAGCAATTACCTCTATAAATGATATGATTTCTGAAAAAGAGACTGTACTTAATCTAGAAACCAATTTTGAATCTAAAATTGTTTCACAAGAAACTAAGTTGTTACAGTTGGATAAAAGCAGCAACGATTCAATTAATTTAGATCTTCAGAACCACGACAAAGATATTGAGACGACCGAACAAATGCAAGGTGTTAAAAATTCTGAAACAAATCATGATCTAAAAATTGTTTCGACAAACAATGATGAGGCATCAGCAAAAGACTTACTTGTCACAAGTGCTGAAACGCCAATAGAAACAAAAACGGACGTAGAAATCTCAATCAACCAAGAAAATGTTGCAGTTGAAGAAAAAATACGTGTGTTGGAAATAGGCAACGACAGTTTAAATCACGAAGACGTTAAAATTAAAAAAGAAGCTTTTGCTACTAATGACTTACTTAATGAACGCCTAAGTAAAACTACTGAAACAGAAATTTTCGAAAAAGAAACTGTAAATAAAACAGAAGAGGCAGTCATAGAAAACTTTGAGCCATTGATATCATCAGACATCGTTAAAGAAAATCGAACCCAATCTAAAGAAAACATAAAAAATCAAGCTTTGATTGCCTTTGATACTGATTCTTTGGTTGTAGTACTAGAAAATACAGACAAAGTTATTGCAGTTTCTGAAGAATCTGAAGTATTTTCAATACCACTAGATGAAATAAAAACACAAAATATTGAAATAGTATCCGATTTACAGACACCAATAGAAGAAGTTAAAGTGCTAGATACAAAAACAATAGATTTTGTAACTCCTTTGACTACTAATGAAGATATAGTCACTAATATTGAAAAGGCAGAAATTAATCCGACCGAAAATTTAGTCTTTACTGATGCTACTCGAGATGAAATCTCCTCTCCAAACAAAGCTATTATAAGTACAAGCGAAGACTTAATGTTTGCTGTGGTGTCTTCGGAGATATCTACAATAAATGAAACTGTCCAAGACCTTGAATCTGCAAAGCAAAATATTGGTAAACATGTTGCATTTCATTGGAATTTAGTTTATTGCCAGATTTCGATAACAGCTTAAACATTACAACAGCATTACAGCTTACATTAAACTCAATTAACTTTAATATATTTGTTAAAAGTCTGAGTTAAAAGAAATTGTGAAAATAATATGCTACACTCTGCATGTACAAGGTGAAAATGGACAAGTTTGTAACATTATTTAATTAAGTTATTCGAAGAAATAATTGTTTGTAAATAAACGTTTATCGTGTATAAACGTTTCCACCTTGTATTTTTTAGAATTATCATCTAATACTCAAGTAATTTTTAACTAATAAGATAAATCTGCCACGTAACGATTGTTCTTGAACATAGAAATGCCGATAACACTAAAATTTTCACAACTTTAATAATAGTACTTAATTTAACACACACATACAAACAAACAACCCTAATAGCGACTAAGCTAAAACATTACGTGCAGCTTAAATGTGTTTTTCATACTTACTTTATTAATTAAATTAATAGGTGTCTAATTTTTCAACAGCTTCTAATAGCGCAATTATTCTAAAAATGTAATTACGACGTCAAGTCTTTAACGGAAAAAGTATTGACATATCATTTATGGCCATCTCAAGAGACTTCTCGTTAATATAACTTTACTTAGTATTATTTGATGTGGATTTGGTGTTTTTACCTTTTGTTTAATGTTGTTCTACACTAGCAGCAACTAAATAATAACTAATTTACGTCCCACTGCTAGAAACAAAACCTGAAGTATGTTATTTTAATACTGTTAAAAAATGGAATATGATATGGTTTGGGATTCCAATAACTTTTAGGCATAGTTCACACCAACGTAAGCAAGGTCACTGTCGACAACGTTTAAGAGCGTATAGTCGGTTCTGTGTAAACTGCAAGTTAAATATAATATGGAAAGGTGATAAACTGCGTAACTGCTCACAGTCAGCGGCTGACACGATACGTTTGGTCTGCACAATGCTGTAAGAACTTTTATTTCATTCTGTCACTATTGACAATTCTCTTTATGTGTCATACAATTTGTCAAACTCCTACCACACCATTTTCATAACGGTTGTAGATGGTTATAGCAGTATTGTTATTGCACACATCCCTCTTATCTCTTAATTTTAACTTTGTCTCTGACTAGAAAACACTTTTAACTTAGCATCCAGCGAAAGTTTGGGTCACCAAATGAAGAAAAGGAAAATAATTAAAATATAGACATGTGAAATTAAAGATTTTTGATACCTACCAAGTCGCACTAGGTCAGCGTCTGTTAGCGGGTAGCGCATATACTTGCTACATGTCTAATTAAGTGTTTATCATTTTTAGAACAAGGTGGCCTCATTGAACACATAGCAAAATTTTTATCCAAAGATCTAACAAAGTTGGTCAATGAAATAGCAGATATAAACGGCTCCGAAGAATTGAAACAGTCAATACAACAAGCAAAATTCTTAAAAGACAATATTGAGTTTATTGCTCTCGCTGAAGGGACAACCATTCAACAAGCAATGACAGAGCAAGCTGAATTAGCTCAGAACCTACACTTAGCGCTTTCTGTGCTGCACAGTAAAGCACTTGAAAGCGTTAATAAAACAGAGTCTTTGGTAAAACTCGATGCAGTACAAAAAGTATCAGAAATTATAACGCATTTGCAAGAAGATTTAGAGATCGTTGTATCTGGTAAACCTGAAATTTTAACTCTGCATCCTGGTAAGTACCCAGTAGATTATTAGAAGAGGTTGATAATAATTTAGTCATAGCCATAATTAAACCCTTCTACTACTATTTGATTTGCAAAAGCACTAGTCTTTTGTTGCATGTGTTAACCTTCAGTTACTTTCCAATATAATAATAGAAGTGATGTGATATTTTTCGATTTTTTCAGTTTGTAGTAGAGACGAAGAGCAAAATTCGATGAAACAATTAGAAATTTTGCTTCAAGAAGTATCAGATAAAATAAATTCGTCCTTAGACGGAGATTCTGAAGATACAGAGCCTCTCCAAAATACGCTTGATGAAGTGCAAACAGTTATTATCAAACTCAAGCGTGAGTTTGATAGTTCAACTAATGACACACTTAACGAAATTCTAGAAGACTTAGAATGCAGTGTAAGGAGTGTGCAACTTCAAATAAACGAAAACAGTCCTCCAGAGATGTTAAGAGAAGCTTGTGCGACGTTACAACTTCTTGCCAACAATATGAATGATGTCGATGTGACTGTAAGCCTAAAAGTAAATATAAAAGCTAGCAATGCAACTATTTTAGAACAGTGTTCTACTGAAGCTGATGAAGCTGTAAAACTATTAGACCAAGCAGCTTTAGTTGATAACAAAACTGAAACAAATGAAAATCTTAGCAGTTTAGTTTCCAGTCTGAAAGAGCTGAAAGATAAAATTAAATGTCTTAAACCGAATTTCGCTGGGGATGCTGATGTTTTGATTGAAAAAGGAATAGATGTAGTACTTATTCTAAATCAACTAGAAGATAAAGTATTTTCACTGGAAAAGGATTTAGGAGAAGCAGTTCTTGATTTGGATACTAGAGATACCATACTTTATGCTATACATTCTGTATATGGTAGCATTGCGAATATGCGTGGAACTATTTCGAGTGTTCAAAAAAGGTACATGTTTGAGAATTATGGTAAGCCTTCCGAAAATATTCTTAAGTGTATTAAGACTGCAAATGTGATTTCAAAGATTGATGACTTAAAACAAAATGACTGGAAAAAAATTTCGAAATGTCTGCGAAAGGTGCTGAATCATTTTGAAGACATAAAATTTTATATTAACCTGGATAAAACTGCTAGATTGCCAAGTGATGCTGCGTTTACTAAAATAATACTTGAAGATTTAAAAGATGTTATCTATGAAGTACTAGTACCAATAACGTTAGGTTTTCATTCTGAGGTGACTAAAAATGTTAATGTTCTACTTGTTTCTCTTAACACCTTCCTAGATAGCATCGAGACAAAAACAGTTTTAGAGGTCAAAGAAAAAGTTCCAGTATTTAAAGAATTGTCTGAAAAGCTGTATGGTGCGATTGATTGCATCAGAAAAGAAAAAGAAAATCAAGCAGCAGAGTTCATAATACAAAAAGACAAAAATGAAACTGCTATTAAAGTCATAGCAGAAAATTCGAAAGATATGTTTGAATCAAAAAAATCAGGAGTACTACAAGAGTCACAGTTACAAGAGGTAAGCTCTAGTAAAACAAAAGGAACAGAAATTAAATCAAGTGAAAGTATTTCGGAAGACGCAAAGCGTAAAAAGGAAATACAAAAAGTCGCCGAATCACTTATTTTTGATATAGCATCAGAAGCAGTTAATTATATTGAGCAAATAGAACAGCCTGAACGGGCTTTCACAGAAGCTTTTTCACTTCAGTCAAGAAAAGTTAAAGAACAGGAACAAGCTCCTACAGAACAAAAAGCCACTAAAATAGAAGCACCAGCAATAGAGTTAAGTATAGTCGAAGAAAAACCTAGTAAAGAAGAAACACAGCATGACACACCAGTAGCTGGAACGTCTTTTGACAGTAGAGATTTAAAGAACAAATCCATAGAAGCAACTGAGATCATACTTCAGGAAGAAACAGAAACTACTAAATTAAAAGAAGAAAAAAAGCTTCATATTTCGTCCGAGAAATCATTAGGTAATATTGCGTCAGCAATAGAAGCAGGAACTAAATTGAGTGAAGTAAAACTAGACATTGAAACACTGGCGTCGAGTGGTCAAGCGACTGTAATAGAAAGTGGTTTGTCTAACAAAGAAGAATTTAAACAAGAAACTGAATCTTCTGCTATGGAGACAAACTCAGAATCAGCTATTGAAAGCCACCTAAACTACGAGTCTGAGATGCATGAAAAATCAAAAAGTAAAACAGAGCTTACAGAAAATGTTGATTGTAAAGATTTACCTGAAAATCAATTAAAAGAAGGCCAAGGTGATGCAAAGGAAAATAATGAACAAAACAAATTTAAACGGCCTGAATTTGTACCTGAAAATATTGTCTTGGGTACACAAGAAGGAATTGTCTTGGGTACGTCAAGTACAATAGTTGATCAAATGACTGATTTTAAATCTCAAAAAATATCAGTAGAGCAAAGTGCTGGAATCAACGTCGAATTTGAACTAGACAAACCTAATACTACTCAAGTGTTAGGAAAATGTGATGAAATTGGAAAAGAGGAAGATCAAGAAAATACCAAAGACGTTAAACAAAGTAGTATAGAAATTGAAGCTAACATAACAATGAAAAAAGATTTTGTCGATGATTTAGAAACTAATGTACAAAAATTTATCAAATTATCGACCAAAGATGCTCAACCAGAAATTAAAGAAGAAAATCTAGAACAGACCATATTATTAGAATCAGAACCATGTTCTAGTGCAACAGATGAATTTCAATACGATAAAGAAATAAATGAACAAATAATAGAGGGCGTTGTGACAACTCAAATGAAGCAAGAGTCAGCGACAGATGCTAAAGAAAATAAGGAACAAAATGTATTAAAAAAAAGTATTCAAAAAGATAAAACAGAATCAAAAGAAGATGTTGACATTGTATCTAAAATTGGCCAAACTGAAACAGCTATAGTTTTAGATTCTACTATCGTAGCAACAAGCCTCCAGAATCAAACCAAAATTGAACAAGAGACGTTGAAAACACAAATTGGATTAGAAACTCAAACCAACTTTGATGAAATTATCAAAGGTCATACATCATCGCAATGTATTTCGGATTCCAAAATTGTAGAATTTGAAATACCAATTGAAAAAAATGAAACGAAAGAAGAACATGACGAAACAAAACAACCTGAAATCACACCCGAAGAAAAAATAATAAAACTTGATAGAAATCAGGTCGAAAATCTTGAAAACAGAGATACCAGAGTTACAGTAATAGCAGAAATTGAAAAAATCGCAATCGATGAAATTGAAGTTCAAGAGCAGAAAATACAAAAACAAAAGCAGCAAGAAGCAGAGGGAATATCGAAGCGAGATGCCGAAGAACACGTTCAAACTAACGATGAAGACGAGAACGTAGTAGGACATAAAGAGAAAAACCAAAGAAAGCAAGAAGAAGCAAAGAAAATTTTAACGGAATGCATTGAAGAGATGGTTCAATTAGCCGCTGTTGAAGATAGCAAAAATGAAGTGAAGATAAAAATAGAAGATAATATGGGAAAACTTATAACCAAAAAGCTAAAGACACAAGAATTTGCTAGCCAAGCTGTAGAATCGGAAGAAAACGGTCAAGAAAACTCTCAAAATCAAGATCAAAAAGAGGCTCAAGAAACAGAATCAGAAATAAATTCTAGTAAAGAGAAGGAATATAAACCAAAAGATGATGAAGAATCTAGGAGACATGCGAAAAAGATGACTCAGTCTAAAACTGATGAATGTGGAAAACTAGTAGACGAGATTGAAAGACTACAAGCAGAAAATACTAAAAAAGATAATGAATACCAGGACCAACTAGCCTCTGAAAATTCTGTGAAAAACAATGATAAAATTGAGACAGTTAAAACAGACTGTAAAAAACAAGCCGAAAATAACGCTCAAAACCAAACGAAACTTGCTGCTGATAATGATGCAATACAAGTACAAGATAATGTTGATAACAACGCAGTAAACCAAACTGAAATAAATACTGATAAGCAGACTGGATTAGCTATAGATACGGTTGCAAAAGAAGCAGACGAGCTCACTCAAAAGGACTCAAAAGAGCAAGCTTTTCAAGATGCTGAAGAGAAAATCAAAAAAGAAGCAGAAAAGCTAGCTCAAAAAAATGCTCTAGAGCAAATTATTACAGTCACTGAAAAATTTGCTTTAGAAGCAAATGAGCAAGCCAAAATAGACGCAAAAAAGCACACACAAGAAGTCTTTGAAGAGCAAGATGATTTAATCGCTGAGAAAAGTAAGCAACAAGCAGAAGAGATAGGTAATAAGAACGCCGAAACGCAAGCTCAAACAGACATTCAAAAGCAAGCTAAATTAGCTTCAGTAAAAGCTGCACAAGAAATAGAAGAACAAACTGAAGTGACCACAGTAAAACCTGCACAAGACGTCAAAGCGCAATCTACGAAAGACGCAGACAAGCAA
This sequence comes from Meganola albula, assembly GCA_936450015.1. Taxonomy (NCBI): domain Eukaryota; kingdom Metazoa; phylum Arthropoda; class Insecta; order Lepidoptera; family Nolidae; genus Meganola; species Meganola albula. Next base: position 8,186,886 of record OW388142.1, on the reverse strand, counting down.
TCCCAAAAAGATTCTGAAGAACTAGCTAATTTAACTGCTGGGAACAATCAACAAGAATTTGAAGACAAAGCTAAAACGAACGCAAAGCAAGATACAATTAACGCTGCACACTTAGCAGAAGAACAAACTAAACAAGTTGCAGAAAAGCAAAAGATTCAAGATGCTCAAGAGCAAGCCAAAATAGCTGCAAAAAAAGCTACACAAGAAGCAGAAGAGCAAGTGAAACAAAATGCAGAGAAGGAAGTCATGCGAGATGATGACGATCAAGCTCCATCAGAAGCAGGAATTACCAAAAGAGACGCAGAAAATCAACTCCAAAAAGTCACTCCAGTTCAAGGATCAAAACTAGAAGCTAAGGATAGAGAAAAGCAAGAAATTGAGCAACAAAGACATGAAGAAAGAAATGATTCAGAGAAACAAGAAACACTAGCTGCTGAGCAAGTTGAACTAGAAACAGAAGAGCAAGCTATACGAGACGCTGTAAAACAATCTGTACATGATGCTGAAGAAAATATAAGAAAGGAAGCCGATGTCAAATTGATGAAACTGGCAGAAACGAAAGCCGAGATAGAAGTTGAAGAAAGACATAAACAAGAGATTGAGCAGAAAAAGCTTGATGCAGAAGAAAAAGCCAAAAAAGAGGCCGAAGAGCAAGCCAAATTAGCTGCTGCGAAAGTTGCAAAAGATGCAGAAGAAAAAGCCCGAGCAGAAGCAGAAGAAAAAATGAGAAAGGGCGTTGATGAAGAATTAAAGAAGAAAGCTAAGTTAGAAGCTGAAGAAAGACAAAAACAAGAGATTGAACAGCAAAGACTTGAATCAGAAGATAAAGCCAGAAAAGAGGCCGAAGAACAAGCCAAATTAGCTGCTGAGAAAGTTGCAAAAGACGCAAAAGAAAACGCTCGAGCAGAAGCAGAAGAAAAATTGAGGAAGGAAGCTGATGAGAAATTAAAGGAGAAAGCAGAAATAAAAGCTAAGTTAGAAGCTGAAGAAAGACAAAAACAAGAGATTGAGCACAAAAGGCTTGAAGCGGAAGAAAAAACCAAAAATGAGGCCGAAGAGCACGCGAAATCAGCTGCTGAGAAAGTTGCAAAAGATGCAGAAGAAAAAACCCGAGCAGAAGCTGAAGAAAAATCGAGAAAGGAAGCTGATGAGAAAGTTGCAAAAGAAATGGAAGAAAAGGCTCGAGCAGAAGTAGAAGAAAAATCGAGAAAAGAAGCTGATGAGAAATTAAAGAAGACAGCAGAAAAGCAAGCTAAATTAGAAGCTGAAGAAAGACAAAAACAAGAGATTGAACAGCAAAGACTTCAAGCGGAAGAAAAAGCTAAAAAAGAGGCCGAAGAGCAAGCCAAATTAGCTGCTGAGAAAATTGCAAAAGACGCAGAAGATAAAGCCCGAGCAGAAGCAGAAGAAAAATCAAGGAAGGAAGCTGATGAGAAATTGAAGAAAAAAGCAGAAAAACAAGCTAAGTTAGAAGCTGAAGAAAGACAGAAACAAGAGATTGAGCAGAAAAGGCTGGAAAGGGAAGAAAAAGCCAAAAAAGAGGCCGAAGAGCAAGCCAAATTAGCTGCTGAGAAAGTTGCAAAAGATGCAGAAGAAAAAGCCCGAACAGATGCAGAAGAGAAATCAAGGAAGGAAGCTGATGAGAAATTAAAGAAAAAAGCAGAAAAGAAAGCTAAGTTAGAAGCTGAAGACAGACAAAAACAAGAGATTGAAGAGCAAAGACTTGAATCAGAAGAAAAAGCGAAAAGAGAGTCCGAAGAGCAAGCCAAATTAGCTGCTGAGAAAGTTGCAATAGAAGCAGAAGAAAAGGCCCAAGCAGAAGCAGAAGAAAAATTGGGGCAGGAAGCTGCTGAGAAATTGAAGCAGAAAGCAGAAATGAAGGCTAAGTTAGAAGCTGAAGACAGACAGAAACAAGAGATTGAGCACAAAAGGCTTGAAGCGGAAGAAAAAGCTAAAAGAGAGGCTAAAGAGCAAGACAAATCAGCTGCTGAGAAAGTTGCAAAAGACGCAGAAGAAAAAACTCGAGCAGAAGCAGAAGAAAAATCAAGGAAGGAAGCTGATGAGAAATTAAAGAAAAAAGCAGAAAAGAAAGCTAAGTTAGAAGCTGAAGAAAGACAGAAACAAGAGATTGAGCAGAAAAGGCTTGAAATGGAAGAAAAAGCCAAAAAAGAGGCCGAAGAGCAAGCTAAATTAGCTGCTGAGAAAGTTGCAAAAGATGCAGAAGAAAAAGCCCGAGCAGAAGCAGAAGAAAAATCAAGGAAGGAAGCTGATGAGAAATTGAAGGAGAAAGCAGAAATGCAGGCTAAGTTAGAAGCTGAAGACAGACAAAAACAAGAGATTGAAGAGCAAAGACTTGAATCAGAAGAAAAAGCGAAAAGAGAGGCCGAAGAGCAAGCCAAATCAGCTGCTGAGAAAGTTGCAAAAGATGCAGAAGAAAAAGCTCGAGCAGAAGCAGAAGAAAAATCAAGGAAAGAAGCTGATGAGAAATTAAAGAAAAAAGCAGAAAAGAAAGCTAAGTTAGAAGCTGGAGAAAGACAGAAACAAGAGATTGAGCAAAAAAGACTTGAACTGGAAGAAAAAGCCAAAAAAGAGGCTGAAGAGCAAGCCAAATTAGCTGCTGAGAAAGTTGCAATAGTAGCAGAAGAAAAGGCCCAAGCAGAAGCAGAAGAAAAATTGAGGCAGGAAGCTGCTGAGAAAGTTGCAAAAGAAATGGAAGAAAAGGCTCGAGCAGAAGCAGAAGAAAAATCGAGAAAAGAAGCTGATGAGAAATTAAAGAAGAAAGCAGAAAAACAAGCTAAGTTAGAAGCTGAAGAAAGACAGAAACAAGAGATTGAGCAGAAAAGGCTTGAAACGGAAGAAAAAGCCAGAAAAGAGGCCGAAGAGCAAGCTAAATTAGCTGCCGAGAAAGTTGCAAAAGATGCAGAAGAAAAAGCCCAAGCAGAAGCAGGAGAAAAATCGAGGCAGGAAGATGATGAGAAATTAAAGAAGAAAACAGAAATGAAAGCTAAGTTAGAAGCTGAAGAAAGTCAAATACAAGTGATTGAACAGCAAAGACTTGAATTAGAAGAAAAAGCTAAAAAAGAGGCCGAAGAGCAAGCCAAATTAGCTGCTGAGAAAATTGCAAAAGACGCAGAAGAAAAATTGAGGCAGGAAGCTGATGGGAAATTGAAGAAAAAAGCAGAAAAACGAGCTAAGTTAGAAGCTGAAGAAAGACAGAAACAAGAGATTGAGCAGAAAAGGCTTGAAACGGAAGAAAAAGCCAAAAAAGAGGCCGAAGAGCAAGCCAAATTAGCTGCTGAGAAAGTTGCAAAAGATGCAGAAGAAAAAGCCCGATCAGATGCAGAAGAGAAATCAAGGAAGGAAGCTGATGAGAAATTGAAGAAAAAAGCAGAAAAACAAGCTAAGTTAGAAGCTGAAGAAAGACAGAAACAAGAGATTGAGCAGAAAAGGCTGGAAAGGGAAGAAAAAGCCAAAAAAGAGGCCGAAGAGCAAGCCAAATTAGCTGCTGAGAAAGTTGCAAAAGATGCAGAAGAAAAAGCCCGAACAGATGCAGAAGAGAAATCAAGGAAGGAAGCTGATGAGAAATTAAAGAAAAAAGCAGAAAAGAAAGCTAAGTTAGAAGCTGAAGACAGACAAAAACAAGAGATTGAAGAGCAAAGACTTGAATCAGAAGAAAAAGCGAAAAGAGAGTCCGAAGAGCAAGCCAAATTAGCTGCTGAGAAAGTTGCAAAAGATGCAGAAGAAAAAGCCCGAACAGATGCAGAAGAGAAATCGAGACAGGAAGCTGATGAGAAAGTAAAGAAGAAAGCAGAAAAGCAAGCTAAGTTAGAAGCTAAAGAAAGACAGAAGCAAGAGATTGAGCAGAAAAGGCTTGAAGCGGAAGAAAAAAACAAAAAAGAGGCCGAAGAGCAAGCCAAATTAGCTGCTGAGAAAGTTGCAAAAGTTGCAGAAGAAAAAACCCGAGCAGAAGCTGAAGAAAAATCGAGAAAGGAAGCTGATGAGAAATTAAAGAAAAAAGCTGAAAAGAAAGCTAAGTTGGAAGCTGAAGAAAGACAGAAACAAGAGATTGAGCAGAAAAGGCTTGAAGTGGAAGAAAAAGCCAAAAAAGAGGCCGAAGAGCAAGCCAAATTAGCTGCTGAGAAAGTTGCAAAAGATGCAGAAGAAAAAGCCCGAACAGATGCAGAAGAGAAATCGAGACAGGAAGCTGATGAGAAAGTAAAGAAGAAAGCAGAAAAGCAAGCTAAGTTAGAAGCTAAAGAAAGACAGAAGCAAGAGATTGAGCAGAAAAGGCTTGAAGCGGAAGAAAAAAACAAAAAAGAGGCCGAAGAGCAAGCCAAATTAGCTGCTGAGAAAGTTGCAAAAGTTGCAGAAGAAAAAACCCGAGCAGAAGCTGAAGAAAAATCGAGAAAGGAAGCTGATGAGAAATTAAAGAAAAAAGCTGAAAAGAAAGCTAAGTTGGAAGCTGAAGAAAGAAAAAAGCTAGATATGGAGCAACAAAAGCTTAAAACAGACGAAGAAGCTTTAGTATACGATAAAGAACAAGCTGAACTAGCTAAAAAGGCTGCAATAGCCGAAGAAAAATCTAGACTTGAAGTTGAAGAAAAAACAAAAAAAGAATCCGACGAGATATTAAAGACGGAAGAAAATTGTTATGCGGAAAAACGAAAAGAACATAGAAATGAACAACAAAAAACAAAACATAAGAGTCAAAGAGACGTTGATGATGAAAGATCGAAGGCAAGGCAAGAAAAAATCTCTGAGTTGGGAACTTATTCCAAGGTAGGTCATGATAAGCTGTCAGATATGATTGCTAAAGAAACTTTTTCTGCAGAAACAAGAGGAAATTCTGAAATAATTTCTAGAAAACAAGACAGGTCCAATCAAGATAGCCAAAACAACTACAGTGAACAAACCAGAAGTAAAATAGAAACCGTATCTGTTATCAAAGATGAAATCATTCCACCAGACGGTGATGGAAATCATTATATAAAAGAATATCAATATGAACCACATCATAATAAAGATGAAAGAATAAAACGTTTCGTAGACCACAATCACCGAGATTATACTATGGAATTCTTAAGACCATCAAAATATACGGAAAAACCATTTGAACACGAGAAATATACTGAAAGGGAGTCCTTAAGTAGAAGTACCACAATTTATAAAGCTCAGAGTTTAATATTAGATTCTCAACTACGCTCCACAGTTCCGCCTTTCCAACGTGACAAACCCTCTGAAATGAAATCGGAGACCCTCGATAGAATATCGGAACGCCGGTTTGAAAGAAAAGCAAAAGCACTAAGTGAAGCGCGCAGCCAGATATCAGAAAAACGCACTGGCTCAAGGGATTCTAAAAGAAGACCTGTATTTTCTACCTATCTGACAGATAGAACAGCTGTTGAAGGATCTAGGGTTAAACTTACTTGTAGTGTCTTAACATCTGCTGATGCTAAAGTCACCTGGTATAAAAATGGCGTTGTTTTGAACGACAAATTGAAATACAAGACGAAGTTTGTTGATGGTTTAATAACGTTAGAAGTTTTAAATGCCGTGCCAGGCGATTCTGCGGAATACAGTTGCACTATAGAGAATGAGAATGGCTCAATTAACTCTTCTGCCAACTTGAAAGTCTATCCAAGTTTTGAAGCTTCTCCGATTCCTCCGACCTTTACAAGATCCATTCGAGGTAAGTTGTAATATTATAATAGTACTAAATTACCTTTTTATCAAAGCTCACAAAGTCCTCGCTTCCATGGTTTGTATGTACCTGTCGTGTACTAGCAGCCCAAACTTTGAAATTTATTTAAAGTAGTGACAACGGGTTAAATATATGTATCATACCTTAAATTCTATGTTAATCGAGCTTTAAATTGTGACATTTAAATTTTAATTAATCGATTAGAAAAATAGATTAGTTAAAAATATTGTTGAATTTCTTTTCATAGTCAACACAACTTTTGAAGAGACCGCGCTTTATTATATTTTATTTATTATTAGATCAAAGAGAAAAAAACTTTATTGCGTTGTGGGTTACGCGACGCTAAATTTATTCAAAAATTTATCACTGCAATAACCGTATTGAAATATAATCCAAATTAATTACTGATTGATACAGTTATTACCAGTAATGGCTAGAAGAATGTCTAGTTTTAAGCTTGGTAGCCTTTCTGACTCAGGTTGTATATATATGTAGTAAATAGTGGGTGATGTTAAAACATATTATAGTGAATCATATTTAAAAAAATATGTTTTTAACCAACTTTTGAAAAAATAGAAGGACGTTTTAAGTTCGGTTGTGTGTGTTTTTTAAGTATATTCGCCGATTACACCATCGTCGATTGTGAACCGATTTTTCACGTTTTAATAATAAATTGCGTCTTTCATCTTCTCTATTAAGTATCATCTTACTTTTTCATACCTTCCCTCTCATTCACTCCTATACATCGATTCCTTAATATCCCTACGTTTAGTTCATTCCATATACACTCATTCCCACACAAATTTTCCACTGAAAATATGCGCTTCGCATTCTAAAAAGGGAAAGATAATATTACTTACATTTGTTAATTGAACTCCGTGCTCAATCGGTAAATTAGACAGTACTTTGTACGAAAACAAAGATTTGTGGGATATTAGCAACGACTTCAATCAACAAGTGAACCTATTGTACTTAGGTAATATTATTTTTCACTTTTTTTAAAGGCGGTTCTATTACTCAATGGTTTTTTTTTCAGATACATATCATATAGCCGAAGACGAATTGATACTTGAATGTCGTATCCGCGGCCAACCTTTGCCGATAATAACTTGGCTTAAAGATGACCATCCTGTAGACAGTGACCGGTGCCAAGCATACTACTTAGCTGATGGGGTCTGCAGACTAGCCATCACTTCTCCAATGCCCGAAGATAGTGGAAAATATACTTGTAAAGCCGAAAACTCGGTGTGGTCTGATCAAATCACGCATATTGTAAACTTTATAGGTGAGTTTTAATTTAATTGTGTTTCTGTTAAGGTTAAAATAGATTTAAATATTATATTACGGACTTATTAAGATTAAATATTGTATTCTCTCAATTTAGTCCCATTGTAAAAATTTTATGATCTTATAATGGGGTTTCGTTTAAATCGAACAGAATTTGGTCCCCTTTCCCCGCTTTCTATGATTAAATAGGTGAAAATAAATGCCTTCTAAAAAGTGAACAATAATATTTATCTACATCTGATAGTTAATAATCACATTGCTAAATCGGTAGAATTAGACAGTACTTAGGGCGAAAACAATGACATAATAATTTTCTTGAATTTCAAACATTTATGGGATAGCAGCACCGATTTCAATGAACAGATGCATATATAATTTTTTGTTTTTAGAAGGCGGTACTTTTTTCCTGGAAAAGTTTTTAACTGCTTATTTCATTTTGATGCTGTGAAGCAATTATAATCTTATTATTGTTTATACGAAGTATAGAGTTCTCGGAAATGGATGTTTTTATATTAAGTAAACGAATCCTATTTTATTCAAAGATATTCTTTTAGGCAAAGAACGGGAGCGAACTCGTGCTTTAAGCCCTAATATAACAACGATCGATCGATCTCGTTTCAATCGCCAAGCCGTTGAATCTCGACGTCCACATTTCACTAACGTTCTCTCCGACTTCAATGTCACCAAAGGGGGCACTATAGGCCTGCAGGTGGAAATACATGGTTCACCTACCAGAGTCGAATGGCTCAGAGAAGGTCAATCAGTAACTGAAGTTTATAGAAACGCGAAGACTTTTGTTGAGCATGGATTGTATACTTTAGCACTTTCTGATGTGACTGAAAAAGAAACTGGATTATACACATGCAGGGCTTGGAGTACCCATGGAAATGTGGATATGAATGCTGCAATAACAGTGGTCCCTCCTAATGAAATCGAAGGGAAACCTGCTATAATTGTCGGTAGACCCGAAAAAGACATCCTTATATCTGTGGGAGAGGATATCAATATCTCGTTTAGAGTGCAAGGAGAACCAAAGCCTAAAGGTAATGTTCAAATTAGGTTTATATTCTAAATCGTTTAATTTTTTTGGCATTTATTATTCAGAAATACAGATCCGACGATTAATCAACAGTACTCGTATTTGATTAAATTTATGTCTGCAATTTACAAATTTCACGTGTACCTATAATTTGTGTAGGAATGCAGAACAATCCGTAGAAAAAAAACCCTAATACAACTAATATATTATGATAAAATATTTTTATTTTAGTGGTATTCATGAAAGGAATCCGCGACATAACAACAAGTCAGCGTGTGTGTAAAATGACGTCTGATGACTACGTGAAGTTCACACTCAAAAGATCGGTGGTATCTGATGCTGGCACCTACTGTGTGCTCGCTAGGAACGCGTATGGATGCGACAGAGCATTTGTTACTGTTATAGTAAGTATTTGAACAATATGGAGACTTTTCATGTCGCCAGCGTGACTGTTTACTAAAAGTTTGATTTGATTCAACCGCTGAAAGAAAAACATTAGCTAAAAGCATGATTTGTGCTAGTTAAAGGGCAAATGAAAGATTCCCTCCTGTAGGAGAAGATAATATTACACGTAAATACCCAACCGTGTAGCTTTAATTTGGGTTTTAATTTGGCGTTTACTTGGCTTTAGGAACAGACTGCAAACAGGATATTAACTAAAGCATAACTAAAGATTGATTTTTCAGATTTCCAGAGATGATTCGATGTTTTCTAAATTTTGTTTAATTAGCATTTATACCTTATATTCTTTAAAAGATAAATGTATGTTACAGTAAAGTTCTGAATTCTTAACTTTTGTCGTTAGGTCAGACAACGAGCCTCTTCCGAGAATTTAATATCAGATTGGACGTACCCTCTTGATGACTCTGCGCTCACAATCGGTGAAAGGAAGTATAAATGTAAGCTGAGGTGGTAAAATGTTTTCATATTTTGCTTTTCTCATCACAGTCAACTCTATGACACATCGCATAAGCATTCTGTCCAAATATCAGGGTATCAAGCACTAGTAGTAGCGCAGTTAGATTATTTGCCATCAAAACCAGCTAGGTCAGCAGGTTACCACTTTATCTGATCTACTCAGTAACTCATCTGTCTAATTGTTATTTATATCCCAATACCGTCTCAATCAATTTGGAATCAATACGCATCATTCATCTGGCACTACTGTTTGGCACGACATCAAGTACTGTTTAAGGTCAGTGGCGGTTTTATTTTAGCTGTACCGGACCGCATCCCGGGAGAACCTAGCGTCGTTGACGGAGGAAACAACTGGATCTCCCTCGCCTGGCCGAAACCAGACTCAAAAGAGGCCGCCCCAGTAATTGCCTACAAGATAGAAAGTTGGCTACTAGGCAAAGAAGGCGGTGCTCGTTGGACAGAACTCGGAATCACACCTTTAAATTCCTTCGACGCTTTCAACTTAAAACAAGGAGAAGAATATCACTTTAGAGTGACTCCTAGAAACAGATACGGGTGGGGCGAGTCAGCACAGACTTCCTCACCTGTTGGGATTGGACTAGCTGGAGATAGGCCAGAATTTATTGACATTTTACCCGGACAGTTGAAAGTTTTAGCTGGAGAAACAGCGAAATTGTTCTGTAGTGTTAAAGGAAAGCCGGTGCCAGACGTGGTTTGGATGAAGAATGGACATGAGGTTGAAGATGAGAGGATCGAGACAGCTTATAATGGCCGTGATTATAGTTTAACTATAAAGAATGTGACCGTAGAAGATGACGCGCGTTATAGTTGCGAGGCGACAAATGTGCACGGACGCGCGTCAACGTATGTGAGGTTGGCGGTGGTCACTGATCGCTTGGTATGGGAAGCAGATGCGAAACTCAAGAGGTGAGTAGTTAAAGCAATATTTTGATGTGGTTATTGTGTCATTAGTGTTATTCAACTTGTTATTAAGTAGTTTTTTATTTACATAAAGGCAGTTTAAAGATAGCAATTTAACTAATGATGATATCACGCACCCTTTCATTGTGATTTCGTTCTTTTGTAGTTCGTTTTGACTATCCCAAAGTTTTTTTATCAAATATGATTATGTTTGCTTTAAGAAACTGTTGAATTAATCAACGGATTGCATTGAATTTAATCGCTTGTAGGCAAATATGTGCGGAGCATGTTCAAGCATAAAATTCAAGATTGACTAACCATTTGTTACAGGGATAGATCCCAAGATGCGATCGGAGATTATCCTCCTCAGTTCACCATGAGGCTACGAGACCGACGGGTGCAGGCAACGTACCCTGTGCGTCTAACGTGCCAGGTCATTGGCAACCCATCGCCCAAGGTCACGTGGTTCAAGGATGGAGAAGACCTCGTGTTTGATAGTAAGAGTTTAAGAGTTTTTAAAGTTTTATTGCTTATTTGTTGACCTGATTATATGGATGGATGTGTAGAATTATGGATGTATGTTAATATTTTTTTTAAAAACTATGCGACGTCATTGGATTAAAATTAAAGAAAACTTAATCACAATACAACCATAAATGAAAGAAGCTACTTGTTAGATACATATTCACATTTCTCAGCACTTTACAATCTTATGGCGTTTCACATGAAAGTATGACCTTGCCAGTTTCCGCTATTGGTAATATCTGCGTTGTTTATATTAATCAGTAGCATCTGTTTAGCCAGTGTTCTACAAAAATACCTATGTTTTAGATCGACGGACAAATTGGCAAGACGAACATTTCCATACACTTGAGATTGCTCCTACTACGCTTGATGATGGAGGCGTGTATGAAGCTATGGCACGGAACAGCAGTGGAGCAGTCAGTTGCAGATGTAGCCTAGTGGTAGACAAGGGTATCAGGGCGTACGTTGCTCCTGAATTCTGTTGCGGGTTGGAACCTTTGTACAGATTAGCTGAAGGTAACTATATACTAAACTTCGTCATTGAAATATGGTTTCGGGACCAATCAAATTAATCCGTCCACCAATACGTTAAGATTAAGGTTAGGGGTTTCGGACATCAAAACTAAGTAAACGCTGTACCATGCACGTGACATTGTGGCTTAATTAATCGCCGTTATTTTTTACGTAAGTAAAAAAGGGAAATGATACCTTTATTAATTATTTATTAGTCTACGTGATGGATTTATTGTTAGAATTTACTCATCTCGCTTAATATTATGTTAGTTAATAAACAGTGTAAGCTAGTGTCAGTTCAAACATTGAGTTCAACTTGGCCTTTAACAGGTGACGAGCTCCGCATCTCCGCTGTGGTGGAAGCATACCCATCAGTCGGAGTCACGTGGTATAGAGATGGAGTTCGACTCCGGCCGAGTCGAAGAGCGGTCATGACTCTTGATAGAGATGGGCAGATAGAACTTGCTCTTGCTGCGGTGACTGCGAGAGACGCTGGAGTCTACACATGTACTGCGTCAAACGAAGTAGGAAGAGCATCTACTTCTGGCAAAGTTGAGGTTATTGGGGACAAAATGACTGATAAAACAAGTCCACCAGTTATGATTAATGCGCCAGATGTACCGTAAGTTTGATTACTTCATTCTCTCCTCCATAGTACGTCTGCTTTGTTTATTCCAACTGGCAGTATTTTTACGCGGTTCCCAGAAGAGCTGACTGCCAAAAACAGCTGTTTCGCTTCGCTACGCTAAATTGTAGGCTGTCAGTATTAGCGAAATAGGTACTATTTCCACGTTTTTTTACATGCGAAACACGGGTAAACCTGCCATTTTCTATAAATGAAAACTATATAAAGCTCGATGTAAATGTGTACAATTTTTTCCGAGAAGCTGTTTGTATTAGGTTTATGTATTTATATAGGTACTATGTAATACAAGAATGGGCCATGTAAAACAATAAGATATCTATAAAAAACAACTTTCAAGCTAACTTATGTTCAACAATAAGATCTTATTGGTCTTTGTTTTCTCATGTGATGACGCTTTAAGAGACAGATCCCTCAGTTTCATCAAAAGCGAGTGTGTTTACATATTTTAAACTTCTCATCTATTTCACTAAATTGTGCTTTTGGTTTATTTCGACTAGCAATTCTCAATTAGTTCCCATCTCTCGTGACTACCCCTAATTGCAAGAATAGTATTAAACAGCAGGCATGTCTATATTACTCTGCGTGCCTCTTTAAAAAAACTTGTATACCCCTAGGGTTACGCGTACTTATATTTGGGATATACTGGTTTAGCCAATTATAATTATTATACATAGTTACTACATTAGTTTTACTTGTATCCTTTTTGCATTGCTAGTATTTTCTTTTCTAGATATTCTAAAGAGCCGATGTTTGTTCGTAAGCCACGGTCAAGCGAAGCGAGAGAGGGTGACACTGTGATCATTCAGTGCGAAGTGATAGGCGATCCTAAGCCAGATGTTTACTGGTTGAGAGATTTCTTAAAGGTAAATAACTAGTAATTATGCAGCTAGATATTTTGCCTCAGCTGCACTATCCGTTGTAGTTGTACAGGTATTTATCACAGATCATCCAACCAAATCCTCCAACAGGCAGTTACTGCTGTGATATTTACATAATTGACCAGTCTTAGTGACAATCATGTTTGTAGGTATCATAAGATTTTGGTCAGAAGCCAATATAATCTGACACCTGGTCTAACCATCTCGGCTACTGGTTCTCTACGGGTTTCGAGGTCTGATGGCAGTCGCTCGTATAATTCTGGTAGCTAGCCACATCAGGTTAGACTGGGAGCCGACCCCAATAGAAATGGGAAAAGGCAAGGGGAATGAATAAGATTTTGGAAATAAATTTCGTAGAACCCACCAAAAGAAAGAAATTTTGCTAAAAATTCTGCTCTTTTCAGCCGGACTATTATCGCGATGCAACACATTTCAAACGCGTGGGCGACGGGCCAGAATATTGTTTTGAAATTCCTCACGCTAAGCTTGACTACACGGGCGCGTACTCTGTAGTGGCACGAAACGTGCATGGAGAAGCTAAAGCTATAATATCGTTGCAAATATTAGCTAAAGGTACGTACCTACTTACTTACAGTTCGAAATTAATAAACTATTTTAGTAGATATTGATGATATTTAGCGTAGCCCCCCGATCCCCAAAAAAACTAGTGTCCGGCAACGTCCTGAGCCGAGGTTCGTCCCCACATGGGGAGCCCTCATGGCAGTTGCCACAGTACTAGATCGGTTCGACCGTCTTCGGACGGCTCACCGAAAAAGTCCGGTGAACCAATAGAGGTCCTTCTGGCCGATTGGGTTAGGTCATCAGCAAAAAAAAATGTTTAGCGTAGAATAAACAGAAGGTGCCGAAGCGTGAATATCACCCACTTTTACCTTTTACCCCGCCGGCTATGTTTAGCTCCCATACGTAACAGGAGGCAAGCCCATTGCTGGTCATTGGGCACAGTTTCAAACTTCGAGCTGCAACTAGGATTCCCCAAGTATTTTAGAGAAGTCTTGTAAATCTACTAAAACATTAAAAGAAGGGGTTGTTTTTCAGATCCTTCATCAGACGATAGCCACAACGTAAGATATGGGTATGTATCAAACGTTATAAACTTAATCAAAAATTGTCTTGTAGGTACAGTAACCTAACTTAACCCCCCTGAATCATTTGTATGGGAGTATAGTAAAATGTTGTTTTTAGACTTTTCAGATAAGTTTTTAATTTTTCTCTGCATAAGAACCATACTTCAAGGAATAGGTACTCTAAAAAAAATTGGTTGCCTGTAAATTCGGTATACGGGCGAAAGTTTTACGTGACAACGACTTTGAGTGGTAAAATAATTTTAATGTGAATATTCATTCGTATAGTAGGAAGAAGGATGAAACATAGTTGAGTGGGAGAGAGACGCAAGGCATTCGGCGGGCCTCTCTCTCGTTCGGTGACTCATCGTAACGTTACCGAGCGTTACACTTTTTCATAAGTGCCTCCCAGCCGCAACCTAATTTAAGACGTTGTCACGTCAAAAGAATTAGCAAAATTGGTTCAGCCGTTCTCGAGTTTTGCGCTTAGCAATTATTGATCTATTTATATTATTTTTATTAATTGCCCAATTTTATGCATTGCCCTACTTACCTACTCTGTTTCTTTTGACGTGACAACGTCTTAAATTAGGTTGCGGCTGGGAGGCACTTATGAAAAAGTGTAACGCTCGGTAACGTTACGATGAGTCACCGAACGAGAGAGAGGCCCGCCGAATGCCTTGCGTCTCTCTCCCACTCAACTATGTTTCATCCTTCTTCCTACTATACGAATGAATATTCACATTAAAATTATTTTACCACTCAAAGTCGTTGTCACGTAAAACTTTCGCCCGTATACCGAATTTACAGGCAACCAATTTTTTTATTCTATTTTTTGTATAGATTTTAACCTTTTTTGTAGTTCCTACCTAGTGTTTTAACAGCCCATACTTAGTATACTTGTAAAAATTGTCGTTCATAAATGTTGTAAATTTTTTCAAATATTTTGGTTTTTAGTCGTGTGGACGTGATCCCTCGATTCGACCGGGAGCTAACAGACTTGCTATCGTACGACGGAGATGCAGTGGAATTCGAGTGCCACGTGACAGGCAACCCTGAACCCGACATTCGATGGTTCCACTATAATGAGGTGAGTTTAACACACTTTTGGACCCCTCTATGTGTCGTTAGCGTCGTCTTTAGCGTCATCATCAGTGATAGCCTCGACGTTAGTGTCAGTATCAGCGACAGCATCGATCTTCGCTTCTGTGTTGGGGTCTTACGCCTCGACCATGACGACGCCGCCGTCAAGCAAAAAATATTACATACTATTATTTTACCACAGTTAATCCGCGACTGCGATGACTTCGAGTCGTCGATCGAGGACGGCGCGGCGAGGCTCAAAATTAAGCAAGTGACTGCTGAGGATGAGGGCACCTACACTTGCCAGGCCTCTAACAATCTAGGGAAAGCCACTACTAGTGCCTGCCTTGTAGTTTATCGTAAGTGCTGTAAAACACAAATGTTTTCAAAATTAGTGAGCGATTTTTTAAGATTTGAAATCAATACCTATTTTTTTACTATCAGCACCAGGGGAGCCAAATACCTTAAGCCAGCGGTTGCGACGTCCCCCCGCGTTATTCTCAGCTGCTTCAACCCCTCGCTCCACTCCCCGCAGTACGCCAGCTCGCTCCGTTTCTAGAACTCCTGGTAAGTACCCTGATTTATATCATATTAATCCTGTCTCAACCACTTTAAGAATTCAAATCTCTCAACCATCTTAAGTTCAAGTATAGTGAAGTAAGCAAGCATAAGCTTGATAATAGGTGATTGCATTATGGTGACTCAGCGTCGCATCGTATCACACCGAGCCAGTGAAAGCCTTACTAGTAGGCCCTGCTTAAGTTGAGATCAGATGACCTTGCGTGTTAGTGCCCCAGAATATTATTGTTATCTTAAGAGTTAAGGAGTTGATACGCGCTGGTCAAGTGCAGGAGGTAAAGAACCAATAGCTTGATATCCTGAAGTACCAATACTTAGGTAAACTTTTCGATTTGTACCGTAGGTCCTGATACACGTCGCCTCTGCAGTCCATCTCGCCAAATGGCACCTTCATTCTACGTTTACCCCTTCAATAAAGTAGTCGAAGAAGGTGAATGCGTGACTTTCAAATGCGCGGTCAAAGGTCTCCCCGCACCGTGGGCCACTTGGGACAAAGACGGAATCATAATAACACCATCTACACGCATCACAATTAAAGAAAAAGACGAAATACTACGTATCCTGGAAATTGATGAAGTTTCGATAGAAGATGTGGGTATCTATCGGATCACGGTGGAAAATGAGTATGGTAGGGCAGAGGCGTCGGCCAGGTTGGAGGTGATTACGCGTAAAGGAAAGTTCTACTCGGGAGTGAGGGCGTACAGTGCTTCTCCTAGGAAGTCCTTGAGCTATAGGAGATACCCTTCGGCTTCTAGACAAGACTGATGCAACGAATGATTAGGTAAGTAAATATGTGGGTGATCTATTAACGGGCGAAATAGTACCTGATATTGGAGTGCCAAGAACTCCTTATATCTCCACGAGTTTCCGATTAAAGACCCATTGGGGTCGATGAGTGTGTCTAACTATCGTAACATACAAAAACTAAGATAGGATTACCTACTGTTAGCTTTGCAAAGCGAATTTGGGTACCCATTTATTTTTTAACAGCTTAGCAAAATAGCTTTGCGAAAAATTACCGGTTGATTTTTTGTGTATCTTTTCTACCATAGTTCTATAAGTAATAAGGGCCGATTGTTCAATAGGAAGATAATTTGTGAGGAATAGTTTTTACGTTTTGACAGTAAATGTTAATTATATTTCTTCCTTAGCCTTCAATTTAGATAAAACAGATAGTTTTCAAGATAGAATTTAGAATTAGTTTATTTATTTTATTGTATTATTTTAAGATATCCTTTGTTTCTTCCTCAAATAAAAGTTATCTACTTCCTTATTGAAAAATCGGCTCTAAGTATTATGTATGTACCATAAATATCTTGCATAGGTATTTGTTAAAATCCTGACACAGGAGAGCTACGCGAAGGAATTTCGAGAATAAAAGGCTGGTGCAGATTAGTGCGGGCCGCACCGGGCTGAATTACATAGCGAATACATTTGTACGTTCCTACCACCACCATATTCTGCGATAGTTTATGTCGAATTTATGGAAGTTATTCATTTTGCTATGTCACTCGATGGTGCCCAATCTAATTAGTGCCACTACAAATTAGTAATCAGTCAATAAAAAATTAATACAAATACATGACAACCGTAATTTATGAATAGTAACGTTACACGCACAGGAAAAGATATTGCTTAATATAACATTATAATCTGCGCCAACTTTCAATCCTGAAAATGCTTCCGCACTGTTTGTCTCTTTCTATTCATCTCTAAGCAGAGATGAGTAGAAAGAGACAAAGATTGCTCGAAAAATATATTGTTGTGTGGTGGAAACGGTTAGAAAGTTTTCTGTCTCACCCATTATACTTCTTCTTCTTTTAATTATGGCCTCTGCAAAAATTATTCCCCATTATACTTACTTACTCGTAAAGTGAACAGACAGAGTTGTCAGACTTTGACATTGTCACTATTGCAATATTTTTGGTTATGACAAGTTATTTAAACTTGACATTGGCAAAATTGCGGAATAAATTCTGCAGAGGCCATACTTAAAAGAAGAAGAAGAAGAATGTTTACCCACTTTTAGTCTATATCCGCTTTTTCTCTCTTTCTACTTTCTACCCCCTATAGAAAACTAACTGACAACTCCAAACTTGACACTGGCAAAATTGTGGTAGCCTTCCACAACAGGCCAATAATGAAAAATTGAATTGAAGAAGAATGTTAGGATTTAGTTGGCACCTGTTTTTATACTATAATAAAATAATAGGTTTTATTAGGCAAGTAGGTACTTAGGTATGTGTGTATTTTTATTCACAATTTCAATATTTATTATTCCAGGAGAGGAAACATCACACCAGAAGATATGTAATACCTGTTTTTTTTTATTTATGTTCTTCGCATTTTGTTACTTTTTTAAGAAACATCTACCATTAGTATTTTGTAATGATTCAGAATTGTTATTAATATTATATTATTGTTAACTTATTCTTATATTCTAAGGTCGGATTGCAAGATTAACTTTTCTGTTAAGTATAATAACTAAAAGTAATGTGTGAAATCTACAAAAATATAAAATCAATTATTATCGGTTGCTTGAAACTTTATTTACTTTCCCTGATTATTAAGAACAAAAAAGTTATCTTTTTTTAAGGTTATATGTATCTATCTCTGACTTCTTTGTTGGTAGATAAATAGAAAAAATCATGTTATGTTGTGACCCTAATTTTAGTATTGGTGTTTTGTACTTGTGATACGACCTCGTTCGAGAAATAAATTAGTAAGACAAATTACTTATTGATGTATTATATTAAAATATAGTATTCTATCATTTATTTATTTGCCTTGACTGTCCTACATAATCCTTTTAGCCCTATTTTGGCTACAGTAATCTATAAAAATAAATCTTACTGGCACCTTGACTAACATTAATTTCCACTTTAACCCTTTTTAGCTTTTTAGTGTCCCACTGCAGGGCACGGGTCTTGTCTCAATTACCTTACAAGTTGAGAGAGTTTAGGCCCTTATCCACATGTGCTGGCCAAGTGGGGGTTGCTTTAATAATTAAATAAAGGACAATTTTTTTTCAATAGCCAATAATTGGCGAGCAATTGCAGACGGCACAAGAAGAAGAAATAAGTTACATAAAAAAAACCTGCATCAAAATCCGTCTATCTGTTGCCAAATTTGTAAGACCCCTTGTTTCAGTCGGGAGTTAAACAAATTGACCTAAACAGAGATAACTACATAATTATATTCTAGATATATTTGTACCCTATCTTTTTTTTTGGGACTACATTCCGCCACTGTTACTCCTGTACCTAAGCTAGGATCAACAACGGTGCCGAGAGGAGACTCGCGATTTGAACCCAGCTGGTCCCGGAACACCTAAACGGACTTTGATCCTGCACTTCAACAGAAAAGAATTGGAAAAGGAAGAATAGTTAAAGGAAGAGTTGGAGAGTGAGACAGAGAAACAGAGAAAAAAAGAGAGGTTTGTCTAATTAAAATGGACAGCGTTCTATTCGCTTCGGCCATGTATGTAACTAAGTTGTGGATTTTTATCAAAAGAATGATTTTTTGAATAAATATGCGGAGTTTCACATTACTCTATTGCAAGTAGTCGCGTCTGTCAAGTAGTTTACGGAAATCGTTCATTGTAGCGATACGACTCCATTAGTTTAGTTGTTCAAAGAAGACAGCAAAAACCTCTGCGTATCCGCTGCCAGCGTAAAGGTTCTCTTAGTAGTCTGTACAGCGTAAGCGTTATATGCTCTTTGGCTGCCGAGAGTTTATATGCTTTTTGGCTGCTGCAGCCGCAATCCGCTAGGTTCTCTTAGTAGTCTGTGGCCGCAGTGTACAATGTCATTCCGCCCGGCCTGCACCACGCGCCGCAAACGCACCTACCTATTGCAGTTTTTGTGCGTGTGACACCCCGAGCGGGCCGCCGCCTGCCACTTCACGCGCCTCTTAATACGCCGCCATAGGTCAAGAACCTCGAAAAAGATTGACACGCCGCGCGTGAAAAACGAGGCTTTAGCGCTGCGTACCTACAATCTTTCAACGCAAGCACGAGGCGGGCACCCGCCGCGTGTGCAGAAAGCCAGGACTTGGGCCCTAAAGTTTGAATCTCCATTAAATAAAACTAGAATAAACTATTCACTTGTTTATTTTCCGCAAGATACCAAAAAATATAAGTAATTACAAAGTTGACCAATTAGCAATCAACTGAAAAGACCTAAAAATACAACGTTAAAAATATTAGAATTAGCGTTAATATTCTTCTCCACCTTCGCCCTCACCCTCTCCGGAGTCCATCCCGACTTCCTCATAATCCTTCTCAAGAGCAGCTAAATCTTCGCGGGCCTCTGAGAACTCTCCTTCTTCCATACCCTCACCTACGTACCAGTGCACAAACGCGCGTTTAGCGTACATCAGGTCGAACTTGTGGTTGAGTCGAGACCATGCCTCCGCAATTGCCGTCGTGTTGGATAACATACACACCGCCCGCTGCACCTTTGCCAAGTCACCTCCCGGCACCACCGTCGGCGGCTGGTAGTTGATCCCCACTTTGAACCCAGTCGGACACCAGTCCACGAACTGAATCGTTCTCTTAGTTTTAATAGTTCCGATCGCAGCGTTCACGTCTTTGGGCACCACGTCGCCTCGGTACAGCATGCAGCACGCCATGTACTTGCCGTGGCGTGGGTCGCACTTCACCATCTGATTGGCTGGCTCGAAGCACGCGTTCGTAATTTCCGCCACCGATAGTTGCTCGTGGTACGCCTTCTCGGCGGAGATCACCGGCGCATATGTCACGAGAGGGAAGTGGATCCGAGGATAAGGTACCAAGTTTGTCTGGAACTCTGTCAGGTCCACGTTCAACGCACCGTCAAATCTTAAAGAAGCGGTGATTGACGATACTATCTGCCCGATCAGTCTGTTCAGATTCGTGTACGTCGGTCTTTCAATATCCAGGTTCCTTCGGCAGATGTCGTAGATGGCTTCGTTATCCACCATGAAGGCGGCATCTGAGTGCTCCAGCGTCGTGTGTGTGGTAAGAATAGAGTTGTATGGTTCCACCACGGCTGTCGATATTTGCGGAGCAGGATATATCGCGAATTCTAGCTTTGATTTTTTGCCGTAATCGACGGAGAGCCGCTCCATTAGCAGAGAGGCGAAGCCAGAGCCGGTACCACCTCCAAACGAGTGAAAAATGAGAAATCCCTGAAGACCAGTACATTGGTCGGCGAGTTTGCGCACCCTGTCTAGCACTAAATCCACTATTTCTTTGCCAATCGTGTAGTGTCCCCTCGCGTAGTTGTTGGCGGCGTCTTCTTTACCGGTGATCAGCTGTTCGGGGTGGAACAGTTGCCGATATGTGCCGGTTCTTACCTCGTCCACGACCGTCGGCTCCAAGTCTATGAACACAGCTCTCGGCACGTGCTTCCCGGCGCCAGTTTCACTGAAGAACGTGTTGAACGAATCGTCACCGCCGCCGACAGTTTTGTCCGATGGCATCTGTCCATCCGGTTGGATCCCATGTTCGAGGCAGTACAACTCCCAACACGCGTTGCCGATCTGTACTCCTGCCTGGCCACCGTGTATAGATATACATTCACGCATTTTTAAATTGGATTTAAAAGTAACTTAAAAAATATCTAAAGCTTGACAATCTATTACCCAGCACCTTCTGGATCAATTCAAATCTTTGAACTGCATAAACAAAAACGAATGCTGAATTGTTCCACTCCAAATTTAAATTTTGATGTTTTTATATTGACTCACTCTGTCATTATATCTACTGTTGACTAAAAAGGTAAGTATTTTTATATTTTCGTTGACCTCTAAGAGCTTATAAACTCTTACGGTTGGCCTTATAAAGCCTACATTAAAAGAGCAGCCAACCTCACCCTAGGCCTGTGTTATGAGAGTAACGATTCGGAACTCGGTTCTCGGTACTCCATAAAGTACCCATTACTCTATATTCAGTTAGTAGGTTTGCTACATAGATTTTGGTTTGCTTCATAAATTCATATAAATAATAGTTTTTATTTTTTTATTTTTAAATGGCTCGGTTGTAGACCATTTGCCAATAACAAAGTTAGGGAAACTTATAAAACATTAAAACAATTTAATTTAGAGCGGATGGAAAAACCAGGATAGGATTTGGGAAGGATTAAATTTTTAAGTTGGTGTTTAAGTTTATAAAATCAGCTAGAATAGAATATATACGAGGGTTATTATAAGATAGAAGTAACTGGATAGATGTAGGTAAAGGGACAGGAATAGATATCAAATTATTAAAAAATGAATGGGAATCATAGAGGGGGCAGGAAAAAAATATGTGATTTATATCAGCTACACCGATGCCACATTCGCATTCATCAGATTGTAAAATTTTGAGACGGGCAAGATGCGCCGGTGTGCTGTTGTGGCCCAAACGCATGCGTATAAGTGAGGAAGTTGTACGTTTGTTATAAATTTGTTTGAAAAACCACGGTTTGCTCGGGATAGAAGGCTGGACTATTTTGTAATATTTGCCCTTTACTGTAGAACTCTCCGCCCAGAGGCTATTCCAAGAATCTTGAAGATAGTCTGTAGGTAAAGAGCCAAGGTCATGGCAAAAGTTTTTATATGGAAACATATCACCATCGGCGACAGCCTCATTGGCCAGTTTATCTGCTCTACAGTTACCAGAGATGTTACAGTGACCAGGTATCCACGCAAAACAAACAGAGTAACCCGAGATGTTGCACATGTTTAAAAGCTGACGTAACTTAATGATAATGGGGAAAACGGTTTTCAACTTAAAAGGAAACTTCGATAACGTTTGTAGCGCACTCATAGAATCGGAAAATATTATGGTTTTCTTTAACTGTAATAAAAGGACTAATTCTACGGCCTTGAGGAGGCCATAGCATTCACCGGTAAAAACAGAGGTCTGCGGAGGGAATTTCACCTTTTGAACTATTTTAGATTGATGGTGGAATATCCCAACACCTACGTTACCTGAAGAAGAGTTTTTAGAGGCATCCGTATAAATGTATTGGTAATCTTTCCAATCATTATTTATGATGATGTTAAATCTTTCATTAGCCATGGAGGTGTCTTTATCTATGCCGAAGTTATATGTTAAGTCAATAGATCTTACTAGAGATTCTAGGTCGCTGGAAAAGAGAGGGTGTGTAGGAGATCGATGCGTGGGGGCTTGTAAGGACATAAACTTACGAAAACTGACAACAGTGCATGGAAGTGGTTTATGAGACCAGGAATTACATGTTTCAATAAGAGTAGACAGAGCCTTAAGTTTATCATATAAGGGATGGTTAGAAAATTGAAAAGCTCTAAACAAGAATTTATCACATAGATACTGACGGCGAAGGAACATAGGAGGATCGACACATTCTATTTGTAGAGCATTGATAGGACTTGACTTCATAGCCCCAGATACTATTCTGAGAGCCTTAGCCTGAATGCGGTCAATTTTAGCAAATGCAGCCAAATTGCCAGGGGCCAATAAAAATGTACCGTAGTCTAGGACACTACGTATGAGCGCGTTATAAATAAGTTTTAAAGTATAAGGGTGAGCACCCCACCATACCCCTGCTAGGCATCTAATAATGTTTAGAAGGCGTTCGCATTTCGAATTTAAATAGTCACAGTGTGGAACACCTAAAAGTTTGGAATCTAACATTACTCCTAAGAATTTAACATGGCTCTTTAATGGGATTGGTTGGCTATCATAATATACGAGAACAGGAGAACGAAGACGTTTTCTGGAAAACAGCATACCGGAGCTCTTGGATGAAGAAAGTTCAAGACCGTTATAATCTAACCAAGTTTTCAAACTATTGAGTGCCGAGGACAGAGAAGTACAAGCGGACTCGATTGATTGGTGAGAACAGTATATAAGTAAATCATCAGCGTATTGTAAAACACTAACAGGGCCATTTAAAGAGGATTCTAGATCATAAGCGTAAATGTTGTATAATATTGGACTTAACACTGAGCCTTGCGGTAAACCTTTCCACACAATGCGTGTTAAATTACGCCTTGTGTGGAAAGAGTCTTCTGAAGAGTCGGCGTTCGGAGTTTGCAGATGTATGTATCTACTGGACAAAATATTAATAATAAAGTTAGACAGGATTACAGGGATATTAAGAGCATTTAATTTTTGATATAGAATACTTAATACTACATTATCATACGCAGAAGTTATATCTAAGAAAGCAGCCACGACTGATTTTTTAGATAAGAATGCTAACCTAATATCAGTTGTTAATATGCTGACACTGTCCAAAGTGCTTTTACCACGGCGAAAGCCATATTGAGAAGGACTTAACAGCTGGTTACTCTCAATATACCACTCCAACCGGTTTTTAATTAGGTGTTCAACGATTTTGGTGACAACGGGAGATAAAACAATTGGCCTATAAGAAGAAACATCTGATGAGTCTTTACCAGGTTTTAAAATCGGTATGACTTCTTGTACTCTCCAAGAAGAAGGTACATTACCAGTAATCATGATGTTATTGATGACATCTAGTAGGTAAGAAAGGAAACTGTCACTAAGATGAGAAAAAAAAGAATAAGGAATTCCGTCTTCTCCAGGAGTGGATTCTTTACTAAAGTTATTAACTATGGCTTTGAGTTCTGAAAGGGTAAATAAACTACTAATGAAACTTAGTGTACCTTCAGTATTTATCGGTGGTCCTATTAATAAAGGAATTTGCTCAGCCACTGAGGGAGGACAAAGTTTATCCAAAAATGAATCAGCTAGAGGTAATGGAAGCGTTGCAGAGCATGTTTCTTTAAACGCAGATCTAAATCTCCTGATGTTCTGCCAAACAGCAGACGGCCTAGTTTGGGGGGATAAGGATAAACAGAAAGCTCTCCAACTTTCTTGTTTCTTTTTCCTAAATAGCTTTCTAGTTTCTCGGATGGAGTTACAAAGAATCTCAAAGTTTTCGTTTGAAGCAAACTCCCTATACCTTAGTTCGGCCAGCTTGCGATCCCTGATAGCTTGAGTGCAATCATTATCCCACCAGGGAGGGGATGGAATATAATTATGATGGCTAGACTTTTTCGGGAATGTTACATCCGCGACCTCTATAATGACATTTGCCATGGCAATGGCAGATTCATGTTCGGAGCCCTGAGTGACATTGGGAAGTTGTGACAGCTTGTCATCTAAACGTTGTTGGAACAAATGCCAATTAGCGTTATCTAGTTTGTATTTAAAACGGGATTTACGTTTGGGTTGAGTTTCAACCGCAAAAGCAAAATCTAAAAGTAAAGGATAGTGGTCGCTTCCATATGTATAAGGGAGGGATCTCCAAGTAATCAAAGATGCAAGATCCGAAGTGCAGATTGATAGGTCTGGTGCACTGAGCCCCTCCGTTGGGGCTGAACGCCTTGTTGGGGAGCCCGAGTTTAAAATACATAAATTATGGGAGTCAACTATGTCTAAAATTAAATTGCCATAACTATTTGAAACAGAGCTTCCCCAAGTTTGATGATGACAGTTGAAGTCTCCTATTAATATAAATGGTCTTGGAAGAGCCATTATGATTGTGTCTATTTCAGATAATATGTCATTAGTTGGACGGGGAATATAAATAGAAACAAAGCATATGTTCTTAACAGTAACTGCAATAATAGAGTAATCATTGTTGTGAGGTGGGATACTAAAGTGAGAAAATAATACTGGGTGGCGGATAAGCAATGCTACCCCACCATAACCATCAGAGCGGTCTTCTCTGACACATGCATAACCTGGAATCCTGAATATGGACTCAGGTTTTAACCATGTTTCTTGGACTGCTATGATAAATGGTTTGTATTTATTGATTATATGGATTAAATCAGATTTTTTTGATATAAGACTACGACAATTCCACTGAATTATTGCGGACTGATCCATTATTGTTTTTAATAAAAGAAGAAAATGCTTCAAGTAGTGGGGCAGCGTTTGACGGTAAAACTTGAAATTGGGAAAGCAAAGTAATTAAGGAGGAAAGGAAATCATTGATGTTAATTTCTGTATCATTTTCTTTACTTTTATTTGTAATGGCACACCCATTAGATGGCTCAGGCATCGAATATTCGCTGATTATTTTTCTATGAGCGTCCTTGTCATATCCCTTTCTTGGGCTAGGAGGAGGACGAGGTTTACTAAAAGTGGTTTTTTTATAGCTAGAAGAAGTGTTTTTTACAGGTGATGGCAAATTAACAGGTAGGGCTGTGGGTTGCGAATATGCAGGGGAAGATGAAAATGAAGTAGCAAGAACAGCATCTGCATATGAGACCCTAGAAATGGGAGGGTGTAATTTTGAAGCCTCTAGATAAGAAATACATGATTTTGCCATAACTTCTTTTATATTTCTTTGCCGAACATACTCAGGGCATTTCTTGTCAATAGCAAGATGTGCACCGTTGCAGAGGCAACATTGCACATCATCCTCATCAGCTGAACAGCCATGGCCAGAATGGCCTTGTCCACATCGAAAACATCTTGGAACTGAACGACATTGAGCCTTAACGTGTCCGTAACGGCAACAATTATAACACTGAACTGTTGGATAAATGTATAATTCTACAGGCAATGAGTTATAACATACAAAAATTCTTTTTGGCAAAACCTGACCATCAAAGGATAAAACTACAGTTTCTGTTGCTTTAAAAGATGTAACACCATCAACTACTACCTTTTTATTTAATCGTCTCACTTTGATAATGTGGCCGCAGCCTGTAGGAATATTAGTGTTTTCTTTTATTTCTTCTTCAGACCAATCCGAAGGGATACCTCTAACTATACCTATTCTCGTAATGATAAAAGAAGGGATAAATGCTTTTAGGTTGCTGGTTATTAAATCAGTGTTACTGAGGAAAGTGTTGGCGTCATTTAACTGATTGAAGGAAATAGATAGGCGATTTCTGCCAATGCGTTTTAAACTACCATTGATAACATTTTTTATGTTGTGTTTTTTTAAAAATCGACCAAATGTAACCGGGTGTAATGTGGTACCATCATTTTGAGACTGTGTTTCTTTTACAATATGTACAACATATGGGGCAGAGTCACTGTTGGTAAACAAAGACCTTACTGGTGGCTGTTGAGGAGGAACTACTGGGGGCTGAACAGGCTTTTCTACGTCGGAACCACAACCGCAATATCCGTCGATCTTTTTACCATCTTTAGTGCGTTTTGTATGTTTTTTGTTGCACGTCCTGCAAATACGTTTCGCCGCAATTCGTTTTCTTTTGTCGCCTCTTAATGACACGGATGAAGCATCTGTGTCCATGCTAGTTTCAGCATTATAATCTATAGTAACATTGTGGGCAATGTCGGGTATTGTACCCCCGGGATCCCCGGGGGGATCCATGGTAATGAAAAACTATGTACTAAAACTTACCAAGCTCTTCTGGCACTAATTTATAAATATACTTATATTTACATAAAAATGTACAAACTTATATTACATACATACAATTACATAAAAAGAGTTTAATTTTAAACCTTATCCTGGGTAAAAAGTTACGTAAAATAATTTTTTATCTGAAACACTAAAAAACCGCGTCAGCCAATTTTTAGGTTTCCCGCGCTTCTCTTTTTTCTAAATAATAGTTACAGGATAATAATATGTTCTATTTCAGTCATAGAAATAGGATATTTTATATCCTAAATCTATGATTCAAGTAGTTTATGGCAGTATTTAAAATGCTCTGTGGTATACGGTTCTTTTTGTGGATGATAAACGATACGTACAAAGAGGATACTTAGTCCTAAGAGCTAATCGGAAGCGTTTTTAAGCTCCTTGGAGCATATCGCTTGCGACCAAAGAGCATATAAACGCTTACGATGTATTTTTTTTTTTTTTTTTTTTTTTTTAATGGCTCGGTTGTAGACCATTTGCCAATAACAAAGTTAGGGAAACTTATAAAACATTAAAACAATTTAATTTAGAGCGGATGGAAAAACCAGGATAGGATTTGGGAAGGATTAAATTTTTAAGTTGGTGTTTAAGTTTATAAAATCAGCTAGAATAGAATATATACGAGGGTTATTATAAGATAGAAGTAATTGGATAGATGTAGGTAAAGGGACAGGAATAGATATCAAATTATTAAAAAATGCATGGGAGTCATAGAGGGGGCAGGAAAAAAATATGTGATTTATATCAGCTACACCGATGCCACATTCGCATTCATCAGATTGTAAAATTTTGAGACGGGCAAGATGCGCCGGTGTGCTGTTGTGGCCCAAACGCATGCGTATAAGTGAGGAAGTTGTACGTTTGTTATAAATTTGTTTGAAAAACCACGGTTTGCTCGGGATAGAAGGCTGGACTATTTTGTAATATTTGCCCTTTACTGTAGAACTCTCCGCCCAGAGGCTATTCCAAGAATCTTGAAGATAGTCTGTAGGTAAAGAGCCAAGGTCATGGCAAAAGTTTTTATATGGAAACATATCACCATCGGCGACAGCCTCATTGGCCAGTTTATCTGCTCTACAGTTACCAGAGATGTTACAGTGACCAGGTATCCACGCAAAACAAACAGAGTAACCCGAGATGTTGCACATGTTTAAAAGCTGACGTAACTTAATGATAATGGGGAAAACGGTTTTCAACTTAAAAGGAAACTTCGATAACGTTTGTAGCGCACTCATAGAATCGGAAAATATTATGGTTTTCTTTAACTGTAATAAAAGGACTAATTCTACGGCCTTGAGGAGGCCATAGCATTCACCAGTAAAAACAGAGGTCTGCGGAGGGAATTTCACCTTTTGAACTATTTTAGATTGATGGTGGAATATCCCAACACCCACGTTACCTAAAGAAGAGTTTTTAGAGGCATCCGTATAAATGTATTGGTAATCTTTCCAATCATTATTTAAGATGATGTTAAATCTTTCATTAGCCATGGAGGTGTCTTTATCTATGCCGAAGTTATATGTTATGTCAATAGATCTTACTAGAGATTCTAGGTCGCTGGAAAAGAGAGGGTGTGTAGGAGATCGATGCGTGGGGGCTTGTAAGGACATAAACTTACGAAAACTGACAACAGTGCATGGAAGTGGTTTATGAGACCAGGAATTACATGTTTCAATAACAGTAGACAGAGCCTTAAGTTTATCATATAAGGGATGGTTAGAAAATTGAAAAGCTCTAAACAAGAATTTATCACATAGATACTGACGGCGAAGGAACATAGGAGGATCGACACATTCTATTTGTAGAGCATTGATAGGACTTGACTTCATAGCCCCAGATACTATTCTGAGAGCCTTAGCCTGAATGCGGTCAATTTTAGCAAATGCAGTCAAATTGCCAGGGGCCAATAAAAATGTACCGTAGTCTAGGACACTACGTATGAGCGCGTTATAAATAAGTTTTAAAGTATAAGGGTGAGCACCCCACCATACCCCTGCTAGGCATCTAATAATGTTTAGAAGGCGTTCGCATTTCGAATTTAAATAGTCACAGTGTGGAACACCTAAAAGTTTGGAATCTAACATTACTCCTAAGAATTTAACATGGCTCTTTAATGGGATTGGTTGGCTATCATAATATACGAGAACAGGAGAACGAAGACGTTTTCTGGAAAATAGCATACCGGAGCTCTTGGATGAAGAAAGTTCAAGACCGTTATAATCTAACCAAGTTTTCAAACTATTGAGTGCCGAGGACAGAGAAGTACAAGCGGACTCGATTGATTGGTGAGAACAGTATATAAGTAAATCATCAGCGTATTGTAAAACACTAACAGGGCCATTTAAAGAGGATTCTAGATCATAAGCGTAAATGTTGTATAATATTGGACTTAACACTGAGCCTTGCGGTAAACCTTTCCACACAATGCGTGTTAAATTACGCCTTGTGTGGAAAGAGTCTTCTGAAGAGTCGGCGTTCGGAGTTTGCAGATGTATGTATCTACTGGACAAAATATTAATAATAAAGTTAGACAGGATTACAGGGATATTAAGAGCATTTAATTTTTGATATAGAATACTTAATACTACATTATCATACGCAGAAGTTATATCTAAGAAAGCAGCCACGACTGATTTTTTAGATAAGAATGCTAACCTAATATCAGTTGTTAATATGCTGACACTGTCCAAAGTGCTTTTACCACGGCGAAAGCCATATTGAGAAGGACTTAACAGCTGGTTACTCTCAATATACCACTCCAACCGGTTTTTAATTAGGTGTTCAACGATTTTGGTGACAACGGGAGATAAAACAATTGGCCTATAAGAAGAAACATCTGATGAGTCTTTACCAGGTTTTAAAATCGGTATGACTTCTTGTACTCTCCAAGAAGAAGGTACATTACCAGTAATCATGATGTTATTGATGACATCTAGTAGGTAAGAAAGGAAACTGTCACTAAGATGAGAAAAAAAAGAATAAGGAATTCCGTCTTCTCCAGGAGTGGATTCTTTACTAAAGTTATTAACTATGGCTTTGAGTTCTGAAAGGGTAAATAAACTACTAATGAAACCTAGTGTACCTTCAGTATTTACCGGTGGTCCTATTAATAAAGGAATTTGCTCAGCCACTGAGGGAGGACAAAGTTTATCCAAAAATGAATCAGCTAGAGGTAATGGAAGCGTTGCAGAGCATGTTTCTTTAAACGCAGATCTAAATCTCCTGATGTTCTGCCAAACAGCAGACGGCCTAGTTTGGGGGGATAAGGATAAACAGAAAGCTCTCCAACTTTCTTGTTTCTTTTTCCTAAATAGCTTTCTAGTTTCTCGGATGGAGTTACAAAGAATCTCAAAGTTTTCGTTTGAAGCAAACTCCCTATACCTTAGTTCGGCCAGCTTGCGATCCCTGATAGCTTGAGTGCAATCATTATCCCACCAGGGAGGGGATGGAATATAATTATGATGGCTAGACTTTTTCGGGAATGTTACATCCGCGACCTCTATAATGACATTTGCCATGGCAATGGCAGATTCATGTTCGGAGCCCTGAGTGACATTGGGAAGTTGTGACAGCTTGTCATCTAAACGTTGTTTGAACAAATGCCAATTAGCGTTATCTAGTTTGTATTTAAAACGGGATTTACGTTTGGGTTGAGTTTCAACCGCAAAACCAAAATCTAAAAGTAAAGGATAGTGGTCGCTTCCATATGTATAAGGGAGGGATCTCCAAGTAATCAAAGATGCAAGATCCGAAGTGCAGATTGATAGGTCTGGTGCACTGAGCCCCTCCGTTGGGGCTGAACGCCTTGTTGGGGAGCCCGAGTTTAAAATACATAAATTATGGGAGTCAACTATGTCTAAAATTAAATTGCCATAACTATTTGAAACAGAGCTTCCCCAAGTTTGATGATGACAGTTGAAGTCTCCTATTAATATAAATGGTCTTGGAAGAGCCATTATGATTGTGTCTATTTCAGATAATATGTCATTAGTTGGACGGGGAATATAAATAGAAACAAAGCATATGTTCTTAACAGTAACTGCAATAATAGAGTAATCATTGTTGTGAGGTGGGATACTAAAGTGAGAAAATAATACTGGGTGGCGGATAAGCAATGCTACCCCACCATAACCATCAGAGCGGTCTTCTCTGACACATGCATAACCTGGAATCCTGAATATGGACTCAGGTTTTAACCATGTTTCTTGGACTGCTATGATAAATGGTTTGTATTTATTGATTATATGGATTAAATCAGATTTTTTTGATATAAGACTACGACAATTCCACTGAATTATTGCGGACTGATCCATTATTGTTTTTAATAAAAGAAGAAAATGCTTCAAGTAGTGGGGCAGCGTTTGACGGTAAAACTTGAAATTGGGAAAGCAAAGTAATTAAGGAGGAAAGGAAATCATTGATGTTAATTTCTGTATCATTTTCTTTACTTTTATTTGTAATGGCACACCCATTAGATGGCTCAGGCATCGAATATTCGCTGATTATTTTTCTATGAGCGTCCTTGTCATATCCCTTTCTTGGGCTAGGAGGAGGACGAGGTTTACTAAAAGTGGTTTTTTTATAGCTAGAAGAAGTGTTTTTTACAGGTGATGGCAAATTAACAGGTAGGGCTGTGGGTTGCGAATATGCAGGGGAAGATGAAAATGAAGTAGCAAGAACAGCATCTGCATATGAGACCCTAGAAATGGGAGGGTGTAATTTTGAAGCCTCTAGATAAGAAATACATGATTTTGCCATAACTTCTTTTATATTTCTTTGCCGAACATACTCAGGGCATTTCTTGTCAATAGCAAGATGTGCACCGTTGCAGAGGCAACATTGCACATCATCCTCATCAGCTGAACAGCCATGGCCAGAATGGCCTTGTCCACATCGAAAACATCTTGGAACTGAACGACATTGAGCCTTAACGTGTCCGTAACGGCAACAATTATAACACTGAACTGTTGGATAAATGTATAATTCTACAGGCAATGAGTTATAACATACAAAAATTCTTTTTGGCAAAACCTGACCATCAAAGGATAAAACTACAGTTTCTGTTGCTTTAAAAGATGTAACACCATCAACTACTACCTTTTTATTTAATCGTCTCACTTTGATAATGTGGCCGCAGCCTGTAGGAATATTAGTGTTTTCTTTTATTTCTTCTTCAGACCAATCCGAAGGGATACCTCTAACTATACCTATTCTCGTAATGATAAAAGAAGGGATAAATGCTTTTAGGTTGCTGGTTATTAAATCAGTGTTACTGAGGAAAGTGTTGGCGTCATTTAACTGATTGAAGGAAATAGATAGGCGATTTCTGCCAATGCGTTTTAAACTACCATTGATAACATTTTTTATGTTGTGTTTTTTTAAAAATCGACCAAATGTAACCGGGTGTAATGTGGTACCATCATTTTGAGACTGTGTTTCTTTTACAATATGTACAACATATGGGGCAGAGTCACTGTTGGTAAACAAAGACCTTACTGGTGGCTGTTGAGGAGGAACTACTGGGGGCTGAACAGGCTTTTCTACGTCGGAACCACAACCGCAATATCCGTCGATCTTTTTACCATCTTTAGTGCGTTTTGTATGTTTTTTGTTGCACGTCCTGCAAATACGTTTCGCCGCAATTCGTTTTCTTTTGTCGCCTCTTAATGACACGGATGAAGCATCTGTGTCCATGCTAGTTTCAGCATTATAATCTATAGTAACATTGTGGGCAATGTCGGGTATTGTACCCCCGGGATCCCCGGGGGGATCCATGGTAATGAAAAACTATGTACTAAAACTTACCAAGCTCTTCTGGCACTAATTTATAAATATACTTATATTTACATAAAAATGTACAAACTTATATTACATACATACAATTACATAAAAAGAGTTTAATTTTAAACCTTATCCTGGGTAAAAAGTTACGTAAAATAATTTTTTATCTGAAACACTAAAAAACCGCGTCAGCCAATTTTTAGGTTTCCCGCGCTTCTCTTTTTTCTAAATAATAGTTACAGGATAATAATATGTTCTATTTCAGTCATAGAAATAGGATATTTTATATCCTAAATCTATGATTCAAGTAGTTTATGGCAGTATTTAAAATGCTCTGTGGTATACGGTTCTTTTTGTGGATGATAAACGATACGTACAAAGAGGATACTTAGTCCTAAGAGCTAATCGGAAGCGTTTTTAAGCTCCTTGGAGCATATCGCTTGCGACCAAAGAGCATATAAACGCTTACGATGTATTTCGACCTTGCGACATAGCAGTGTTGCCAACCATCATTTAAATCGTATTTACTAAAACGTAGCACGATTATAAGCTCAGTGATTAAATGCTCAGTGGTATTTAAATTTAAACGACCTTATGAATCTTACGAAAAAAATAAATCACTAATTAAATTAATTAATTGTTATACAAAGTTAACAAGTGGAAAAATTAAACGTGCTATACTTCTTATTAGTATTTTTATGAATACGTCTAATAATATCCTTAACTCGCTCGTTCGCAGTTTAGAAATATACAGCATACTATCTTGAAAACTTTCCCAGGTCAAAGTGGGATTCCACGTGTTGTAACTTTTAGGGGTGTGATGATGACGACGAACGACAGTTAAGGGAACTCCTCAACGGTTTACAAGTATAGGTATTATTAATATTTCTCCCAAATAAGGTTTTTGTAGTATCTACTTGGCAGCGAATTCAAATTATATCAAAAATACTTATTAAATATTTATGATTATCTAAATTACAATACTAATTACTTTATGTTATAAATTTATTTTTACTTTTTTTAGTTAGTTCTTAGATACATTGTTTTATTGCAAATACGAGTTTGTGTGTTTAGTTCTATGCTTGTTTTATGTGATTTTCATTACAAAGAATACCTAACAATGGCAACACTGCGACGTACTGCCACGAATAAACTATTATAAGACTCCAAAGTATATTTTGAGAAGCGCGGGAAACCTAAAAATTGGCTGACGCGGTTTTTTAGTGTTTCAGTTAAAAAAATATTTTAAGTAACTTTTTACCCAGGATAAGGTTTAAAATTAAACTCTTTATATGTAATTGTATGTATGTAATATAATTTTGTACATTTTTATGTAAATATAAGTATATTTATAAATTAGTGCCAGAAGAGCTTGGTAAGTTTTAGTATATAGTTTTTTATTACCATGGATCCCCCCGGGGATCCCGGGGGTACAATACCCGACATTGCCCACAATGTTACTATAGATTATAATGCTGAAACTAGCATGGACACAGATGCTTCATCCGTGTCATTAAGAGGCGACAAAAGAAAACGAATTGCGGCGAAACGTATTTGCAGGACGTGCAACAAAAAACATACAAAACGCAATAAAGATGGTAAAAAGATCGACGGATATTGCGGTTGTGGTTCCGACGTGGAAAAGCCTGTTCAGCCCCCAGTAGTTCTTCCCCAACAGCCACCAGTAAGGTCTTTGTTTACCAACAGTGATTCTGCCCCATATGTTGTACATATTGTAAAAGAAACACAGTCTCAAAATGATGGTACCACATTACACCCTGTTACATTTGGTCGATTTTTAAAAAAACACAACATAAAAAATGTTATTAATGGTAGTCTAAAACGCATTGGCAGAAATCGCCTATCTATTTCCTTCAATCAGTTAAATGACGCCAACATTTTCCTCAGTAACACTGATTTACTAACCAGCAACCTAAAAGCATTTATCCCTTCTTTTATCATTACGAGAATAGGTATAGTTAGAGGTATCCCTTCGGATTGGTCTGAAGAAGAAATAAAAGAAAACACTAATATTCCTACAGGCTGCGGCCACATTATCAAAGTGAGACGATTAAATAAAAAGGTAGTAGTTGATGGTGTTACATCTTTTAAAGCAACAGAAACTGTAGTTTTATCCTTTGATGGTCAGGTTTTGCCAAAAAGAATTTTTGTATGTTATAACTCATTGCCTGTAGAATTATACATTTATCCAACAGTTCAGTGTTATAATTGTTGCCGTTACGGACACGTTAAGGCTCAATGTCGTTCAGTTCCAAGATGTTTTCGATGTGGACAAGGCCATTCTGGCCATGGCTGTTCAGCTGATGAGGATGATGTGCAATGTTGCCTCTGCAACGGTGCACATCTTGCTATAGACAAGAAATGCCCTGAGTATGTTCGGCAAAGAAATATAAAAGAAGTTATGGCAAAATCATGTATTTCTTATCTAGAGGCTTCAAAATTACACCCTCCCATTTCTAGGGTCTCATATGCAGATGCTGTTCTTGCTACTTCATTTTCATCTTCCCCTGCATATTCGCAACCCACAGCCCCACCTGTTAATTTGATATCACCTGTAAAAAACACTTCATTTAGCTATAAAAAAACCACTTTTAGTAAACCTCGTCCTCCTCCTAGCCCTAGAAAGGGATATGACAAGGACGCTCATAGAAAAATAATCAGCGAATATTCGATGCCTGAGCCATCTAATGGGTGTGCCATTACAAATAAAAGTAAAGAAAATGATACAGAAATTAACATCAATGATTTCCTTTCCTCCTTAATTACTTTGCTTTCCCAATTTCAAGTTTTACCGTCAAACGCTGCCCCACTACTTGAAGCATTTTCTTCTTTTATTAAAAACAATAATGGATCAGTCCGCAATAATTCAGTGGAATTGTCGTAGTCTTATATCAAAAAAATCTGATTTAATCCATATAATCAATAAATACAAACCATTTATCATAGCAGTCCAAGAAACATGGTTAAAACCTGAGTCCATATTCAGGATTCCAGGTTATGCATGTGTCAGAGAAGACCGCTCTGATGGTTATGGTGGGGTAGCATTGCTAATCCGCCACCCAGTATTATTTTCTCACTTTAGTATCCCACCTCACAACAATGATTACTCTATTATTGCAGTTACTGTTAAGAACATATGCTTTGTTTCTATTTATATTCCCCGTCCAACTAATGACATATTATCTGAAATAGACACAATCATAACGGCTCTTCCAAGACCATTTATATTAATAGGAGACTTCAACTGTCATCATCAAACTTGGGGAAGCTCTGTTTCAAATAGTTATGGCAATTTAATTTTAGACATAGTTGACTCCCATAATTTATGTATTTTAAACTCGGGCTCCCCAACAAGGCGTTCAGCCCCAACGGAGGGGCTCAGTGCACCAGACCTATCAATCTGCACTTCGGATCTTGCATCTTTGATTACTTGGAGATCCCTCCCTTATACATATGGAAGCGACCACTATCCTTTACTTTTAGATTTTGCTTTTGCGGTTGAAACTCAACCCAAACGTAAATCCCGTTTTAAATACAAACTAGATAACGCTAATTGGCATTTGTTCAAACAACGTTTAGATGACAAGCTGTCACAACTTCCCAATGTCACTCAGGGCTCCGAACATGAATCTGCCATTGCCATGGCAAATGTCATTATAGAGGTCGCGGATGCAACATTCCCGAAAAAGTCTAGCCATCATAATTATATTCCATCCCCTCCCTGGTGGGATAATGATTGCACTCAAGCTATCAGGGACCGCAAGCTGGCCGAACTAAGGTATAGGGAGTTTGCTTCAAACGAAAACTTTGAGATTCTTTGTAACTCCATCCGAGAAACTAGAAAGCTATTTAGGAAAAAGAAACAAGAAAGTTGGAGAGCTTTCTGTTTATCCTTATCCCCCCAAACTAGGCCGTCTGCTGTTTGGCAGAACATCAGGAGATTTAGATCTGCGTTTAAAGAAACATGCTCTGCAACGCTTCCATTACCTCTAGCTGATTCATTTTTGGATAAACTTTCTCCTCCCTCAGTGGCTGAGCAAATCCCTTTATTAATAGGACCACCGGTAAATACTGAAGATACACTAGGTTTCATTAGTAGTTTATTTACCCTTTCAGAACTCAAAGCCATAGTTAATAACTTTAGTAAAGAATCCACTCCTGGAGAAGACGGAATTCCCTATTCTTTTTTTTCTCATCTTAGTGACAGTTTCCTTTCTTACCTCCTAGATGTCATCAATAACATCATGATTACTGGTAATGTACCTTCTTCTTGGAGAGTACAAGAAGTCATACCGATTTTAAAACCTGGTAAAGACCCATCAGATGTTTCTTCCTATAGGCCAATTGTTTTATCTCCCGTTGTCACCAAAATCGTTGAACACCTAATTAAAAACCGGTTGGAGTGGTATATTGAGAGTAACCAGCTGTTAAGTCCTTCTCAATATGGCTTTCGCCGGGGTAAAAGCACTTTGGACAGTGTCAGCATATTAACAACTGATATTAGGTTAGCATTCTTATCTAAAAAATCAGTCGTGGCTGCTTTCTTAGATATAACTTCTGCGTATGATAATGTAGTATTAAGTATTCTATATCAAAAATTAAATGCTCTTAATATCCCTGTAATCCTGTCTAACTTTATTATTAATATTTTGTCCAGTAGATACATACATCTGCAAACTCCGAACGCCGACTCTTCAGAAGACTCTTTCCACACAAGGCGTAATTTAACACGCATTGTGTGGAAAGGTTTACCGCAAGGCTCAGTGTTAAGTCCAATATTATACAACATTTACGCTTATGATCTAGAATCCTCTTTAAATGGCCCTGTTAGTGTTTTACAATACGCTGATGATTTACTTATATACTGTTCTCACCAATCAATCGAGTCCGCTTGTACTTCTCTGTCCTCGGCACTCAATAGTTTGAAAACTTGGTTAGATTATAACGGTCTTGAACTTTCTTCATCCAAGAGCTCCGTTATGCTGTTTTCCAGAAAACGTCTTCCCC
The DNA here is from genome assembly GCA_936450015.1 of Meganola albula. Lineage (NCBI taxonomy): Eukaryota > Metazoa > Arthropoda > Insecta > Lepidoptera > Nolidae > Meganola > Meganola albula. The sequence goes on along the minus strand of OW388142.1, from coordinate 8,149,524 downwards.
CTCCTGTTCTCGTATATTATAATAGCCAACCAATCCCATTAAAGAGCCATGTTAAATTCTTAGGAGTAATGTTAGATTCCAAACTTTTAGGTGTTCCACACTGTGACTATTTAAATTCGAAATGCGAACGCCTTCTAAACATTATTAGATGCCTAGCAGGGGTATGGTGGGGTGCACACCCTTATACTTTAAAACTTATTTATAACGCGCTCATACGTAGTGTCTTAGACTACGGTACATTTTTATTGGCCCCTGGCAATATGGCTGCTTTTTCTAAAATTGACCGCATTCAGGCTAAGGCTCTCAGAATAGTATCTGGGGCTATGAAGTCAAGTCCTATCAATGCTCTACAAATAGAATGTGTCGATCCTCCTATGTTCCTTCGCCGTCAGTATCTATGTGATAAATTCTTGTTTAGAGCTTTTCAATTTTCTAACCATCCCTTATATGATAAACATAGGGCTCTGTCTACTGTTATTGAAACATGTAATTCCTGGTCTCATAAACCACTTCCATGCACTGTTGTCAGTTTTCGTAAGTTTATGTCCTTACAAGCCCCCACGCATCGATCTCCTACACACCCTCTCTTTTCCAGCGACCTAGAATCTCTAGTAAGATCTATTGATATAACATATAACTTCGGCATAGATAAAGACACCTCCATGGCTAATGAAAGATTTAACATCATCTTAAATAATGATTGGAAAGATTACCAATACATTTACACGGATGCCTCTAAAAACTCTTCTTCAGGTAACGTAGGTGTTGGGATATTCCACCATCAATCTAAAATAGTTCAAAAGGTGAAATTCCCTCCGGAGACCTCTGTTTTTACCGGTGAATGCTATGGCCTCCTCAAGGCCGTAGAATTAGTCCTTTTATTACAGTTAAAGAAAACCATAATATTTTCCGATTCTATGAGTGCGCTACAAACGTTATCGAAGTTTCCTTTTAAGTTGAAAACCGTTTTCCCCATTATCATTAAGTTACGTCAGCTTTTAAACATGTGCAACATCTCGGGTTACTCTGTTTGTTTTGCGTGGGTACCTGGTCACTGTAACATCTCTGGTAACTGTAGAGCAGATAAACTGGCCAATGAGGCTGTCGTCGATGGTGATATGTTTCCATATAAAAACTTTTGCCATGACCTTGGCTCTTTACCTACAGACTATCTTCAAGATTCTTGGAATAGCCTCTGGGCGGAGAGTTCTACGGTAAAGGGCAAATATTACAAAATAGTCCAGCCTTCTATCCCGAGCAAACCGTGGTTTTTCAAACAAATTTATAACAAACGTACAACTTCCTCACTTATACGCATGCGTTTGGGCCACAACAGCACACCGGCGCATCTTGCCCGTCTCAAAATTTTACAATCTGATGAATGCGAATGTGGCATCGGTGTAGCTGATATAAATCACATATTTTTTTCCTGCCCCCTCTATGATTCCCATTCATTTTTTAACAATTTGATATCTATTCCTGTCCCTTTACCTACATCTATCCAGTTACTTCTATCTTATAATAACCCTCGTATATATTCTATTCTAGCTGATTTTATAAACTTAAACACAAACTTAAAAATTTAATCCTTCCCAAATCCTATCCTGGTTTTTCCATCCGCTCTAAATTAAATTGTTTTAATGTTTTATAAGTTTCCCTAACTTTGTTATTGGCAAATGGTCTACAACCGAGCCATTAAAAAAAAAAAAAAAAAAAAAAAAAACTATTATAAAAAAAAGTACAGTTAGTATTAGTTAGTCTGTGGACACGCGTAATCGATTCAGTGATTTAGTAAGTCTGTGATTCAGTGTTTGTTTGCTGTCAAAAATATTTTGCAAAACGGTTTATTTACATCGAGTAATCGTTTAAAAATCGGTGCTTTTCCAAGTTTGTTCTCGAAATTAGAAATTCACTTCTGTGACCCCATAAAACCCCTACGAGTTATTTGCAAAATCAGGTAATAAAGCGCTAGTTCTTTCTGTTATTATTGTTTTCAATAGCGATGATTGGACAAGCATGGATTTACACCAGATTTAATTTTCAGTGCAAAATAAGATTCAGACTTCAGTGAGATCATACATATTCTCTAACCAGCGACATCATACTGCGCAACTATGGAGCATGGAAATACAACACTGTTTCAGGTATGCATATTTGTTAACTACATACAATTCTAAATGGCATACAGCGAATCTATGTATAAAAAACGAATCCCTATTTCTGTTGGCCACGCCATCACGCGTGAACGGCTGGACCGATTTCGCTAATTCTTTTTTTTAAGCACTAGGATGGTTCTTATACAGAGAAAAAGAAAAAAATACCTATCTCCTTCGAAGCGGCTTGACTGATTTTTATGTAATCTTATATCTATATGCGATAACTAGCTTCCGCCCACAGTTTCGCCCGCAAAATTGATCTCACTTATCTTGTTCCTCCATACAAACTTTGTAACCCCATTTCACCCCCTTAAAGGGTGAGTTTTGAAAATCCTTTCTTAATGCACCCCTAGACCCCATAAGGAACCTATGTGCCAAATTTGGAGTCTCCAGACCCCCAGCGGTTTGGGTTGACTGACTGACTGACATGTCAATGCAAATATGTCAGTCAGTTTCTTCTTTTATATATTTAGATTCTGAGAATCTGTTGTAATCTATTCTCAGACCTGATTGGTGGCACTGCTTTACTGGGCAGGACAACATCTGTGGGGTCCGATATAAACTAATAATTCATAGATATAAATTTGTTACCTATTTACATGAAATATCTACCTTTTATGCTAAACTTGTAACTGTACTAGTTTATTGTATTTATTGGCATGGAAAATATCCAACCTACTGAGCGTTTGTACTGCACAACAAAACATGATACAAGCATCGTATTTTCTATTTCTACTCCTCTCTAAATGATAGAGATAGATAGATACTTGAAACATATTTCAATAGGCCAATGGAAACTAGGGGTTACTGAGCGTGCAACCACAGTGAAAACTACCTGACTACTAATCCCAAGGAAGATAGAAAAGAGCAAGGTGCTTATCAAACACCAAATTGAACATATAGAAAAGTGCTTGTTTACTATGTTAATAATGGGTTTCCTTTAAATAAGTATGAATGAAATGAAATGAAAAGAAATGAAAATATGCTTTATTTTTTTTGAGACGCGAGTCTACTTAAAAATAGTCCAATTTCTTTTCCTACCGTGCAGTGAATGACTGGCAACTACTGAGAAACACTGCCAAAAAACTCAGTAGGCTTTTTTTCTTTTTTAAATGAAGTACTTATATCTATTACATTTTGTTTGTTTATTGTGTTGAATTAGTGATGCATGTATAACAAACACAGGTTGTGTGTCATACCTGCACATAAATGGTTCTGTATCTTGCAATACTACAAAGATTCCAAAATAAAGTTCTCAGAAATATATCCAACGCACCTTGGTTTAAAAAAACCTCTGAGCTACATGAATTTCTTCACATCAAAACAGTCAAGGAGGAAATAGAATACCGGACAAAGTCATACAAAACCAGCATTACATCTCATGCAAATTGCTTGGCAACAGCCCTCAGTTTACCTATATGGGTACAACGACTAAAGCGCCACCACATATGGAGTCTGATTCAGATAGATGAGGAATAAGAGGGATATATCTTCATTGGAAGATAAACCTCACACAACCGTCACTAACAAAACTTCTGCTAATGGTTCAGGAAACCGATTGCTAGATCCAACAAATAAAAAAAAGTTTGACCTCAGACAAAAAAGAGGTGTTATAAGTTTGATGCATGTATCTGTTTGTCGGGGTGTCAGTGTACAAATTTGTTTCCAAATACATTCTTAACAGACAGACTGATTTTGATGCATCTTTTATATGAAAGCTAAAGTGATAGATATGGTTTTTAGTTTAAAAGACAAGGATAGGGGTAACCTCTAATCAAAGTACCATACCTTTAGAGGTTTTAAAGTCATTTTGACATAGTATTGTCTTAGATTTACGCGAATATCACACTTTGAAATAAAACAACTTTTTAACGGATTTTGCTTAAATCGGAACGCAACTTAAATTTTAATGTTTCAAGGTAGTCAGTAATAATTGTGATTAATATTTTTGGACGTCAAATACCTCAGTCCACCCGTGAACATGAAGTCTGAACTGAAAAGACTTTGAAACGTCGGAATCTAAAATCTAAAATAAACCGCGATAAAATCCGTTTAAAAGTAGTTTTATTTCATTTTGACATTTTACTGGGTGTTAACTTTAAAAAAATCTTTGGATAATAACGATATTCCAGATGATGGATCAGGAGGAAAGAAATAGTCTGTGGATTATCTATAAAATTTAAATAAAACAAGTATAAATATTCTAACTCCATATTTTGTTTACAGCATTATATCTTGATGGGAAACCAGTGAGTAACACAATGAAAAACACTTGAAAACTTTATTTCTTTTATGGATTTTCTATTCGACAGTGGGAATGGAGCTGAAAAGGTTTATTAAAACAACTGTATCAAAGCCAAAGTAGTGACTTTAAGTCTAAACACCACGGGGATCTGCAATTATTTTTTCTAGATAATTGCTTATCAAATCGAAAATGCTGTGAAGATTTGTGGCAACAGTTACAAATGAGTTATTCAATCACTTATGATGGCAATTTTAGCATGAAACTAAAGACTAAAATAAAATCTGAATTTTAGTCAGCTTTATCATATTGGTGGCTTATCGTTATTTATTTTTGTTAATATTTAAATGTAAGTATGTATATTATTCTCTTCTAACCAGTTTCTTGCTGTTGCCAGTTCATAGTTAGTGTCAGAGTCTATAATTATTATTTTTGTCGAAACATTTTATTCTCAGTTCTGTGTTATATTTAAATTTATTTTTTAGGTAATTTATGTATAAAATAAATAATTGAGGCCCAAGTACCTACACTGCCTTGTAGTACAGAAAAACTATTCATTTTAAGTGCTATTAAGCAAGCTGTATGTAGTTTTAAAGTTGTCACAGGTGCTATATAGTGACTCTGTCTGCCAAAACTACTGAACAGATTTAGATGAAATTTGTTATAAAAATAGTTAACTAGGAAAAGACGTCGAATATATTTTATCAGTCTGCACAAAGAGACGTTAATGGTTCAGCGTGATAACCGACAGCCGGGCGGAGCCGCGGCCGGAACGATAGTTTATTTAAAAGGCTTTTTATTTATGATGTGCAATATAATAAATAGAATAAAAATATGGATCTGTTGCCATCTACGCAGAACCAGGCATTATGCATGTAAAAAGAAATAAAAAATATAAAAACCTTTAAATCTTTCGTTTTTTATTATTTTTTCTAATATCATGTACTTAGTTACTAATGTATTTATAAACTTATGGGGAAATTTTGTTTTTTATACTGCAAATATATTCGGATAGCTGATTTACAACTTTTGTCTTTGCCAATAATGATTATATAGTGGTATTGAGCTTCTCTGATGATTTATTCTTAGGGTGGCCATAGAAACTTTGAAACTGAAAAAGATAAACTTGGGAAACCCTCTTGTGCTTCATGATATTCAGAGTTTTCGTTCTAATGAAACAATATTTAAAATAAAAAAGGTATTTTACAGATGTAAGTACCTTGGTAAATTGTATTCAAATTATGTGGAGGATCCGAAGATACAGAATAAAAAAAACGCTTTAAAAATCTAAACCTCTATGCCCGTCACACGAGTGAAGTCCTTTAGCATTCAGTGGAATTGTTGAAATATTATAGATCGGCCATATCTTTATGGCTTTCGTTATTAACTAAAGGTACTAGGTAGGTGTTTTGAACCCAGTTTGCAAGTACTAATACAATAATACTTACATGTATTTAAATTTTGAGGCGATTGTTGTTTTTATTATCATTCGCCAATAGGCAGGCAAAGGTTAAGGGGACCTTGAAATCATTAATCATTAATTTTACATTCATTCATTATCATCATTGTATTTAACACAATTAAACCTATTCTACGCTGTATCCAGCAGCGCAGCCTCTGCGAAACTTCTTTCATGATAACAACTTGCGCTCTGGTGTCAGCGCCATCTGTTATTGAGTAGCTGAAATCATTGTTTCCAAATGTAGTCATAGATGGCTATAGTATTAGTTCGCTGAAAAAGTAGATGATCGGCGATGTAGGTAAAAATAATAATGGTAATTTCACTATGTTTTAAACTCAATTTGCTAGAAATAAAACAATCATACCTGTTTTAAATTTTGAGGGAGAAATTTTGTAACCATCCATGTTTATTAGTTTTCTGTGCTGCTCTCTAGCGCCGCGTCTATGGAACTTTTGAGAGACGACTAACTTGCAAGATAGTGTCAGCGCCACCTGTTGTTGAGTAGCTGAAATCATTGTTCTCTAAATGTATTCATAGATGGGAGTAGTGTTTCTCTCAGCGTTCGCTGAAACTTTTACTGAAAGTTGAACCGCCCTTTGACACTGACAGCCGAACACGAGGTTCGTTCATAAAATATTAATTCCTATTGGCTATTAAATTAATAAGACCACTCCCGCTTCGGAACGCCTATAACTCCGTCTCTTTCACTCACTGTAACAGTTTCTCATGTTTTCAGGAGTTTATAGTATTTTAGCACGAGGCGGAAGGCGGGATCGTGTACGTTCGTGTGCTTTCGGCTGAATTCGTGTTAAGTGCACGTGGCACGCATGTGCCTCGTCTGGTGAGGTTCTCTGAGTAGTCTGTGGTCTGGTGCGAGGCGCATGCTGTAACTTCGCGTAACTTCAATTTTTGACATCATCGGTCCTTTGTTCGAACGTTGCTAGTTACGTCATTGCTTTAGGCGGAAACATACCTACCTATAAGTATTATTGTACGAGACATCAACCCGAGGACTCTGATGAACACGACTCGTCGCGTGGCGCGTGATATATATTTTTCCTGCAGTCTACCCCAGCTTCTTACGGGTGGTATATTATAAATACCCAATTTTTAAAATTTTAATACTAACTTTGTCCTGGCTGATTGAGCCTTAGAATAATGAGGCCGGTGACAGCGGTTTTGCATGTATACAAAAATTAAAATTCTGAGACACAATGTTGCGGTTATTTATGTCGAAAATATAGTGTAATGTGTAAATTAGAGTGTAATAAACAATTTAGCATCTTTAAAAACGAGTCAATCAGCCAGGAGAAGGGTAGTCTCAAGATTTCAAAGCAATTGGTCTGTCAGCCATTTTAGTCTATATGTAGGTACTTATTATAGACCTAAGTAGGTACAATATTAAAGACTACTGAAGAGAGCGAGTAATTAAAACTTTATTTGGCATTTCAACTAACCAAAAAATAAAAAAAAACATTCGTAATCCTGAATGAGCTGGTGCGTTCCATCGTAAACTACATCATTGTTTAACATCAGGCAAGTTGTGATCCCTGATCAAGATTAAGCCTATTTCAGAATTTAAAAAAACAAGGATAGAAAACCTAACGTCAATGCAACTGACACAATTAAAATGACAGAAGGCACGAGACATCCTGAAGGACATTCAGTCAAAAAATGGCGTCTTAGAACGTCGCAGTTTTTTAGTATTTTACTACTAATCTTTAAAAACTTATATAGGGGAAAGTGGGGAAAACACGAACACCTAAGGGAAAACGTAAATAAAACAGTGGAATCACGATGACACGCGAATTCAATGCGATGCGGTGCGACGCGGTGGCTATGTCCTACGTGCACGCGAATCGTCTCGCACAGCCGCCTCCGACGCCGCCGTTCAGTGGGCACTGTGCAACGGCACCGCATCCAGTTCGCGCGAAAATATCAAGCCGACTGATCGCGTTCGCTTCATTTTGCGCCGCTCCGCACCGCACCCCACGTGCGTTTGGTCACGTAGGGCACTTCAATAGGTTTCGACTGTTTGTTGTCTTCGCGCCGCGCCGCACCGCTTCGCGTTCGCGTCTAGATCGCTCACGCAGGACGTCGCGTCATAATCGCGTTCGCTTTGAACCGCCTACATAGGACGTAGCGTAACGTAACGCGCGAAAATATCAAGCCAACTGATCGCGTTCGCTTCATTTCGCGCCGCTCCGCACCGCACCCCATGTGCGTTTGGTCACGTAGGCCACTTCAATAGGTTTCGAATGTTTGTTGTTTTCGCGCCGCGCCGCGCCGCTTCGCGTTCGCGTCTAGATCGCTCACGCAGGACGTCGCGTTAGTGTGCGCAGTGCACGTGTAAAAGGCGCGTCGGCGAGTAGCCTGCTATGAGTGATAGATAAGCAAGAGAAATTAAGGCATTATCTGAAGGAAAATAACGTGCCGTATTCGGTAGCGTGGCCTGTGAGATGTCCGTTCGATTCCCACCCGAGACAAATATTTGTTTAATTATATAGATATGTCTGTTTGGCTTGTGTCTGGGTGTAACTCTCTATATTTAAGTATATATTTACAAAAGAAAAGTATTATATGTAGTATATTACCAGTTATCTGGTTTCCATAGTACAAGCTCTGCTTAGTTTGGGATCAGATGACCGTGTGTGTTAATGTCCCACTATATTATTATTATTATTAATAGTAAAGCGGATAGACTAAATATTATAAATAGGATAAGGTGTAATGAGAAAAGGTAAAAAAAAACTAGGTATAAAAGGGCGACATACACATGTAAGAAAGCGTATTATAAAATTTCAGACTATGTAACGGATAAAAACGCTTGGAATTAAATCGCTCTAATTCAACACACTGAACAAACAAAATGTAATAGATATAAGTACTGAAGTAATATAAGTACTTATAAAACTCAGTAGGCTTTTTTTGTCAGTGTTTCTCGGAAATTGCCAGTCATTCACTGCACGGTAGGAAAAAAATGCACTATTTTTATGTAGACTCGCGTCTCAAAAAAAATAAAGCACATTTTGATTTGATTTGATGTAACAGTTACGGGTGAATATTGTTAGCGGTTAAGATTTTGACCAGGGCTTTATACCAGGGAGGAGGCAAGAGGAGGGCATTAACGTTCATAGGGCGAGGGGCATCATTAGGAAGGCAGTTATAAAGAGGTACATTGACTGTTGAGCGATGAGTGAGCGATGTTTTGCACTGATATTAGCAGCGGTGGCGCAGTGGTACGGGCCTCGCCTCAGAAATATACCTAAGGTCGCGGGTTCGAATCCCAGTCGTGGCCACACATCTTTGTGTGAATTGTTTCATCGCCGCTGCTCAATATCGGTGAAGGAAAACGTCGTGAAGAAACCAGTATGTCTAAGAACTAATCATTCGAGGACATGTGACATCCACCAACTCGCATTTGGCCAACGTGTGTGAAATAAGGCCTAAACTCTCTCAACTAGTAAGATAGGTGAGAGAAGACCCGTGCCCAGCAGTGGGACACTAAAAAGGGTTGAAGTGATTAGCAACGGTGATAAAACAATTCATACAAAGATGAGTAGGCACGACCGGGGATCAAACCAGTAGGTAACCTTATATTTCAAAGGCGAGGCCGATACCACGGCACCACGGATGCTCGCTACCTAGGTTATTAAGTACTCCAACAAAGCGGAAATGAGTTGAGAAGCCGCAGAACAAAAACTGATAGACCAAATTTTGACTTTTTTATTATTGATACGAATTGATTGTACCTCTAGCATCTACTGTTCTTCTTCTTCTTTTAATTATGGCGTATGCTCATATCGCCCCTTGAATCGTGACCCTTTCAATTAAAAAGCTTCAATCGCCCCGTATTTTATTAATTTAATTTAGTGATTCGCCCCCTACGAAGGGGCGTGTGAAAATTGCTATTTAAATAATTATTTTGATGTATTGATTCGCCCCTTGCGGCATTTCCTTTGAAATTTTGACAGAATAAGTACTGTCAGACTGAAACGCTGTTTGCTAATTTTATTTACTACTAGCTTCCGCCTGCAGCTTCGCCCGCGAAATTGATCTCACTGATCTTGTTTCTCCATACAAACTTTGGAACCCCGTTTCACCCCCTTGAAGTGTGAGTTTTGAAAAATCCTTTCTTAGTGCACCCAGAGACCCCATAAGGAACCTATGTGCCAAATTTAGAGTCTCCAGACCCAGCGGATTGGGCTCTGCGTTGATATGTCAGTCAGTCAGTTTCTTTTTATATTTAAGATAATCTAGGTCGCTGCAGAAATAATTCTGCAATTTTCCCAATGTCAAGTTTAAATAAGTATACAAGCTTTTAAAAGATTAGTAGTAAAAAAAAAGCTTGTATACTTATTTAGTGATAGTTTTAATGTAATGACCGTACAAGACCTCTGAAGTTTTATTACTTTTTTATTACTAATCTTTTAAGAGCTTGTATGCTTATTTAAACGTGACATTGGCACAATTGCGGAATAATTTCTGCAGAGGCCATAATTGAAAGAAGTAGAAGAAGTGGAGTGTAAGGATGGGATATTCTGTGTCTGTAATACTAATTAATATACTGTCAGGCCCCGTGAGAGTCAGACATCCGCTGGTGAATCAATAGATCAACTTGAGAGGCCAAGTAGTGCGGTCGTGTGCGCGGCTAACCCACGTTTTATCTTGGTTTTACTTGCTGAATCCCCTAGGACGCCGTTGAAGTTTATACTTTAGTAGGTAGTATTATCTGTCTGTTACTGTTTAAACGATGGCTCATCAGTGTAACTACTCATCTATTTTGCATAACTGAGTTAAACAAAAACCATCCTGACACATAACCTGTAGTTTATCCTACCGAATCTACTTCTGCTTGGGGGTTCCACTCCCCTCTTATATTACCTGATCGAAAACTAATTAATCCTCTCTAAATCTGTCTGCGAATTCGGATCTGAAAATAGACAAATTGATGCGTATTTACGCTTCAATTTGTCTGTGTTAATTCTTGTTAATTAGCATATTAGGAAATTAGTGCAAAGCGATGTTATTTTCAAACCGATATAATCATTGTGGGCAGCGGTGGTGCAGCGGTAATGGCCTTAAAAATACCGGGTGGAAAGGACCGCCCCCCACAAACTGTTATGGTGAAATTCGTAAGCATAACATACTAAGATAATCGGTAATGAAATTAGTTCAGGAACTTTATGGGTATCCTAAAATTGTGCTTTGTTTTTTTTATAACACAAACGGAATGTATTGTTACCTTAGGGCGACACTAATACCGAAAGACCAACCTTTCCGCTATGGAGTTAGTCCAAGAGTTAGACCAAGCGTACTCGTGCCACGTCATTTCACGCATCGTTCCATTAACTAAGTAATGCAATGTGGAGTTTTATTTTATTCAAATCAAGTTCTGAGTAAAGAGTTGGATAATATTTGTAAATTGATATAAGGTAAAATTAACAAAAGAAATATTCCGAATAAAAATTCGGGTGAAAATGATTCTAATTAGAAATCTGAATTCATCCTCTCAATTTGTGGAGGGCTGTCCCTTCCACTCTGTATCAGGTCACACATCTTTGTGTGATTTGCTTAATCGCCGTTGCTTAATATCGGAGAAGAAAAATTTCTTTGAAAACCAGTATATTTAAGGACTTTCGCGGACATGTGACCTCTAACATCCCGCAATTCACCAGCCTGTGTGAATTGAGGCCTTTATTCTCTAAACTCGTAAGACGTTGAGAGAAGACCCGTTCTCAGCAATGGACCACTAAAAAGCCTATCCACGTGGTAGGTACATTCATTTGCTTTGGGGAAAAACCTTTATATCTTTTTTTTTTTAAATCAACAGGTACATCAAAGAATGCAGAATTCAGTGATGCAAACACCATTAATATTTTTTTTCAATTCTAAATAAGAAAACCACGAGCTTAGTCATATTTTTACATTTTCCCACAAATAACATGTTATTGACTTACAGGTTTTTGAATTTCTCAGTTTTGAACATCTAAGTAGGTAATAGGTAGTATTCCGTTATTCACAAATCTCCGCTCATAAAATTTTAACCCTCGAAAAAAATATACATGTACGAAATTAGATACTTGCTACAAGAAAATGAGAGGTGTTATAAGTTTGATACGTAACGTATGTCTCTGTAGCGCCTAAATTGATGAACCAATTTTACTGAATGGTTCTAGCTAGTTTTAGCTAAGAACATACGTCATAGTATGTGTGACGTGTAATATGTGTTTTCGTATCTGTGTAAAAGATTAATGCCACGTAGCGCCTAAATGGATGAACTGATATGATGGAATGGTTCTTAGCTAAAGTACCTATAACATGTGTTGGAGGGTAAAAGCATTCTAACTACTCAATTATGCGACAAATATGTTTGTTCACCCAGCACCCGTGTAGCATTTATGCGACAATAATCAAAATTAAGTAATAAATAAAATAATCCATTATTTTTGCTTCATTTTTCACCTATTGTACATCATTATTCACTGTAGGTAAGTATATTTTAGTGATTGAAAATTGGAGTCAGTTGGCGTACCACAACAGCTTAAAGCAGTATTGTTGAAGCTGCAGAAGGGGGACGCCGCTATACAGTGTGTAGAGCATCATCTCTTTCGTACAACTCCAATTATAATACTATAAGGTGCCATAGTACGACCACAGGCCGTAGAGCAAGCTCCACAATCCGTTTAAAAGGTAAAATTTTTAAAGGGTTGGTTGTACATATACGAACTGCTCGTTTCCACTTCTCGGCCTAACGTCTGTGCTGATACCAATACTGTAGTAAAAACCGAGGCTGTCTCCAAAGCTGACGCTAAAAAAATAAATAGGTAAGTACTAGGCACATAAAGTAAATGAATAAAACAACAAGACTTTGATTTTTTTTTGTATTTTTTTCGTTTTTATAACAAGTAGTTCCAATAAAATTTTACAAGTTTATTTTGTACAAGTACGGAATTGCTCCGTTTATTGAAACTGAAACGCATCATATATTCATAGTGGATTAACGCGGAGAGTGCTTTAAGAAGGTAACAGGGTGTGAGATAGATATTATTGGAAGGCCGCCCAAATTGTTTGAGCGTCCGTGCGCCGCCGTCACTACGTCGCTACTACATACACAAACCACAAAACAAATGAACCCAGAAGGCCCGTTACCTACATCAAGTGAAATTACTAAACATCCGAGTTCCGTTTTTGAAATACCAAAGAAGTCGTATTCGATTTTTAAAACTGCGAAAGTTAAACTTTCCGACGTTGATTGGTTCGAGCGCTCTTTATGTGCAACGGTAGTTTTTCCGCTTGTATTTTATTTGTTCTAAAACTGGAACGCTCATAACTGCTATCCGTAACTGTCACTTAATATTGCATTTGTAAAATCGTAACCAAAATATCTGCATCTGTTTTTAAAGACATCTAATTCGTAGCTATTACTATGTGGAATCTACGTTAGTTATTACTATTTTCTAAAGCAAATTAAGGATATTAAATGTACGTAGGTAGGTACATGAAATAAACTTAACTACGGACACCTTTCCAATTAAGATCATAACTTCAGTAAAAGGCGGTAGACAGAGGAAATGTGCAGCAAACGTACGAAAATCAAATTGTCGCACACAATGAATTTGGTGTGATTTGAACGTCATTTGTGAATTGATGTAGGGACTGGGCCTTCTGTGTTTACATATTTTGTGCACGCGGTCTAGAGCCCTTTGCGATTCAACCAACACCCACCAACACAAATAGTTTTTAAACCTAAATTTTATAAATATCCTACAGTTAAATATTATAATATAGATTTTAAAATACTATACATAAAACGCAACACATTTCGTCAGTTTGTTGCAACTTATTTCTTAAGCCGGGTCTCTTAGATACTTATATCAAAACCAAACAAAGCCATCGTTTCTAAATATTCATCCCTTGAAATGGTTTGATTTATTCTAAAACAAGAGACAAAGCTTTAAAATAAATTACAAGTTTCGAATAATATTATTCGTATTGGACGTCGTCGTTGGTAGATTATATAATCTAATACAGAATCACCTCAGTTCGATTCGTCAGAAAATTACAGCCACTTCACAGTCTTGATCTCTTAAAATTGTAACGTTAAATCACCTTGGCGTATTAAGAATTCCAGCTTTTCATTCGAATAATAAATATCGAAGTCAGAATACTCAGAATTTCGTAATATATTTTGCTATTGGTCAATAATCGCAAAGGGCTCGATGTTCAATCGATCCAATGCTACCTATTATCTTTAAAACATGTAACATTTAAAAAAATTGACCGTAATATAGACTTATTTAAAAACAAACACCTACTTAATATAATATTCAACAATTTATCACTGTAAAAAAACATCAAACACTCATTTGTGATTTATTTACTCGTACTAATAATATCAAAAATGTTTAGAATATTCAACCCTTGCATTGGTTCGACTGAAGCTTGTACAGATTTGTACTTATTAAATATATTTATTTACCTAATATACATATAAACGCTAGCGCGTTTTTTGCCCGAAGATGAACGTTAACATGGTGTTATTTAACTTACCTAATGATAAGATGTCACTGATGCATTCACAGCAATCACAGCCTTCACAAATATAAATAATTATTGTGGTGCACTGTTCGGCCAGTGGTTATAATGTGTATACTAAGTATAATTTGTGTAACAGTTACTTATAGAGTAATATTACTCTAATAAAGCGTGGAGGATGTGTCAATCATAAGTACATATAGGTATGTATACCTACTTTACAAACGCACTTATATCTGAATATTATTGTGCGTTCACATAAAATAATTGTGCTGTATTTGCGCGGGCCTTAGTTATATCTTCGGGCGTATATAGCTTGTTATCTTATAACACCGAAATATCGGAACAACCAATAAACGTTGTATTATTCTATTTATTTTATACTAAATTATGAGTTCGAGACAATGTCTCTATTGCCATTAGCGTTTGCTACGTAACCTAGCTAAAATAATATGCAGCCGTGTGGCAGTAGGGCGCGCCGATCACATCGGCCGCCGCCAGACGTAATCATAACAATATTATCATAAAAATATAGCTTACAAAACATCTACATGACTTACACGATACAAAAGATCGAATGCTAATATAATAAAAATTACACATACTTTTTTTATCTACTTATTGCTTATAAATTAACATGACTTATTGTTGCAAATTGTACAATTACGAATTGTATTATAATTTATTAGTATATTAATTATATTTTAAAGAATTTATTTTATCCTTATAATTAATTTAGAATTAGGACGATCGCGGGTGTGTGCGGCCAGACGACTCGCCACGATTCTATCGCTTCGGAGAGGTCCTACACTTACTATAACTGTCTAAACTGACAGAGATGTCGGCTATAAAACAGAATGCTAGATGAAATGTGGAAATTACAAAAAGAATAATTCAATAAAAAAACTCCCTAAAGTTAAACATAGTCTGTTAATAAGATAAGTACTTAGTTTTTATTCGAATTGCTGTTGTAATCACTTTGTTTAGACAATTCAGCTTGCGGGACTCCACTCGAAGTCGTCTACGTCGCACACACCTCAAATCAGGGTTTGTTACAATATTCACGAGTTCACGCTCCCACTCACACAAGATGCTGAATCATTTGAGCCAATACGCATTAAATGATAGCAGTCATCGTCGCTGACGTCACGAATTCATTATAATCTTTAGTATTAGGCCGTGCTCTCTACACCAGTCACGACGCTAGACCACATTACGCTTAATATATTGAATTGAGCAGTATATAGACGCACGGACGCACAAATTGACTATAACCCTGCACTAACTACAGAAACCTAACTAATAAGTAATTAATACTTTCACTTCTCTAGGGCGTATAAGTTAAAAGCATTACAATATCATTTAAAGTCTCCACAAAATTGTATAACTTACTGTAACGCTATTCATTTTATATTCATCAATTAAAAAGATAATATATTTATTATTATCTCTTAGTCTATTAAATAATAAGTACATTGTAATAGTAACACAATAAAAATAATAGAATGGAACTTTCGATAAAACACTTTCTGTATTTTACTATTATAGGTAATGTATTGTATTTTTCGATTATTGTAATCAATTCCCAATAATACAACTATTGCACGGTTTATATTTTGTGTTAACTATAAAGTTTTACTATTTAATAAATCTCTGCGAATAATAACTTATGTAATAATAATATCTGTCACTTGGATATGACCTTCTTTTTTTAAAATATCAATAATTTGTGAGTAAAAACATTATTTATAAAATTATAATAAATACATATATACATAATAATAACAAAATGCAACGATACATAGTCACAGCATGTATTTACATGTCTGGATCTGGTGACGTCACCAGCGCCTTATTCTGTAAGAATCTGTTTTTACGACCATTATTTTGCTATCTTGTGTTCTATTCTGGGAAAACCTTGGCAAGATGGAGATGCCTTGACTGACAATGCATTTGTCAAATTTCTTTTACAGGGTAGGGACTAAGCCCGGTTCTCCTATTTCAAATCAAATAGTTTTATAATCTACTTCAAGATTATCTTAATGAAACAGAATTATTATTAATACAGAATTGCATCTAAGTAATTACTATTTTTCGTATATTAACATAGACTCTCTCTGTTTCTACTAGAATAAAACTATCCTCATCTTTGATTTAATGTAGGAGATGGGCTTTAGCATGCTAGCACAAGGTATATGTACCCATTATAATAAGTTATAATGTCAAAAGTCTAAAGGTATTCCAACAAACATATTAATTTGATTTTATGAATAATATTAATACATAATTAATAAATCATTCCCACTTGATGTGACATCCCGATAGTTTAGAGTAAACTTATCTTACAAGTGGGTTTGGGTTCTATGTAAATAAATTAGGTATCTATTCGATAATTTAGTATACCCCATAATTATCTAATGAACCAAGCTATGATGGAAGAAGTCGGTTAAGAAATAAAATTTATAACCGTAGGAAAAAATAACAGAATGCAATTTTGAACAATACATATTCTGTATTTTTTATTACGCAATGTAATGTACGTATAGTTCGATTATTGTAATAAATTTGTTATAATTATACAAACCTTATGCCAGAAATATGTTGAAAATAAAATAATTAAAATGGGTACATTAACCGAAGACACTTCGAAGTGCCTGCGTTTATTATTTTAATAAATTGCGTCATAAAACGACAGACTAAACTAGTTAATTTTACGCCGTGACTTATTCTATTCGTTTAACCTAATCACATCGATTTAGAACATTTGTTGTGTGGTAGTGATACAAGGACGCCCCCCTTGGCGCTTGAGCCCATGAAACAAGTAGTTGGCAGCTGCTTTGATGGGCCCGACGAGCGGCGCCCGCGCGTTCTCCCATTGTCAGACATTGCCGGGAGCAGGGAACCGCGGCGGGGGCAGCGGTGGCGGCGGTCGACCTCCCTCCACCCCACCCGACGAATGCTCCGATACTGAAATCCATGTACCAGTCACAATACCCCGTCAATCTACCACACATCTTTATGATGCACCTATTGCTCTATAGTAAAAAACTAAGTTTAATGCATTACCTAAGAGTAGGTAATAGTGAAATGCGATCATATTACATTAGTCTTTCGCCATCAGCTTCTGCTGTGTTGACAATATTTTTTTATTCCCATTCTACCCATTGCAGTTTTAAATGAGGTATTAGGACCCGTAACAACCCCTTGTGACGGAAGAATTTTCTTAAACCCATTTTAGTGAACCACTCCATTTTGTAACTTAATTTCAGTAGTTTCGATAGGTAGGTAAGTGACTATTCGCTTTTAAATAAATATCAAAATATTATAAATATCAAAATATTGTATTATTTATTTTTAATTTTCGCTATGTTGATCTAGTTCGTACTATTATTGAAACTACCCCAACATCGAGAAAAACTGACTGCACATAATTATTGAAAATGGTCGAGCCGTTGTCTAGCGAGACTAAAAATTAGCAATTCATCTTTATATACAGGGTGGAAAGTTTCAATAAACCCTGGATATAAATCGCTTTGAATCGGAAACATTCCTTTATTTATAAGAAGAAACCCTTTTAAAAATCTTCTTTTAACCGGGAATAGAAACGATCACATGCATAAATAAAACATCCTACATTTTTATGAATTCTAAATGTAAGAGTGCATAAAGGACAATTTTCCCTAAAGTAACATAGTGCTTTACATAGAGTATACGTTAAAATTAAACAATTTCTTGATAATTTTTCATTGCCACCGTTTTTTTTACAATAAATTTAGGTATCATATTTCACAGTGTTCATTATTTTTAGACTCTATCCTATTTAGGATTAATGGTTGCTAATTGATTATTCTTTCGTTTGGCATCGTTAATTAAGGGGGTGATGATAATACACATTTTGCCGGATCGATTTCTAGATAAGGCAAGCATACATACATAATACATTACGTATAGGTATCGAAGGTATGTAACTCCGATGTATTTCTTTTTAAAAATAATTTCCCCCCACGGCTTTATAAACTTTTCACCCTGTATAAAAAGTAATATTATGTTGATCTGTCAGGTATCTGTATCGAACGAAGTTTGGCCCGTGAAAATCTGAAAATAAACATTAAAATTACCTAATCCTGCCTTAACGCGTGGTTGGATATTAAACATTCATCAATCAATGTTGTTTTGGCTTCCTTTATGAGTTTTCATTATAAATTCTACGCATAAACTTTTACTCTCGCTTTGATAATGTATCTAAACTTTGTAATTCTTAGTTAGAAAAGCGTATAAAAATATGTATTTAGTTAGAATTTCTTACTTAATACATGGTTTTATAAGCTCATCGTTCTACTCGTACCTTAATCTATATTGAATATTTTTTTACGCTGAAACATTCTTAGTCTATGCTTACACCTGTCTGTTTATCAGTTACGGTTTCATTTGAAAAAAAAATTTTACCTATTTAGTCTAATACCATTAAACGAGCAATTCTTGTACAAATATACCTATATATAATCTGAATCTCGGAAACGGCTCCAAAGATTTTCATGTAATTTAGTAGGTATGCAGGAGGTTTCGGGGGTGATTAATCGATCTAGCTAGGTATCATTGTTGGAAAAATACTATATCATTAGAATACGAAGGCAAATTTCGTCACTCGTGACAATGTTATGATAGCTCAGGTAGGGCATTGGGTGGTCACGAAACCAGATGATTCCTATTCGAATTCAGATAAATATGGTTTTAATTATTTTTTTTAATTCCTTCTTTTTATAACAAAAATTATTACTGTGAGCCCTTATATATATATCTAATTTTGCCCGCGAAATTGATCTCACTAATCTTGTTTCTCCATACAAACTTTGGAACCCCGTTTCACCCCCTTAAAGGGTGAGTTTTGAAAAATCCTTTCTTAGTGCAACCCTAGACCCCATAAGGAACTTATGTGCCAAATTTGGAGGCTCCAGACCCAGCGGTTTGAGCTCTGCGTTGATATGTCAGTCAGTCAGTCAGTTTCTTCTTTTATATATTTAGAAGATAAGAACTGAGCAAAGCTCGGTCAAATGTGAAATAGTATGAATATTTCGCTATTTTGACTTTTTGGGTCCAATTGTTAGTTAATAGTAGTTGTTAATATTTTGTTGGTAACTGTTACTGATGGATAGGTTACATAATATTTAATATGCAAAATAGGTAAGTTACAAAATAGAGCGGTCCGCTTAAAAGATTTTTAGGAAATTCTCTTCCAAAAAGAAATGGATTGATTGACGTATGTTTGTGTTGCTAAACCTCGAGACCGGATAGAGCGATTTGGCTGATTATGGTTTAGAAATATTTGTTCAAGTCCAAAGAAGGTTTAAAAGGTAAAAAATACACTAGGGAAACCATATCAATAGATATTTATATGAAGGCATATTTATATATTTAACGTAAACTTAACTTAACTTTAACTTGTATTTTTATATTTTTTGTATTTTTATGTTTTATTTATTAAGTCAATAGGTATTTTAACGTGTAGTAAAGTCAAACGAAATGTGTCTAAATACTGAATATTGCGTACTAAAATACTATATTGGCGACAAACTGTGAACGAATTATCGATCAAAGCGGCGACTTGAAACTACGTTCTCGTGTTACAAAATGTCTTCTCAGAACGAGGGATGTAATGTGATGGTTTTAAAGCACCATTTTTATTTTTTATCAAATATAGTTTCTATTCATGTTTTATGTGACCAGACGTCCCGTTTTGAACAGGGCTATGCCTTTTTTGATTACCTATCCCAGTGTCCCTAAAATTAACTGCGGGACACGAAATTGTCCCGTTTTCGGAAACTGTGAGATAATTGATAAATCTCAGTTCTAAACACAATGCATAAAAAAACATACCAAGAGTTTTATTTGTACTTAAAATCATCATCATTTAATTAAATTCCTTTAATAAATATAACTAGACACTTTAGATATATTTATTTAATTATTTAAATTGTAATACTTACTAGGTAACTTTTCTAGATAAAAGACTAAGTGATTTTTTTCTCTAATAAATAAATTATCTACTGTTGATTGACGTAACTAAACCAATGTCATGAGTACAAAAATAATACGTTAAACATGTTAGGTACATATTGCCAATTACTAAATTATCTCTGCATTCCATTGTGAAAGTTGTTATAATTGTTACAAGTACGTTTTTGTATTATTTCGGTTGAAAAACATACGGCTTATCGAAAATCAAAACAGGGTTATTAAAAAAAACTTGTGTTCAGTCTGATAAGAATGTTATTGTGTACTAATCATTTATTAGTTATTATGATTAACAGTGATATTCAATGAATGGTTTTTATACCTGCACTGTTGGAACTGTACCTAAGTTTTTGGAACATGTGTTTTTTTGAGCCGGATTTGTTCTCACTAAACATTCAGTCATCTATAGTATTATCATTTATGTTTATAAATGTATCTAGGAAGTTATTTGAATAAAAATGAGCTTAACTTACCTTCGCGGGTTTTGGGGTTGTCTGAAGAAAAAAGAAAAAATAAATCGGTAGTTACACATGTTATTCATTCGTATCCATGTAAAATTACACTATAGATACATGGAATTAGTATTCACTTAGAAACAACATAAAAATCTCATATACGGACATTTCAGTTACATCTAAACATGTACATGCACAGGTGAACTCAATATTCAAAGCGGGTTCCGTGTGGTAAACATACAGAAAAAGTCAAAATACCTTAGGCGTCTATGCCCCCCTCCCCCAACATACACACATAAACACACGAAACAAATAGAATTTATTATTAGATTAGATCTGAAATGCACAACATCAACCCTCCCCTTCCCCTTTTGTAACTTGGAGTGGATATAAACAAGTACATTGAAAATTATACGCTTAAAGGAGCGAGGATAGTAAATTATAAAATCAAGGGGGTAACCCTCAAAAAGTATGTATATAGACCCAAATGTTTAGCGCGTCACATCGAGTGTGTGTTGTGGTTTTTATTTATCAATCCGTACCCAAAGGTAATTCTAACATATTGCTATTGCTATAAATCATAATTGTCTGTATGTCGTCTATCATACAAATTTTACAGCTAAAGCATTTTTCACAGAAAATAGGTGTTGTGGTTTACTCAAACCCAGAAATTAAAAGAATATTTTTGAGTTTTTAGGGGGCATCCAAACACAATAGGAGGCGCGAAAATATATGCTTAAATTTATTAAAAATGTACCTCTTCAAATAGTATTTTTTTTTATAAAAGCTCAAAATTGTACCTAAGTTTTATTTTTTATATATATATATCATTAGTTATTAACTTAAACCTAGTACTTTAGTAAAATAGTCGCCAAATTAGTATTTTAGTCGCTCGTTTTAGTATTTAATTTCCTAGTTTTATTTTTTTAAATACTTACTTATAGGCCGACCGTTTAACTCGCGTATCGCCATCTGAGGCACATAGTCATAAAACATCAATTAAATCTCCTATAGAACTATTTAACCACCGATAACAGTATTGTAAGACTACGTCACTAATATCATTACTGTCTGTGCAGCTTAAGGAGTCAGAATCTAGGCGATAGGCGATACGCGAGTTAAACGGTCTATCTATAGGTCTAAAATAATTCGTTAAAATCAAGATACAAGTATAATGTTGGTTGGTTTAGTAAATCTATCCCATTTGTCACCTAATAATTAGGGTTGCGTACCCAAAATTTGTCAACCCTATTCCTAAGACTCCAATGTCCGTCAGTCCGTCTGTCATTAATTGTAAGTCTAAAGTAGCTTACATACCTACATTAATTTTTGATATTGACTGCTTTTCTTTAAAACCTTTAACAAAATTGTAAAGGGCAACCACAATCTTTAGAAATCTTCCTCTTGATCATGGTGGATATAACTCTATTTTAAACTATCTTAAGAATTGAGAAAATCGAAACGTAATGGACAGAAATTACTTAAATTACTAAGAGGTATAGGTAGAGATTTAGAGCGTGAACGCGCTACCGGTTGCCAGGATGCGGTCGCCAGCCGCATCACTCAACTGTGTTATCCGCGTATCACAGCATCGAAATCAAATGGGGTTTCATAGAAATGCCACCCATATGTGGTATCTAAATCGCATTCCGGGCAACCGGTTCACGCTCATGCACAACGTGTATTTGAAAGACACGAAGTAACAAAGAAATTTACAAACATACATAGATACACGATAAGACACCTTCCTTTGTAGTCGGGTAACAACAGTAAGCATCAAAATGCTATGCGTGAAAAAGCGTGCTTACATAGATGTAACATTAATATTAATATAACTCAGCAATAGTAGTAACAGCCCATAGCGTCCTGTAGCTGGGCGTGATGCTAAATCTTCTCTCAACTATTTTAGGAATGGTTTCGAACTAGCATATTGAAGTTCATTGTCATAAATAGTGTCGTCTTTATCAAAGGACTTCACCACGCAAGGAAAGGGATGCCACATTTTGTGTACATTCGCAAGCAAACCTGGCATTTTATATCAAACCGATGACAAAACACTACTGTTGCTTATAATATTCAATATTAAAGTATCTAACAACAAATACTTGCGAGTGTACCGACACTAACTAATCTAATTGTAATTAGCCGGACATCTAAAGCATACCTAAACGTCCATAGGTATATTCGTAATAAATATCCTAAGCTTAAATGGCTCTTATAGTTGAGAGAAAATAGTATCAAAAAATTTAATTGATTCAACAAAAATAAGATCGATAATACTTGGTCTCATATTTGTACTAATGCTGGGCTATTAATACTTCACACTGGTCAAGTAGATAAGGACAGTGAACAAATGCAGTAGTAGACAGTAGCAAATAGTTACGAGTGGTATGTTGTTTAGATAGATTACTTTAAATGTATCCTAAGTAAGAATTCTTTGTTGTTTACAGGTTAAAGGTGTCGTTAGTTCATGAAAATCACAAAATAATCAATAGGCATAATTTCTGTTAAAAGAATCAACATTTGGATTGATCTGTTACAAAGCTACTATGTATTACAAATAAAAGACTCGTATGTATGCTTTCAGTTAGTAAAACATTATTCTCATTAATTTTAGTAGTGTAGAGTGATGATGTCACTACTTTGCTAAAACTGAACCTACATAGACTAGACGTCTTACGAGAATACCGCTTAGTAGTATTGCTATTATTTAAAAAAATACATTTACAATATTTTTAATTAATCTAATTATGTAGTTTTGAGTTGGGTACGGGGTTACATATTGGCTCTGCTTATTTACATTTGTTGAATTTTATGAATCGAAAAACCACGGAAGTTCATATTACCCATATAAAAAAGGTCAAATTACTTACTAGTACTTGAACAAAGTACGTAGCTATATTAGAAGTCGTTATTATACTTGCATTTGTCACTTCTCTTTGTCCACTACACTAAAGTACTCGTCTTGTATAAAAAAAGGTGCTCAAGTACATACATGTAGTACAATAGTACTTGACCAGTGTGAACCGGCATTATTGTGCTACTTACAGGAGTCGTGTTTTTCTTCAGCGGGTGCGGGGGGCGGCGGGGGCGGTAGCTGCTGCTCCAATGCATTGACGCAGTTCATCATACTCCCGTAGAGCCGGCTGTCACGGAAACTGTCCCTGCACACGGTCACCAATCATCCCTGCTCTCTCCAATAACCCCTGACCCATTAACCTCATATACCTATTCACCTCTTACTTAATTTTCTTAAATATTTACTGAATTGTTCTACAAAAATGAAAGTAAATGTTAGGTTTTACGGTATAGACGTATTATTACGTTAGATTTAGCTCGTAAAATAACTATAAACAATGGGAGTTTTATATAGATCTATTACATCAGTGGTCACAATTAGTGGAATAGCCTATTAACTGCACAATTAGGGAGGTATGGGTTGGCTATGGGTTTTGCTATTCAGGGCAAATTCTGGTCTCCTAGATACGTACCTAATATTGGATGACAGCAATGCTAACAAAGACATTTTCATTTCGAATATTTGTGTTTAGCTCCGTCACTAAGTCAGTTTACTTTTTACATAATGACAATGCCCTGAACAGTATCGATACATCAAATCCTTGGAGTTCTATGAAAATATTTTAATCTGAGTGGACTTGATAACCAAATTAAATTGTTAACTAAATTTGCTTACTATAAAATGTTATGTGTCTGTTAGCCCTCCTAATAGAAATAAATAAATACCAATTTCCTTTATACCGCGGTAAAAAAAATTCTGATACAAATAATTAGGTTACCAATCTTTAATCTTCTTTATAACCAACCTAATTGCAAAGCTGGAAATGAGATGATAACCCACATTTAAGAAAATTGAAAAAAATTTAGGTTAATTCAAAATCATTTCCAATTCTTTTAGTTAAATAATAGAGATAGTTTTCGATGGGTAAAGTAATTTAGTGGTAATGCCATAAGAATGCCAAATGTCATAAGATTTGGTGCAGTGCATGCTTATGGATGACCAGCCACGGTCTTCAGTGCTGTATCGTGAAGTGTTGGAGACACTTTAGTGCCAATAAATTTGCAAAATTAAAAAACAAGGCGTAGAACACACAGTTTGCGGAGTCTTATATTCAGAAAATATTTGTGAGCTGTGAAAATTTTAAGGAAAACGTGAAACAAAATTCATATTCTGACCGCTACTTCGCTTTCTGTGTTCAACGCTGAAATATTTTTATCTTACCTTCCATTTGAGTTCCGGAACAATGCCAAAATTTCTTCGAAGGTCTTGTTTTTCGTTTCAGGAACTTTTTTATAAGTAAATATCCAAAAAATTGCAAGGAATACACTAAAAGGCAGGAATGTATAGTTTTCCAGAAGTGCCTGCGAACAAATATCATTGTGAGCAAACAGTAACCAGATCTTAATTATATTTACTATGACTGATTTATTAGCCGAACTCTAAGAAGAACATAATCTCCTGGTAGACGGATTAACTGTTGCTTTTAATTTAGGACCGATATCGAGCAAACAGGCCAATATTATTGATATTACGACTGGCCATTATTCTCAAGTACGTCGTTAAATATCAACATTAATTACTATAATGCTAATGGAAAACAATAGTACATTGGTCCATTAAATACCAACCTTCATGCTAGGGAAACCGATCCCAACAACGAAATTGGCCATCCAGTTGACTAAGACGGCGATTGCCATAGCACTGGGTCGCGGACCCTGCGAGAACAGCTCGGCGGTGATGAGCCACGGGATAGATCCGGGGCCTACCGCGAAGAACACCACGAAGCTAAGCGTCGACACCACGGACAAGTAGCTCATCCAGTCAATCATCTCCTGCACATACCCAAAGAACTCCTATCAGGGGATAGCAATGGTGTTCTTTCCCATCGCCGCCCGGTAGAAATAAATCGCAAACATAAATGCACATCACACACCCGTCTGTTTGTGTGTCACTCGGCGCTTCGTGCCAGCAGGTGTCGCCATCTATCATGTACTGCGAATGCTGGTGAATAGTGCCGTCCTGCTTTTGAGCAGTGTTCGTGTAAAGTTTCGCTTCGTAAACGCGTGCGCTGAGCTCCTCGTGGTACTTTACCACTAAAGTATTAGTGGTCAACAAAAATAGTGTTCGGTGCTATGTGAGTGATGTTCCTAACATTTATATTTGAGAATTTATTCCCGTTATTTACAAGCCTTTCCTGGGGACTCCGGTTGCGGAAACAGGAAAGTCGAATTAAGGGGGAGGGCTTAGCGAAGCTGTGGATATGTTTATCTTCGGTGTTAGACAACCCAATCTTCATTAGCATGTGCGAGATTGGTTATCAAAACAATGTCTAGTGTTGTGACAAACACATCCACTGAAGCGAACGATGATTTAAATATGCGGTGCATGCAGTAGTGTCATAAAACCATGTTAAAAATATTTTATTCAAGCTTAAAAAACTTTTTAGAATAAAAGCACTACTAAGTAAAGAGTAGTTAGACAATAATAGAATAATACAAATTCCGACAATATCTTTGAAGTCAATGAAATGTAAGATCAAAGAATGGATAACTTTGATAGTAAGAAGCAACCAATTCGTATGAGAGAAGATACTAAACGAGCCTATTGAGGTATGAAATCAAAAGATTGTGAAACGACTGAAGCAATGAGAAAGCGTGCAAAGCAATTAGTCTAAAATATCTTTTGCCAAACAACGAATCCAGATCAAATAGCAATTAATTTAGATACATCAAATACATGGAAAGTTAAATGTTTATTTATTTTAGAACTGCTATCTGGCAAAGATAAATATTTCAGGCCAATATTTGAAACAAATAATGACCCGACCAATGTAATGAATACAACTAAAGCTACATACATAATTCAAGTTTATTACATCATTATTTGATCATCCGTTGTTTTTGTTATTTAGATGTTAATCCTTGTAACTAAATTGTTATTTACAACAATTAGTTCAGTTGTTGTGTATATAAAGTAGTTTGGTCATTGTAGTTATTGTTATTTATATAGAAATGAAATCAACTTCTATATTTCCATCTATAATATAAATAGAGGTTTTATGATGAATAGGAAATCATTATAAGTTCAGTACGGTTGACAGTTTCCATTAGAGTCCCACATTGAGCATGCGCCTTCTCTAAACATCTTAAGCATTGACATGTTTTACGATTTAATCCACACATGCTGACCCATCGGGTGGACAACATCAAAATCTTAATTCACAACATCCAACATCTCATTAAATATATACTATTTTATAAGACACACCTTTATTAAGAATGAAATCGTGATAAATATAGAGAAGATGAACATTCCGCCGAGCCCGTAGAGGTGCAGGGTCCGTCTCCCGGTCCGGTCCATGAGAGGCAGTGAGACAAGGGTCATGCCCACCATGATAGCGCCTATACCCATAGTGGCGAACTTGGCGGATTCGTCGGTGAGACCGGAGGAAGTGAAGAGAGACGTGGAGTAGTAAAAGACCTTTGGAGAAATAAGGAGATGTAGCTTTCATAAAAAAGTCTAACCAAAATTAATTTTCAGAAAATCAATTAATATGTCTATCAATTTAGGAAGTGTTTTAATTACCAAACAGTTATAATTTTTAGTTCAGCTTTTTGTTTAATTTATTTTCGAAAATAATGATAATAACTGATGATAATAATCATAATTAATGATATTTCCTAGCTTTCGGCTTCTACTTAAGATACTATTTTTATGAGTGTAGTTTTAAAAAAATATATTGTTTTTGGTCTCGATTTGGCTAAAGTTTCCAAATAAAGCAAAAAATTGTTTCCACCACCTGAAGAACCTAAGATTAATTTTAACATTGTTTCCTGATAATTCCTTGGATTTCGTAGCTATAAGTAACTTTATTTTATCAAGCTTGAATGATATGGCATCTTACCGCATTAATTCCACTGAGTTGCTGCGACAATTGCATCACGACTCCGATCAATAGCGGTGCCCTTAGAGTAGGAGAACAAAGAAGTTCTCTCATTGAAATTGACGCCTCCGCTTGCTGCGCTCTTTCTTCTGCCCGCATCTCCTCTATATCTTCTTCTACCTATAAGAAAGTATAATTATTGTCTAGATAATAATAAAGATTTATATTATCAAAGGCAATTGCTACGTTAAACTGCTTTGAATTATACCCATAGACAGTCAAGGTCCACTCATTTTGAAAGATAAATATAAAT
Source organism: Meganola albula (assembly GCA_936450015.1). Taxonomy (NCBI): domain Eukaryota; kingdom Metazoa; phylum Arthropoda; class Insecta; order Lepidoptera; family Nolidae; genus Meganola; species Meganola albula. The sequence continues at coordinate 8,121,444 of OW388142.1, read as the reverse complement.
AAATAATAATAAATAAATATTCTGGGACATTAACACACACGGTCATCTGGTCCCAAGCTAAGCAGAGCTTGTGTTATGGAAACCAGATAACTGGTATATACTATACATATAATCCTTTTCTTTTGTAAATATATACTTATAATAGATATATAACACCCAGACTCGACACAAACACAAATGTTCATCATTAATGTTTGTCTCGGGTGGGAATCGAACCCACGACCTGCGGCGTGAAAAGCAAGTATCTTATCGACCACGCCACCGGCCCGTCCAGATAACATCATAACACAAATAATAACGATACAAGTACAATCACCGTCTCGAACAAAATTTATCTATAATTAGAATAGAATTACCTCCTCTTTAAATATCTCGCCACTTAAATTGAACAAAGGCAACGAGGAAAACAAGTCAAAGGAGCATTGTCTAGAGATGTTATTCATAGAATTTACCTGGTTACTAGCTCGCAATCTTCTGAGCGCCCTTCGAGCCTCTTCTTCCCATTGGCGCGTTATGAGTAAATATCTAGGAGACTCGGGGCAAGCCGGCAGCAGTATAAGCTGAAGTATTGCTGGACATATTGCTAAACCTGTGGAAACAAACTGAATTTACTAAAATAACTTATAAGGAAAATACGCTTACGCTCTGGCTCATAGTAAGACGAAAAGATCACAACTATTGAGGAAATTAATAAAAATATGATCAATTTAAAAGTATTATCAGAAACTGATACTTGATTTCTAAGGAATTTATGGTTTAAAATACACCAGTAGTCACTCTCAGACATGGTGATAATGGAGAAGATAAAGTTATAACAACATAAAATCTTACCAAGAAGAATAGGCCAACCCTCGTCAGTACCCAGTATTTGCTCGATGCCCAGCACTTGAGACAACAGAAGCCCTACAGTGACCGCCAGCTGATTGACCGTGCCCAGCCCCCCTCGCAAGTTCAAAGGCGCTATTTCCGATATGTACATTGGCACTAAGGACGTGTTTAATCCTAAAACAATTACATTAATAATAATACCGTGATATTGAGTAACTGTTCCGACCAAGAATGAAGTACCCACAAATACTTCCAGTCAAAATTGAGTCTGTGGAAGATGCTTTAGTTGCTACGATACTAATACAGACGTTTCAGTAATGGTCTTTTTGTCAAGTATCAAACACAAGAGCCGGTCGAAGGTTGAAACTGCTAAACACATATTCCATGTAATGTTTTAGAAGCATTTAAATTGAACATCTGACTCAAATTCAGTTTCTGGAAGTTTGCCTTTTACCACATTATTGCAAAACTAGAGTTTGAAAACTAGATTTTAAGCTCAAACATAGGGAGTATTTAGAATTTTGTGCTTCAGATGAACTCTGACCGCGGAATTTTCGCTTTGTTCATCACTTTGACCACAGAACAACAAGCTTAATTGGTTGGAAATTAGTTCCATATGTAAACACAGAATGATAGATTGAGGAATGAGGTAATAAGAGAACGCTGTGGTCTCAAAGAAGATGTAGTGACCAAGGTGGATAAAAGCATTTTTATGCATAGGATTAGGTTTGGTCATGTGGAGAGGAAGTATAATGATTGACGAAAGGTACATATACATGGCGGAGGTGAGTGAAAACACTGAGAGAGGACGACATAGGAGGACTTTCGCTGATTTCGGTGTGTCCTTAGAAAGGGACAGGTGCGTAGCAGTTACAACCGCCGTGCATGTATGACCAGATGTCATTTAGTGAGGCTAAAGAAGTATGCTTAAATCGTAGCAAGTGGCGCTCTATAATCTCTGCCTACCCCCATGAGAAAAAGGCTTGATTGTATATATAAGTTCCATACAGCTATACGCTATACTCACGCAAAGCATCATACAGTGCGACATTAAAGGACAGGGCTATAAGCTTGTTTGTTGACTCAATAAGTAGATAAAAAATATATATCCTAGGGAAATAGGACTTACCACAGTTGACGCCTATGATAAACCTCCCGAAGATGAGCAACTCGTAACAATGCGAGATTTTTGTGAACCCCATGAGACTCGCGCCGCTGATGCCAAGGATGTTGTTTAATAATAGACCGCCTTTCCTATTGACAAACAAAAAAAATCAGTACCTAACACTTTATCCACGTACAAATCGAAAAGCACTATAGGTATGAGACGTGTATCTGTGTACAATTTTGCTGCCACATAATGCCTTAACCGATGGACCGATTTTGATGCAATATTTTAATTCGAAAGCTGAACTGATACTTTTTTAAGCTATGATGTTAAAAAAAGTATGACTCGGTGTATTTTATTTTATATACTATAAGCTCATAATTAATAATTTATACACCCCGAGGCTTATTTTTGAAGCTAGCTATTAGTCATCAATCATATCTATCAGCTTTTGAATAAAAGAACCGCATCAAAATCGGTCCATCCTAAAGCAATACAAAACAAAAAACGTAAACACCGATACATGCTTCAAACTATACTCGTAACAATTCTCTTTTTTGTCGGGGTTTAAATATGGGCTCGCGGACAACCCGTCTATTGTTAAGTGATTATGTGCTTACCGAGTAAATGATTCTCTAGTGATTATGAGTGATATACGGTGAGATAGTGGATGTGGAATGTGGCTCAGTATGATTGACCATGAACCATATACAAAGTCAACAATTACGAGATCAATTAAAAACCATCTTCTAACTCAAACTCACATAAGGTTACAAGTTATCGGTCATTTTTTTTTCTAAATTGCATTTTTGTTTTTTTTTATACAAATACTAGTTTTCCGCCCGCGGCTTCTCTCGCGGATGTCGGTTATCGCGCTAGACCATTAATCCCTTTTTTCGCAGTCGGATAAAACTATCCTTTCCCGGGTCCCGAACTATATCCATACAAAATTAGCTCAGTAGTGTAGGAGTGTAAGCAACATTTTTAAATCGGCAAGCCCCCATAGGTATATCCATAAATCAATAGGTGTTTCGTAAAAAATACTACGGCTCTTAGACCATATTTAGAAGAAATAGAATTTAAATTTCGAATTCTATCCATCGCATTGAGTTATCAAACATGTCATTGTGCCACAATAAAGAGTAATTTAAATCAAAAGCACGAAAGAGTATTGATATCAACTTCGAAGAAAATAGCACTCAGAATAATTTCTCAGTCTTCGCCCGCATTTTATTGGGATAAAAATAAAAAAAATGGAAAAATAAAAAACACGTGTTTCATTATTTGTTCTAAGCTTTATTTTTACCGAATTTTAAGTGAAACTGACCACAGACTAAACAGTTCTGGAATATTTAATTTTTCCAAGAAAACTAATTTTACACCACCCCTTGGGGTAGTTTTGGAAAAATAAAAAACACTTGTTTCATGATTTCTTTTAAGGTTTATTTCTGCTGAATTTTGAGTAAATCGGACTTGGGACTAAACAGATCCAGAGAAATCTTATTTTTACAGTAAAACTCATTTTTTCCACCCCTTGGGGGTGATTTTTGCAAAAATAAAAAACAAGTATTTCATTATTTGTTTTAAGGTTTATGTGTACCGAATTTGAAGTGAATAGGACCAAGGAATAAAAAGTTGCATACAAACTTCATCCCTCTATTTAACCCTTTGAGGGGATGTATGATGATCACTAATTTTGTCTAATACCGATATCTACCCGTGCAAAGCCGGGGCGGGCAACCTCCATGTCAGACGTTTATGGGTTGATTTTTGAAAAAAAAAGTAGCCTATGTTTGAACCATGGTTTTAAACTATATACCTACAAAATTTCATTCATATCGGTCCTGCAGTTTGGCTGTGAAAGTGTAAAAATAATAAAAACCTTCAACCCCTATGACAGACTTTTAGGGGTTGATTTTTGAAAAAAAAGTAGCCTATGTTTGAACCATGGTTTTAAACAATATCCGTACAAAATTTCATCAAAATCGGTCCAGCGGTTTGGCCATAAAAGCGTAACAGACAGACAGACAGACAGAATTTCGCATTTATAATATTAGTATGATTATTAGTATTATTATCGGTGTATGGTAAGCGCGCTGGATAGGACCTTGTCATTGCTTTACATAGACAAGTTTTGGTCATGCGCATTTAATGATCAAGACTATTTATCTATAATATAAAAATAAATCGTAAAATGTGTTGGTAAGCGCATAACTCGGGAACGGCTCGACCGATTTCGCTAATTCTTTTTTTAGAATGTTCCTTGAAGTACGAGAAGAGTAAAAAAAAAACAACCTCCTCAGTAACGGCTTGACCGATTCGGTAGGTCTGAGAATCGGTCGTAATCTATTTTAAGACCCGGTAGTTTCGGTCCGCTAGTTATTTAATAAAAATAACTTACACAACGCCCTCTTATACGGGTCGGAGAAATATTAATATTCAGTTCTGCGGGCTTTTTTATTATGTTCACAGTTACTAAGCTAGGGTAGTTCAAACACAAAGTATAGGGTACAACCTAGGTGCACAGTAAATATATTTATATTTTCTGTCCTCGATGGCAGCCATTGATCTCTTTGACAATGGAAATAGCACCTGGCAATAGATTTTTTTTATCCTTTTTCTATTGTTACTTTGATGTACTCTGTTGAATCCTAAATACATATTAAATGTATTAGGTCTCCCCACATTTGGCGCTGGCGTTCCGTGAACGTATTAGTCGCAGCGTAGGTATACACTGTGTTTGCGTTGTTCATACACTTACCTGCTAAAGAGCACTTAGCTTAATTTTTGTGGATTGGAGGATCGGGTGGTAATGACCCGCTAGTGTTTTCTTTTTTTATGACCTAACCCAAATTGCCGGAAGGGCCTTTACTGGTTGACCGGACTTTATCGGTGAGCTGTCCGAGGAAGGTCCAACCGATCAAGTATTGTGGCAACTGCCATGAGTGCTACCCATGTGGGGACGAACCTCGGCTCAGGATGTTGCTGGACACTTTAGTTTTAAGGGATCGAGGGGACCCGCCGCGTAAAGAGAAGATGTATACCTATATACTAATCGTCGCTTAAACTTTGCTTGTGCGATTCAGGATTGCTATGAACTAATAATGACTTTAGGTATGTGACGTCACGTTTACTTTGAAATATAGTTTGTAGGTTCGATTTCGGCCGCGCCGAAAGTTGTAAATCTTTGTGTGAATTCTTTAAACGCCGCTGCTCAATATCAATGAAGGAAAACACGAGGAAACCGGCCTGTCCAAGAACTAAACATTCGACGACATGTGACATCCACCAACGCGCACTTGGCTAGCGTGAAACCTAAATTTTTTCAACTCATAGATAGAAGAATACTCGTGTTTAGTTTGTGTGATACAAGGTTGTTATTTTACCTGCCAAATCGATTCGCAATCATGCCGCCAGAGAACCCGCCAAGCATTCCACCGATGGCGAAGATGCTTACAGCGATGGAATAGAGCGTGTTCACTGTGTCGTCATGAAGATCCATTCCGTATCTGTTCTTGTACACATCCTTCATGAAGTTTGCGATGTTCTAAAGACAAAAAAAAATAGGATATATGTGATAGTGAGATGAGTGGTAAGCGAGCGAGCAAAGAGATCGCCGCGGGATCGCAACGAGCGCGCGGCTAATAGCGCTGTTGACACAAAATATAAACACGTATGGCACGTCGCACCGCGGTTTCTTCGCGACGTGTACGCCACGTGCTCGTTGCAAACTCGCGGCGAGCTCACTACGCACTCGCCTTGCTCTGAATTTACAAATCGTTAACGTGATAAGGCCCTGTTGCATGAAAATCATACGTTTTCGCACCAATAATCACATTTTCATGGTTCATAATGTGTTTCATTGAATTCTACATCCACAAGTTGCACACTTATTAATGTAAGAATACTCAAAGCCTACAACAAGGTGTAACACCGAAAGTCCTACTAGGACTAGGTAGTCTGTTTCTACAAGCACTTTGACAAGCTAAGATCATATTACATTGTCGTTCAATTTCCTTTTGATTTCTTTCATCCTGTTTCAATTTGTTTACGGAATCACAGTCGGATATTAGAGAATTGGAGCGATGATTGACTTAAATAGCTAAAAATTCAACGTATTTGATTTTTTTTCAAGAGTTTCATTTCGTTCCTGTTCCTGGTTTACAGATAGAAAGGCCTATGAGCAAAATTTTACCCCCAACGAATAAGTGCAATGATTGTTTGATGTGTATAACTGTGTACCTACATGTTATTATTATTCATTTTATAACCCCCGAGCCCTGACGCATACTATTTTATCTATTCGTTTAGGCTAGATGGCAACAAACTTTTTCACAGATACACACAGGCACAGACACATAGATACACGAGTCAAACTTATAACACCCCCTACACACCCTCTTTTTAGTCGGGAGTTGAAAACAACGAATACCGATTCAGTTATATTTTAATTGAAGCGCTAAATAACATAAATGAATTGTTTCTATAGATAACCTTTTTGATGTTTCATACGCTACCCTTTGTGAGTGATTGTCAGTTCGACACTTCATTTTCAATATTTAAATTAATAACGCCGCGAAGTGTTGTTGAAATTCTCTCACATTTTCAATTATGGAATTATATTGGCGGGTCTCTTTGTTCGTTTGTCAAAGTACAAATTGCTGTAACCAAAATTATTGTTGTTTGCTTTTGGAGGGAATTCAGTTGATTTAATTTTGACTGGCGACCATATCGAGGGTCTCATGTAAACATGTTAGATGTTTGTATACTAACTAATAAAACTTTATTTTATATCAATTATTCTGTTTATAAAATTGAATACACGTTTTTATCTTAAAATATTTTTGAAAGCCCAAGGAAGGTTTAAAATGAAAAATACGCGGTATGAAGTTTACCGGAGAAGGTAGTATAGGAATAAATTGGTATATATTGGTTCAGTGGCAAGCGGTGTTCGCGTAATAACGCAAGATGCGTTCTTTAAAGCCAAGCTTATTATTTTTACCTTAACCCTCTATCACAATTCTAACACTGCTACTCATATAAGCCAGGATCGATAGCGGCTCGCCTGGATGCTCGGGCATTACCTACCTAAACTGTATAGAATCCGGCTATGTGAACTTGGCACCCGACCTTGAAAAACCTAATCGTTTATGGTTTTAATCGAAAGATATGGGTAAGTAGTGGTTTGTAGTGACGCGATTTTTTTTTGTAGTAACGTCAAAAAAATTTTTTTTGGTCGAAAAAGTTGTCATCCCCCGACTTCAAAAAAAATTACTTTTAACGATTGAATCTCATAGATAGGCGTTAGTAGTTGATTGTAGTAACTTTATTTTCATTTTTTTTATAACCAAAAAAATTAAAAAAAAAAAATTCTTTTGGTTTGTCAATCAGCTCAGTTTTGGATTGTAGAAACTTGATTTGGTTTGTAGTTGTTTGTAGTGACGTTAATTTCGTTTGTAGTAAATTGATTTCGTTTGTTGTAACTTGATTTCGTTTGTAGTAACTTGATTTCGATTGTAGTTGTTTGTAGTGACGTTAATTTCGTTTGTAGTAACTTGATTTCGTTTGTAGTAACTTGATTTCGTTTGTAGTAACTTGATTTCGTTTGTAGATGTTTGTAGTGACGTTAATTTCGTTTGTAGTAACTTGATTTCGTTTGTAGTAACTTGATTTCGTTTGTAGTTGTTTGTAGTGACGTTAATTTCGTTTGTAGTAACTTGATTTCGTTTGTAGTAACTTGATTTCGTTTGTAGTAACTTGATTTCGTTTGTAGTAACTTGATTTCGTTTGTAGTTGTTTGTAGTGACGTTAATTTCGTTTGTAGTAACTTGATTTCGTTTGTAGTTGTTTGTAGTGACGTTAATTTCGTTTGTAGTAACTTGATTTCGTTTGTAGTAACTTGATTTCGTTTGTAGTTGTTTGTACTCATGTTAATTTCGTTTGTAGTAACTTGATTTCGTTTGTACAAACTTGATTTCGTTTGTAGTTGTTTGTAGTGACGTTAATTTCGTTTGTAGTAACTTGATTTCGTTTGTACAAACTTGATTTGGTTTGTAGTTGTTTGTAGTGACGTTAATTTCGTTTGTAGTAACTTGATTTCGTTTGTAGTAACTTGATTTCGTTTGTAGTAACTTGATTTCGTTTGTAGTTGTTTGTAGTGACGTTAATTTCGTTTGTAGTAACTTGATTTCATTTGTCGTAACTTGATTTCGTTTGTAGTAACTTGATTTCGTTTGTAGTAACTTGATTTCGTTTGTAGTTGTTTGTAGTGACGTTAATTTTGTTTGTAGTAACTTGATTTCATTTGTAGTAACTTGATTTCGTTTGTAGTAACTTGATTTCGTTTGTAGTTGTTTGTACTCATGTTAATTTCGTTTGTAGTAACTTGATTTCGTTTGTACAAACTTGATTTCGTTTGTAGTTGTTTGTAGTGACGTTAATTTTGTTTGTAGTAACTTGATTTCGTTTGTAGTTATTTGTAGTGACGTTAATTTCGTTTGTAGTAACTTGATTTCGTTTGTAGTAACTTGATTTCGTTTGTAGTAACTTGATTTCGTTTGTAGTAACTTGATTTCGTTTGTAGTAACTTGATTTCGTTTGTAGTTGTTTGTAGTGACGTTAATTTCGTTTGTAGTAACTTGATTTCGTTTGTAGTTGTTTGTAGTGACGTTAATTTCGTTTGAAGTAACTTGATTTCGTTTGTAGTAACTTGATTTCGTTTGTAGTTGTTTGTAGTGACGTTAATTTCGTTTGTAGTAACTTGATTTCGTTTGTAGTTGTTTGTACTCATGTTAATTTCGTTTGTAGTAACTTGAATTCGTTTGTAGTAACTTGATTTCGTTTGTAGTAACTTGATTTTGTTTGTAGTCGTCTGTACTCATGTTAATTTCGTTTGTAGTAACTTGATTTCGTTTGTAGTAACTTGATTTCGTTTGTAGTTGTTTGTAGTGACGTTAATTTCGTTTGTAGTAACTTGATTTCGTTTGTAGTAACTTGATTTCGTTTGTAGTTGTTTGTAGTGACGTTAATTTCGTTTGTAGTAACTTGATTTCGTTTGTAGTTATTTGTAGTGACGTTAATTTCGTTTGTAGTAACTTGATTTCGTTTGTAGTAACTTGATTTCGTTTGTAGTAACTTGATTTCGTTTGTAGTTGTTTGTACTCATGTTAATTTCGTTTGTAGTAACTTGATTTCGTTTGTACAAACTTGATTTCGTTTGTAGTTGTTTGTAGTGACGTTAATTTCGTTTGTAGTAACTTGATTTCGTTTGTAGTTATTTGTAGTGACGTTAATTTCGTTTGTAGTAACTTGATTTCGTTTGTAGTAACTTGATTTCGTTTGTAGTAACTTGATTTCGTTTGTAGTTGTTTGTAGTGACGTTAATTTCGTTTGTAGTAACTTGATTTCGTTTGTAGTTGTTTGTACTCATGTTAATTTCGTTTGTAGTAACTTGATTTCGTTTGTAGTTGTTTGTACTCATGTTAATTTCGTTTGTAGTAACTTGATTTCGTTTGTACAAACTTGATTTCGTTTGTAGTTGTTTGTAGTGACGTTAATTTCGTTTGTAGTAACTTGATTTCGTTTGTAGTTATTTGTAGTGACGTTAATTTCGTTTGTAGTAACTTGATTTCGTTTGTAGTAACTTGATTTCGTTTGTAGTAACTTGATTTCGTTTGTAGTTGTTTGTACTCATGTTAATTTCGTTTGTAGTAACTTGATTTCGTTTGTAGTAACTTGATTTCGTTTGTAGTTGTTTGTAGTGACGTTAATTTCGTTTGTAGTAACTTGATTTCGTTTGTAGTAACTTGATTTCGTTTGTAGTAACTTGATTTCGTTTGTAGTTGCTTGTAGTGACGTAAATTTCGTTTGTAGTAACTTGATTTCGTTTGTAGTAACTTGATTTCGTTTGTAGTTGTTTGTACTCATGTTAATTTCGTTTGTAGTAACTTGAATTCGTTTGTAGTAACTTGATTTCGTTTGTAGTAACTTGATTTTGTTTGTAGTCGTCTGTACTCATGTTAATTTTGTTTGTAGTAACTTGATTTCGTTTGTAGTAACTTGATTTCGTTTGTAGTTGTTTGTAGTGACGTTAATTTCGTTTGTAGTAACTTGATTTCGTTTGTAGTTGTTTGTAGTGACGTTAATTTTGTTTGTAGTAACTTGATTTTGTTTGTAGTAACTTGATTTCGTTTGTAGTAACTTGATTTCGTTTGTAGTAACTTGATTTCGTTTGTAGTTGTTTCTACTCATGTTAATTTCGTTTGTAGTAACTTGAATTCGTTTGTAGTAACTTGATTTCGTTTGTAGTAACTTGATTTTGTTTGTAGTTGTTTGTAGTGACGTTAATTTCGTTTGTAGTAACTTGATTTCGTTTGTAGTAACTTGATTTCGTTTGTAGAAACTTGATTTCGTTTGTAGTAACTTGATTTCGTTTGTAGTTGTTTGTAGTGACGTTAATTTCGTTTGTAGTAACTTGATTTCGTTTGTAGTTGTTTGTAGTGACGTTAATTTCGTTTGTAGTAACTTAATTTTGTTGGTAGTTGTTTGTACTAATGTTTATTAACGAAATAAAGTTACAACAAACAAAATTCACAATAGTACAAATAATTACAGACAAAATCAAATTACTACAAACGAAATCAAGTTACTACAAACGAAATCAAGTTACTACAAACGAAATTAACGTCACTGCAAACAACTACAAACGAAATCAAGTTACTACAAACGAAATCAAGTTACTACAAACGAAATCAAGTTACTACAAACGAAATCAAGTTACTACAAATGAAATCAAGTTACTACAAACGAAATTAACGTCACTACAAACAACTACAAACGAAATCAAGTTACTACAAACGAAATCAAGTTACTACAAACGAAATCAAGTTACTACAAACGAAATTAACGTCACTACAAACAACTACAAACGAAATCAAGTTACTACAAACGAAATCAAGTTACTACAAACGAAATCAAGTTACTACAAACGAAATTAACGTCACTACAAACAACTACAAACGAAATCAAGTTACTACAAACGAAATTAACGTCACTACAAACAACTACAAACGAAATCAAGTTACTACAAACGAAATCAAGTAACTACAAACGAAATTAACGTCACTACAAACAACTACAAACGAAATCAAGTTACTACAAATGAAATTAACGTCACTACAAACAACTACAAACGAAATCAAGGTACTACAAACGAAATCAAGTTACTACAAACGAAATTAACGTCACTACAAACAACTACAAACGAAATCAAGTTACTACAAACGAAATCAAGTTACTACAAACGAAATCAAGTTACTACAAATGAAATCAAGTTACTACAAACAAAATTAACGTCACTACAAACAACTACAAACGAAATCAAGTTACTACAAACGAAATCAAGTTACTACAAACGAAATCAAGTTACTACAAATGAAATCAAGTTACTACAAACGAAATTAACGTCACTACAAACAACTACAAACGAAATCAAGTTACTACAAACGAAATCAAGTTACTACAAACGAAATCAAGTTACTACAAACGAAATTAACGTCACTACAAACAACTACAAACCAAATCAAGTTTGTACAAACGAAATCAAGTTACTACAAACGAAATTAACGTCACTACAAACAACTACAAACGAAATCAAGTTTGTACAAACGAAATCAAGTTACTACAAACGAAATTAACGTCACTACAAACAACTACAAACGAAATCAAGTTACTACAAACGAAATCAAGTTACTACAAACGAAATCAAGTTACTACAAATGAAATCAAGTTACTACAAACGAAATTAACGTCACTACAAACAACTACAAACGAAATCAAGTTACTACAAACGAAATCAAGTTACTACAAACGAAATCAAGTTACTACAAACGAAATTAACGTCACTACAAACAACTACAAACGAAATCAAGTTACTACAAACGAAATCAAGTTACTACAAACGAAATCAAGTTACTACAAATGAAATCAAGTTACTACAAACGAAATTAACGTCACTACAAACAACTACAAACGAAATCAAGTTACTACAAACGAAATCAAGTTACTACAAACGAAATCAAGTTACTACAAACGAAATTAACGTCACTTCAAACAACTACAAACCAAATCAAGTTTCTACAATCCAAAACTGAGCTGATTGACAAACCAAAAAAATTTTTTTTTTTTTTTAATTTTTTTGGTTATAAAAAAAATGAAAATAAAGTTACTACAATCAACTACTAACGCCTATCTATGAGATTCAATCGTTAAAAGTAATTTTTTTTGAAGTCGGGGGATGACAACTTTTTCGACGAAAAAAAATTTTTTTGACGTTACTACAAAAAAAAATCGCGTCACTACAAACCACTACTTACCCATATCTTTCGATTAAAACCATAAACGATTAGGTTTTTCAAGGTCGGGTGCCAAGTTCACATAGCCTATAGAATCCCACATGAATTTAGTCAGAAAGATAGAGGAATTGAGAAGTCAGATTGTCCACTTCCCTCCAAGCAAAGCGGGCAAACTAAAATAACTGCCTTAACACCAAACTCTTCAAATATTTAAATGTACCTATCCGCGGCAAAAGGTGGACAATCGAAAAAGGGAAGCCGGAACAAAAAACTTACACACCGCCTTTAAAACTTACCTACCTAGTAAGGAGTATGTACGGCATTTTTAATGCTATTTACAAATTTTGGGCGTTACATAATATTTAATTAGGTAGCTACGTTAAATTACTAAATTTCTAAAGGGAAGCTGGTGGGAATCGTGTTAGATGGACTCTTCGCCACTGGTACCTATACTAATATGCTTCTATAGGTGCACTTGGCAAGACCCATTTATTTAAACAATTGAAATTAATATAAACGAGAACATTACTTTCACTAAATGTATAAAAAAAATCTTAATTGCTCACATTTCGAATAAGCACTTGTAAATGCAAATCTGTTTGTCTGTCGCGGTTTCACGCTAAAACTACTTACCCGGTTGAGAAGAAATTTATTATGGAGTTAGTTTGAACCCGGGGAAGGATATAGGATAGTTTTTATCCGACTGTGCAAGAAGGGGTTAATGGTTTAGCGCAATAATCGACATACACGCGGGCGGAGCCGCGGTCGGTAAGCTAGTTATTAAATATAACACAAAAATGGAATAATCCATTATTCATGTTCTATATTCCACAATTTATTTTTATTCTGTAGACACATCCTTGTTTATAATTAAAAATCACTCATTATTAAAACGATAATATTCGTATGGCTATACTAATATGCTTAGAACGAGTTTCCAAATTAAATACACAAATGCTTAGAGGTAATTTCTCATTAATAGAATAAAGCACATCACATTGTGAAAATATTTACTTTACACAATTCTAAGCTAAATTTTGGGACAAAGTCGCACTCAGAATTCGGTATAAAAGGAGCAAATATCATTCGCAGCTTCCAGTGCAAATATCACCTATACAACGTTTGTGTTCAAGTTACACACGAGAAATCTATTCAAATTATTTAGAGCGGAATAGTTGAAAACTTGAATGAATGAGCTGGTCGCCAAGTTGCAATCACTACTTTGACTTGTAGTCGCTCACTCGGAGTTTGGTCGATTAGTTGCGCGCTCGGTGTAAATAATATTTATTGGATTCCTCGCTCTTTCATAACGTTTCATAGAAATATGAAATAAATATCGGGAATGCAATTCTTGGTATTCGAGATATCGTTCTATTAATTATTAAAGAGGAGGCCATATTTTTCAATGAGTTTATTAGTTTCTTTTGTAGTTGCCTTTGTATTGCTTGTGGCTGTTTTAACTAATATTGAGCATAAAAATAAATATAACATTTCATTTTCATTGAAAGGTTAACTGAAAAATAGTCTTAATAAATAAGTTTATAATTGAATCCTAGAAAATGTTTCCATTGTTACAAGAATAAATTGTATTTCTAATTGTTTTATGAAGCGTATAAAATGGTTTTGTGGTAGTTATTTAGCTAGTTATAATACATCGTATTCTTTTGGTGTTTATCCCTCTCACACTTAACCATTATAACCCGCCAGAAGAGATAGAAAATATAAGAATTGTCATTCAAATGTATAGCTTGTCTCGTTCAGGGTAAAATTTCTTATCTTCAATCATTTGTTCCAGATGCTACATCCAGTATTATTATAATATTCTTGGTAACCTACCAAGCCACACCAGCCATAGTCACGATCTTATAGAAATAACTATTTCTGTTCTGTTTCTTTTTCTCATAGGCCCAATAGTATTCTTTTTATAGCTTTTGACAAGATAATTGCTTTCTAATAAATAACAATCTCAATTCTGTATTGATTACTAAATATTGAACCGTATTGTTAGATTTTTGAAACTAAATCTTAGCACCATTCTGTCGCTGCTACGATATACAACAACAAGTTTGAAAAATCTTTAACCCACCAACCTTCCACTTTTTAAACACATTTTTGTAGTGAGTTTGTAGGTAATGACTATTCACGATACCGACATGTATCCATATTATCTATAATATTTTATATCTAAGTAAAGAGTAACAAACGGCTACAGTCTACAAATTATAAGAAATGTACAAACAAACTAGACGTACAATATTGTAGTCAGGCTTAGGCTACAGTGGCGAGCGATTTGCGATCCGGCTAGAAGAGCGGTTGACGATACGGGTAGTGTAGCCACATACATACCTATTTGGTAGCACTGTTATAAATAAATAATAATTAAATATTCTGGGACATTAACACACACGATCATCTGGAAGTTGAACTTTTTCTTTAACTTAAATAGCACTTACAATAATCTTATACTATTTTTATTGCTAATTTGTATCTATAAATAAAATCGTTATTTAGGTAATTAGGCGAAGAATGCTTAATGTAGAGAATGACCGTCTTAAATTTCGCTGATTAATTGATGTACCTACCTGATGCTGTAATTAGAGTACTGATGTTTCTATCGCATAAATAAATTATATATTCTGTTTTGTAATATTCGGAGTAGGTACAGTGTGGCTATAAACGAGAATGTTAATAATTTGTTTAAATCGCTCATATCGTAGTTCGCGTCGCGGTCTAATGAAGTCTCAATCTTAATGTGGGCCACAGATTGGACTTCCAATACAAACAGAATTGGTTGTCACTAGGGACGTGCTGCGATGCATTATAGATGAATTTTGATATTCAATATGGCAGCCAATAGTTTTTTGAGCTTCGACTTATAAAATATATTATAAGGAGCTTTCCGCCAGCGGCTTCGTCCGCGTTATCTACACTTTATGCCTTCCTCAATAAATGGGCTATTTAACAATGAAAGAATTTTCAATATAGTAGCGCATTCAACCAAACAAACAAGTTCTGCAGCTTCATAATATTAGTGTAGATAATATAGGTAAACGATAGTGTTATGTTGCTTTTCATCTTAAAATTTTTGTAAAAGTACTGTAAGTTTGTCGCAACTCGCAACACAGTTAAAAAACAAGAAGCTATGATTAGAGAATTAAAAATCATAACTGCCAACATCCAATATTTAATTTAAAACCAACAAATTTTTTTGATACCTGATTCATTTTGATTCGTTTTGATACCCGATACCATTCATTATGATACCTGACTTTAGGTTTGGCTACAAAAAAATATCAACAATCTAGAGCTTAGCGTAAAAAATTCACCATTTTGTTTTTTTTTAAACGAAACTACAAAATGGCGGGCTGGCTAAAGTATCTAAGAACGTTTGGGTTATTGAGACAAATCTAATACCATACATGTCGCAATCCATTCAGTTGTTTGGGAGATACGTGGTAATCAAGAAATTTACAAACACATTCATAATTAAATTATGCGCGAAAAACATGACGCCTTCTTGACAGTTGTGAAATTACCTTGTTCTAAATTAAAACACATTACAAAACATGCTAATTAGTTGGCGTTGATTTGACAGGTCAATAATTCATTGTTAACTAATTAAAATATTTCATTGTTAATTTAAATACTTTGGAGGAGTTCAAAGGAGGAGCGCTGTTCTGTATGGTAATTTGTTAATGTACTGACCTTGCCAGGAGCATTGATGACGCCGGTGTTGTACCCAAATTGTAACATGCCGAGGACTGCCGCCAAGATAGCGTAAGAGAGGAAGAAAGTGAGACCCTGGAACAAATAAAAGAGATTGATATTTTGCAAGGCCTTTGTGGGGCTCAGTCATCTTCGTCCGTGGGACAAAAATCTGAATCCTCACATGTGGTTCCAGAGAGGTACAAATTAGGTAATAACTGTCGTAATAACTGGCGTAAAGTACCTTTGCACTGCCGCGTTTTTTATATTCGCGTTTCTTTGATAGGTGAAATCTCGTGTGTTTGCATTTGTCACTTTTATCGGCAGAGCCTAGAACTGTAAATTTGTTTTGCTTGTTCGTCAGATGAAATTGTTTGCCAACTAAGACGGCACTTACTGATTTCCTTCATTGCCATTTACTAGGTGCAATAGAAGTGTCACATTAAACAGTTACCTGTTCGAGCAGTCTCAGTTTCCGACGTTGGGAGTGTTCCTCAAGCCGGTCCACATACTCCCGCAGCTCCTCGATCTCCTCCTTCACTTGCTGCACCGTGTCCAACTCTTGCTTGATCGCCACCATATCTCGTTTCACCTGGACAACACCATTAGTCAATTAATTACGCGCAAGTAATATTAAGTGAATACTTTTTTTTCAGAGTTACTTTATAAATATACGTGCACAAATCTCCCCCAAATAAGCTCCGTTTTGATAAATTATTTGCCGCTTATTGTATACATTATTAATAGATATAATAAGAAAGAGTGAGGGAAGGAAGGCCGCCTAGAGGTCATAAAGTTTTCCGTTACGTGACGATTTTCTTACGACAGGACTTTATTTCAAACACTACTCGTATTTTTGATCATTAGCTATGGGTTCTGATTGGCAAAAAATCCAAAAAACCTTTTTGTGACCCACATAATAATATAGAGATGATTAAAGCCTTAATCTACACATGCTGGCTAAGTGCGGGTTGATATCACACGTCCACAATTGTTTAGTTCTTCAACATGTCAACCTGTTCACGATGTTATCCTTTACCGTTATAGAACAGCGGTGATTAAACAATCTACACACAAGATGCGTGGGCACGACCGGTGATCGAATCAGCGACCTATGTCTTAAAGTCATAGTTTGATACAAAAATATTAAAGTGAAGTTTTTACTGCAGCAAGAGGCTGAAGCTGAAAAGGTCTACTATATTTGCCGCAGAACCAATAAGCGTTAGTTAACAGTTTTTTTATATAGAAGACCGTAAATTGGCAAATTTAGCTTAAGACGCGGTTAGACTAGGTAGAGTGACGATATAATATTATGTTCGATTATCAGCGGTGAGGAGTCCAGGCACTCGGTGGTATCCTTCTGCGAAACAGTGATCTCGCAGAAGAAGGCCGCTGAAAAGGAAAAGACGATGTCGTTCCTTCATCCGATTCACAGCAAACGCAGTGGGTGTCAGTGGAGGACAGACTATGTCAGCTTCCATAAGCCTCGTTCAACCCCCATAAATAGGTCCAAGAGTGATAGATTCGCGCACATCCATTACGCTCAATACATCAGGACAATGGAAGAAAAAAGCTATTTGTTTAGTTCCTTTTTCTACGATCAGGACCCAGGGCGGCGGCGCGAAGAGCTTTAGATGTTACTTGGTAGACCATCAGTAGTTGGGGGTTGGTTATCAGTAGCAGTTCTTTTGAAGAAACTTAAATTCAGCTGCGATGAATAGGATAGTCATTTATTATATATATCTACAGAGTTGTTAGAGACACAGGGGGATATTAGTTAGAATACTTCTGAAGTCACATATAGCACGCAACATCCTGATGGAAAGACGAAAAGGTTTCCCCTCGAGAGATGAAAGTGTGTGTCACGCTTACACAGTATATTTGGCATGCCCTTGAAAACGACAGTTGAAAGGACATACGTGTGCGACTTATAGTACCTAATCTAGAGTACGCCGTAAATCTCCATTTTCCGACAAAAAGAGGGGTGCACTATGAATCACCTGAGTCTAATTGGCTGCCGATTCTTTATTGAAGACCGCTTTATTGCTTCCATGTCATAATAAAAATCTAAAATACGCCAGGGAAGTTATTTATTATCACTTATTGAAGATTTGCGGTAATCCTTGGCAAAATAAAAAATAAAACTGTTGTTCCTAACTGGCTGGCCTGTCACTTTCCATTATGTAAAACAACTTTATTGTGGGTATCAAAGATTCGATGGTATTTTTTCCTCGAGAATTTGCTATGAAGTAAAATGCTAAAAATATTCACAGTATCCAAACAAGAGTAAGCCAATAAAAAGGTTTTCACGAATAGCAGTTAATTATGAAGTCAAAAGTTGACATTGAAACGGTTATTTCTAATAACTATGGTGTAGCCTGTTTCTGGCAGTTCCTTCTGTCTTTGAAAGATACTGCCACGGTGATCCAAAAGTAAACGAGTTCGCTTAATAACCGCGAGATCTCGATTCGATTTCCGGGTCGTGCAAAAAGACTTTTCTGACATATTTAGAGAATTTTAAATGCAGCTCAAAGTTTGAAATTATGCCCTATTACGTAGGACCTAAACATAGCCGGCGAAAAGTGGGTGATATTCACCTCTACTGGGATGCTACACAACAAAATATGATACATGCATAGTCTTATCTCTTTCTACTCATCTCTGAACGATAGAGATAGATAGTGCTTGCAAAATGCTTTCTTGTGCAGTGGAAACTAGGTTTTAGGCGTGATGCTATCTTTTTTCAAATATTTTATGTCTGTGGTATTATCCAAACGCATTATTGTCCTGTGTCTGATGTCTACTCTTTTGACGCCCCACAGTTGGGCATGAGTTAACAATCTTAAGAGTTGAAAGATTAACTCTTAAGATAACGGCCTTAACGGCCTTAATCCACACATATAACTGAGTGCGGATAGGCTCACATTCACAAACAAGAATCAAGAATCGAACCTGCAACTTATTTTAAAAACCAAATCTCTCTTGCTGACGTTAAATACCTGAAATAAATTCTATTAAATGTCGTAATCAAATTTTAACCAAGTAATTTTACCTTAAACCACATTAACCAATTAAAAGTTAACTAACTAATCACATCCGAAATGCCAGGTTAACCGTAAAATTGCTTACCATTAATGTTATTACAGGCTTGCTAAAGGTGTACCATAATACTGCAACCGATGTTGACAGTGCCTCTAGTATAAATTCGTCAATACGAGAAAAGTTTTCGGGAACTATCTTGAAATTGACATAATGCATTCTCAAATTTATTTTACAAATTGACATCGTTCGATGAAATATGAATAAATAGAATAAAATCTATGGACATACAATAGGTACCTAAATTTTTTTTTGAATTGATTATTTTACGAAATTTTTTTGGACTTATTATCTTGACAGGTTCATGATAGTACCTATTCGAAAACTTTTTTCGTATTGACAACTCGTACTGAAGGTGCTGAAATACTTAAAATAAGTTGGAAACAGAATAGAATAAATATTTTGTAGATTTTTTCGCATTTTAACTATTAAGTTCGTGGTAAAAACGAAATATTGTTTTTCGTATTGGTAACTCGTACCACAGATAATATAACCCGTACTAAGGGTATAGATCGTTCGTGATCGCCCGATTTCGATTAACGACTAGCTTGCCCGTAGGTTATTGACAGACGTTACCACAACACATTTCTCGTCAGTTAATGTTATTCGATTAAAACTGTCTGTCTTCGTTTAGTCTGAGGCTGTGTTTCAATTTCTTGGTTTTAATGTGCTTTTCCATTAGGAATGTGTTATCCTACGTTGAGTGAGTTTGTACTGAATGAGGTGTCACCGCAGATCTGTTCGATTGAATAAAGTGTAGTATATGCGAAGTTTTAGGATTAAGTATAACGTTCTGGGTCTAACAGTTAATTATTAATAAACTGTTGGACCCCATGCGAGTAAGACGTTCGCTGGTGGATCAAGCGACCAACTTTGAAGTAGAGCTTTGTTCCGGAGACTGAAAAACCGGTGAATCTCCGGAGATTACCGATTTAGCGAGTAATTGGTATTTTTTAGTAATCTCCGGATATTTATTACCTAAGCTAAAATATACATCCCTTTACTTCTTAAATGTATTTAAAACATTGCTGATTCACATTTTAAGTTTTTAGATGACTGGCGTAGTGCACTGTTACCAGATGCCTTTGAAATGTTGTGCTGTTTAACCAAAACCAATGGTTGTTAGAAAATTAATTACAATTGATGGTGGTTTAATTTTCAGTTCATAACGTTGATTTTTTTGATATTATTTTTAGTTATTAGATAATTTATTTAATATTTTTAATTACTTTTATTATATTAAAGTTTTATTTCAAATCTCCAGCTTAACCGGTGAATCTCCGGAGATTATGTGTTACTGGAGAAAAATATAAAAATATCCGGAGACTGAAATCGTGTCCGGTGCAAAGCCCTACTTTGATGTGGAGGTTGGTGGATTTTCTTAAGCATGCCGGGTTAATCGCGGTGTTTGTTTGTGTTTGAGCCGCAGCGATAAGAACTGTTCGTAGAAAGATGAGTGTGGGTACAAGCGGGGTTCGAACCTGTGAAATTATATTTGGAAGGCAAGGCTTAGGTAAACCGCTGCACCACAGCTGCTCATCAAGACCTAAAATAAATTAATATTTGCCTTCGAATATAAAAGCACATCAAAATCAGTGCACAAGCTTTAGCTGCTACAAGGCAACAAACTTTCACACGAATACACTCTTCAAACTTATAACACCCGTCTTTTTCATCAGGTATTTAATAATTGTAATTAAGAGAGGAACCCGAGAGTAAATCGATATGACCAACTTAAGTTACTACTTAGACACGTTTATATTCGCAAAGCTTAATAATATCGAAATTCTCAGAAAGCTTTCGTTTTGTTTATTTCACAGAATCAATTATCCGTATAAAAAGACAGATAACAATTTATTTTGTAGCCCCAAGCTACCCTTACAATACCTTTTGCCGAATTGTAGAGTTAAGCTTTTATGAGGGATTAAAACTATGAATGGAATGAAAACCGTTGACCATTCACATACCTACATGTCGAATTTCCCACATATTCGTACAACAACAACTTTGAATGAAGTGCCTTTACAACCACCGATAAAATAAATGGGAGATCTAAGTTTTACGTGGGAAGATTTTGATGTTTTTTTTTTAATTATAAGTAAAATCTTTTTTTAAACATGCTTTTAACTAATTGCGCTAAAAATTAGATTTTACTCATATTGTAGGAGTGCATTAAAAATAACTAGTCCACCATCTTGGGTGTATCGCCATGTTGGATTTAGAATAGTCATGTTGAAACCATGCATTGTTATCTAAACTGAACGTCCATACAAAATTTCAGCTTTTGGTTGAAGATATCTGCTTCAAATTGGTTTGCAAGATTCCACCCGAATAAACATACCTTAGTTGATTAAACGCTTGTCAAATCTCTAGTCGACTGTATTTATCGAGATACTTTACACCATTTAAACCATTTAATTTGTTACACGAAATAATATTTTACATTAGTTTTAGCGTGCAACATGGGATCCAGCTCAGTAATTATTGTAATAGCGCACAGCCAGCACTCATTTTCAGATGGCTCTGGACATAATATGTGACAACATCAAAATTAAATAAGTACGCACCAGAAACTTAAAGGTTTTTATTTAGGTACAACATAAATGTGGATTCAACTAGTTTGGTTCCCTTGGTATTGTCACATTGATTTACGCGAATATCACACATTGAAATAAAACTACTTTTTAACGGATTTTATCGCGGTTTATTTTAGATTTTAGATCCCGACGTTTCAGTCTTTTCAGACTTCATGTTCACGGGTGGACTGAGGTATTTGACGTCCAAAAATATTAATCACAATTATTACTGACTACCTTCAAACATCAATATTTAAGTTGCGTTCCGATTTAAGCAAACTGAACTCCTGTGAGTTCAATTCAAGACACTGTTGTCTTGAATTCTGAGTTGATTTTGCTTGGGTTTTGGTATACCACCAGCTTGGGACCCAGTGCTTTATTTACTTGTTTTGGTACAAGTAAATTAAGCACTTATACCTTTCTTGGAAATTATACTTTTTAGTGTCCCACGGCTGGGCACGGGCCATCTCTCAACTATTTTACAAGTTAAGGGAGTTAAAAATTAATATAAATAGAGGTCAAGAAAAATAGACAAAGTCACAAAGAGAAACGATGACCAAAGATCAAAAGAAGTAAAATGTACCTATGAATTCACACAATATTGTCACGTGACTGTGAATGTCAATTCAATACGTTTTGTTCCTTTCGATCTTTCGTTATTGCTACGCGATGTGGCATTGTCTAGGGACGCAGGTGAGCTGTACAAAGTCATAGTAATACCTAAGTCTATTCTCCAAACTATGATCTCCCCTCAAAGCTAAAATTTTGACGTTTTGAGGTTGGTGAGGGCTCCACGTATCTAAATACTTGGGACTTTTCTGCGGGGTTCTTGCTACGAGGTAATATGGGACTGGAAGTAGGGCATATCAAAGAATAGAATGGAACAAATCATATTGGTAACTGGCAGAGTCAGAACAATGCAAGTTAGGTTTCTAAGGTTGCAAGCTGCACGCGAGTGGATCGCACGCGAACTTGTATAGCAATTCATAATAGCTGTACATCGATTATACAACGATGATTACCTCATAAATTGACAAAACGCAATCTTGTAACGATTTGATAAGTATTCGGCGTCTTCCTAACTTTGCCTTCCTATGACGCCGTTGTTGCGGGGTTACGGGTTGTTACGGGTAGTCAATACAAAGTTTCTTATACGAGATAAAATATTTTGGGACGTCGGGATATAAAATCAAAAATAAAACGCGATAAAATCCGTTCTAAGCGTAGTTTTATTTCTATTTAAATTAAAGTATAAATAAATATGAATTTGGAAACGAAATACAAACAGACGCATGGATGAACCCGTATTAGGGGTATCTACAGAAAGCTTAATGAGTTTTCTAAGATTCCCATTCAGCCGGTGTCAATTATCTGTGTCTATTTTTAGATTAGTAAGAATTTTGAAGTATTTTGTACTAGCTTCGGCTCAAGTCTTCCCCCGCATGGTATATAGATAAGAAGTAGTCATGCCATGTGATATTATAGACTATAATCTATCACCGTGCCGAATTTTATCAACTCTTTTCAGTAGTTTTTACGTGAAAGAGTATCAACCGTCCATACAACCGTAGAAACTTTTGAATTCACAATACATATGTTAGATTTAGTCAAGTGTTATGAAACAACGATGAAGCAACGTTGTTTTAAATTATCGAATGTATCACTGATCGCAAAGTCGAGCTATTTATGATACAAACTGAATCGAAACAGTATTTCATAAGCCGCTAAAATAAATACTCTTTGGTTGTTGTCCCTTTATCGGTAGTTAACTGTTGGCTGAATTGAAATACTTTAGATATAATATAGTTAATAAGTGTAAATAAACAAAAAAAACTTTACAGAACTATCCTAAACATTTATCTGCTTCTAAATTGGATCATTCGTTTACGGGCTACGTGGCAACAAACTTGTGCACAGATATACAGATATACACACGTCATACTTAAAACGCCCCTCTTTTTACCCGACTGTGCCAGAAGGAAGGTTATGTTGTTTGAGTGTATGTATATTTCTTTGGCACGCTCTAGAGCCTAAACAGCTTGTCGCTTCTGAGCTTGAGAGGTATCATTAGATTCGTGAAAATTATGAAAAAAAAAAAATTAGGATTTTTCGCGCTAAATTAGTTCTCCATTCAATTTGGTTGGCAGATGATGACGCAGTCGGAGCTTTGGTTTATTAAATAATTTGGCTTGTTTGTCTTGAGTTAATAAATCTACCACAAAACAGTATAAAACAATAATTTCTAAGCACTTGTAGAGAGAGGGCCTTAATTAACTTTCCCAACTAATTGTAAAGTGCAGCTACAACTTTAACAGAGTTGTCATAACCAGAGACACTCGAAGGAAATGACTCGACTCTAAAAGCGAACGCACATTACACCAAAAACAGTCTAACTTCAGTCTTTAGCAATGGCGAATGGTGGAAATTTTAAAAAGGGAAAATGGAGCAAAATGACAGGTATTTTTTGGTTACGCAATTTCAAATTTACTAAGAAGTATGTACTGCATTTTTGATGCTATATACAACTTTTAGGCGTTACATAATATTTATTTTATCAAGATATATTGACGAATACCTAAAGGGAAGCCGGTGTGAATCGTATTATATAGACTCTTCACCACCTGTAGGTAGACGGGTAGGTTTTTTTATTCAAAACGTACCCACCACGGTCCTTTCGTCTGTGCCGTTTTTCAAACTTGGGCTAACCTAAAAAAGCTAAACAACGCTAGTGGGATGCCTGATGTTGTCAGGAGCATATGTCATTCAGCTATTTGGCCTCCTGATGTTGTTGGGAGCCTATAGACATAATACAGGTAATTAATACAGTCTGTAGGTAGGTGTAGGTCTGTAGGTGTTTTTAGATTGTCTTGTATGCAAATAATACTAAAAATTTTCGTTCACATAGGTATACCAGCACGTAGCTTGTTAGACACGTGGCGTGGCAGACAAAATAATATCTTTTCCTAAACTTTATATCGACATATTGACGACCTCGTGTTTGAAAAATAAGGTCGCGAGTTCGATTCCCGGTCGTGCTTACACACCACACACCAATGATACAAATGTGTGTTAATCGTTTCATCGCCGATGCTCAATATGTTTTGAAGGAAAATATCGTGAGGAAACCAGCATGTCTATAAAAACTAAACACTTGAGGACATGTGACCACCATCGTGGGTTGCAATATTGAATAATAAAAACTTGTTTATTCAGACATAACAGAACAAAATGATAATAGACATATTTTAAAATTTTCGTTGTGTAATATAAATCCCTGTAACTGAAGAAACATAGAAAAATTATACAAAAGTATGTGTTTTGTGTGACATATAAAAATAAAGTGTAGGTATTCTTTGTTAGTAATCCAAATTTGGACTAAACTTGAAACGGAAATTAGTAATGAGACAAGACTGACTGTTTGGTGTAGGTATAGTATGCGCTCGCTTTAAGTGAGTTTGGTTGCATTTAGTGAAATAGAATACGTACCAAATAGATACTGACTTACAATTAGTACCTATTATACAATATTAAATCAGCAGCGGTGGCGCAGCGGTACGGGCACGCCTTCGAAAAATAAGGTCGCGGGTTCGAAATCCTGGTCGTGCCCACACATATTTGTGCGAATATTTCATCTCCGCTGCTCAATATCGGTGCAGAAAAATATCGTGAGGTAACCGGCATGTCTAAGAACTAATCATTCGAGGACATGTGACCACCAATCCGCACTTGGCCAGCGTGTGTGGATTAAGGCCTAAACTCTCTCAACTCATACGATAGTTGAGAGAAGATCCGTGCCCAGCAGAGAGACACCAAAAAAGGTTGAAGTGATACAATATTAAATACAACAGTAAGCAAGTTCATAGGAGAACATTGCGATTTGCAGATATACTAAAATTAGGTGGGCGACCTACTCGTATGTCCAGCTGTAGACTGCTTTCAATTCTAAAATAGGTGATAATGATGTGGCTTACTATGAAACGCGATTACCCAGTGCAGTGGAAGTAAAATGAGGCTCCATAAACATACCTATCCATCAAAGGGAAACTATTGCGACCCATCCTCTCAAATAGTGTTACCAGACATTGCATCGAAATATGGGAAAGACGCTTGGAAGCGGATTTTTTCTGATGAGTGGTCACTAACCATGGCTGAAGCTACCACCACTCATCAGTTTAATGACACATGAGTTGCACGACAGTTTGAGGGTGACATCCCACGGACGAAAGTGAATCAGCCACTCTCACTCAGCAGCTCTCTGACAGTCACTAAAGATGATATCAAACGTGTAATTTTTTGGTCATTTTCAGTTTCCATCTTTCACTGAAAATGACACGTCTAAATACAAAGTGAAACCAAAGTTCCAAATGAATTCATTAATGATTGAATGAAACGAATATTGGATAATTTCATTCGGCATCATTCATTCCCACTCCGAATGAACGAAAAATTAACAGTCGGAACGTCTGAACATTAAGAGAACTGTCACTCGGACGCGGCCATTTTGTCTCGAATCCTGTAGCAGACGAAAGTCTTGGTGAACGCCGCAAGTTATTCCAAGACTAACGTATTCATTCGACGCCATATTGAAAGAAACTATGGATGATATTCTTTTGTAAAGTATCGCTAAACTGTTGAAGGATAAAAGATGCCACTGGGTCAAAGTTCCTACAGAATCTTTATATTAACTGTGGTCAAAGTGTCTAATATTTTATTATTAGACAAGATTTAAAATGTAAATCCGACTGTCATGATTTTTTTTCGATACGTGTTTTTTTTACTGCGGCAAAAGTGAGTATTTTATCGCGACAAATAACTTGCGGATATATGAGTAGTTTAGTTTTATATAAGTACCATAAGATAGTTCATTATCACACAAATTATGTGTGCAAGATTCACAGATCCCTACTAATTTAGGTTATGTCCAAGTTTGGACACGTTCCAATACCAGATTTTTCCAAGTACAGTCAGTTACAAGAGTTGATTCACAGATTCAATATTACAAAACATCTTAACAGTAAAAGATTCCGCAAATGTAACGCGAGTAGATCGTAGCTATTTAAAAAACTACAATGTTCCACTTCAATGTTTTTATATTAGTTTAAAACACACTCAACCGATTTTGATATCATTTAATGAGGCCACTTGGAAAGTATATCTTTTAAAATAGAAAAATATGATCAAAATCGGTACACAATTAACGGAATTATCGCGTGACACACATACAAAAAAAATACAGTAGACTTGTAAACCACCTTCTTTTGAAGTCGGTTGAAAATAAGGTTCTCATTAGAAGTTTACAATTAACATTCACACAAAAAGGTTCCATAAATAAGTGTATATTTATTTAACCTTTTACTGTTAAATTTTTGTAACCAACTGTACCTAGAATTGGCGATAGGAAATTTAATATACCTGAGTATAGTTGTGTTCTCTAAGGCCGTTTGTCTAAAATTGCATCGCCGTTATAGGTACGTAAATAAGAAAAAAATATTATTAATTTATGATTCATATTTTTTTAATACGTAATGTATGTGGTACGTTTGGGTGATCCAATTAAAAAAAATCCTAAGTATTTTTTTTACGTTTTCGAGTTAGCAACAGTGTCTCATTATTTTTTATATTTGGAATCTCCTGTTACATCATATCTTTTTGATTCTTTCGATAAATAAAAGCCACCACAATAATGAACCAACCCAATATGGGTTAGTTGAAAACATTTTAGCAGTTATGAACACATTAAATTATTACTATCTCATTTGTCACTTTTGGACTTAGTGATTTCTTGAATTGCATCACCTATTTCCTCACAGACCTAGAATGTTAAAGACAACCAAAGAGCGATTTAAAACATTGTACCATTATAAATATTTTATTACCTACTATTCTTTCTTTTATTCTTGAATAGGCTGCCGCTTGACTATAACTTACCTGATGTTAAGCAATGATGTAGTCTACAATGGGACACGCCAGCCCAATCGATAACCGATTCGTTCGTGATTACGAATGACTTTCGTTGAGAAGGTGGCAGTGAAATGAGGCTTCTTAAAGTTGAAACCATAAAGGAGCAACAATTTCGACCAACCCTCTTAAATGGTATCACCAGACAACGCACCGGAACACGGCAAGGTCTGATGGGTGGTCACGGCCACGGCCGAATCCTACCACCAGTTAATTACCAGTAAACATAATTACCAATTGATTGTCACCTGATTTGCACCACCCGGGGACCACGTGTGGAGATTCAGATAAAACGTGCACTCCCACGGACGAAGGTGACTCAGTCCCTAGCCCGTTATTTAGTTAACAGGCAAATCTATGTCAGTGCAACCTGTATTTAAATGACAGGTTGGCACAGTGTGCTATATCAACACTAAAAAACTCAAACAAATATCATATCTTAGCTAATGATAAGTGGTCTCTATGAATTTACTTCAGTAATATGTCCAGTGTGGGGTGTGTCTGCCACGTTGTCTTAATCTGGGGCGTTTTCCTACGACGCATGAGAAGGGCGTTGCATTATGGCAAGCGTCTGTATTATGACCAGAGGTCGGAGTAGGTAGATTGATTTCTCGTCGTTGACGTTGAACGTAGAGAATAATATGGATGTGACTCCAAAATACCACAATTTAGACACAATTCAAAAGATGTCAAAAAAAAAACTTTAAAATTAGAAAGTATTGAAAAAAATATGATTAATATTGTTAATATTAATATGAAAAATAATTTATTAATCTTTTTGTTTAGTTAAAAATAATTGTTCATTGAATTCAATAAATCATTTATTTATTAAACGATTTTGTTAGCCGACTTTGTTGTATGCTTTTTATTTTATATTATTCCATAATTCCAATCCCGGAACTTTTTCCGGTACTTTCCGCACATTATGGATAAAATGACATGTCCATATTATAATATCTTGACGCAAGTGTATAAAATCTATGTACCTACTCCGTCCTCTGATTATGACGGTTGCCCACGCCTAAGGAAGCTGAGCACCCGCATTGTTATTAATGAAATGTAGTTTGCATATAAGTATCTCGGTCACTCGCAAAAAATGTGATAATATGAAACCTCTTTACAGTAGACTTTTCACGATACACGTAATCACTAATCATCATCTTTTCATGTTTTGAGTTAGTACATTGCTCTCTCATAAAAAGACTTCAATCTTACCAGTCAAGTCTCAAGTATATGAAACGGTTACAAATTCGTCGCACTTGAGAGCTCGCATACTAACTGTTGTCGGTTCTGCGGCAAATATAACCGGTCTATTGCCACTTAAGCTTGCTAATCCTGAGGAATGTTGTACTCAATTTCACTATTGAATCACTTCATTGGTTATCTGATCTCAATTGAATCACCGAGCATAGCACTTTCTAAACTTCACTTAGCAACAGTGAATTTATGAAATTCTGGTTCGGTTCCCAGTCGTGCTCACACATCGCCGCTGCTCAATATCGGTGACAAAAACATCGTGAAGACACCGGCATGTCTAGAAACTAATCATTCGAGGGCATAAGACATCCTCCAACCTGCACTTGGCCAGCGTGTGTGGCTTAAGGCCTTAGATAGTTGAGAGAAGACCCGGGCCAAACAGTAGGAGACTGAAAACTGACGTGAAGTGACTTCATAACAGGCAGGACATTATAAAAAGGAAATATAACAAGTTGCTTCTTTACCATGGGAAGGACGCAATTGGTCAAACAGGCGTCTCGTCCTTAGACTCTTTAGACTCTGTTTGAGGATGAATTCAGTAAACTAATTAAATCGACGGATTTTTCCTGATAAAATATCTTCTCATCTAATTACCACTTGTCGAAGAGAATCTAACATTAAACATATTAATAGCTTTAGACAACTTCAGCGGTCAAGAATTATAGAAAATACCTAACTTGACAAAGTAGTTACAGTCAGCTTAATTGCATTTCAGAGATTGCTTCTTGTAATTAACACGCTCCTAAAGTGGAAAACAAAGTTTAAATTATATTTTCATGCATTTTATTGCAACTAGGTTAACTTAGAAGAAAAGAGTCAAAAGTAATTCACATTTACTGTATATAAGTGAGGTTAGGAACAGGTATCTAAGACCCCAAAGTAAAGTGTTACAGACTCAATAAGCCTTCTTTGGTGGTAAACGAGGCCAAACTTAAATAAACAAAACAAATCTATTACCCATTGACATTAAGGAGTCTGTCATTAAAAACCATAAACACCAAATTAAAAAAAAAAGCAATACTACTTATCTGGCTAACAGATGGACGGACGGTTTTGTCTCTATTCAAAGAACCATAACTTGCTCTGTACCGTCTGGGTTGCAAGCCTTGGAGGATTAGTGTGTAATAGTTATCACCACTTACCTCCGAGACTTCACTTTGGCATGACTCCACACTCTTGGTAAGCTCCTGCAGCTGCGTGCGGATCTCGCAGAGCGCCACCGTCGTCTCCAGCTGGCGGTCCCCTCGCTGTAGGTCGTCCAGCTTGGCGGTCAGATTCATGCTCATCACGCTCACCTGTCTCTGTAGGCTGCGCACAAAATTATGTTACATCAACATTAGCCTATCTCAGACCCACTCATGATAAGCATAATGAATGCGCTAGTCAGGCCTTGGGAGTCAGATGACGTATCAGACCCCGCGCTCTAGGCGCCAGTGAATTCCTACAACATCCATTACTATGCGCCTGATTGCACTGCAGTCTATTGCTAGCACGCAATCAGAATAAGTATAAGCAAATTTGTAAGGCTGTCGTCAGTTTCCACGTACGTACCTACTAGTCTTATGAGTCAGTCGTATTTTAGGTTCTGAAACTTTTTTTGCCTTTTGGCTATTGTAATAGCTGCTTAAACTGACTTTCAAGGCCTAACTGCCGCATCCAGGTAGCGCAGTGCATTACGGCATTGGTTTAAAGACCTACAAATAAGTTCTTAATATAGACTAAACCTGCGTGGGATTAAAGACGGTTTCAAGTCTGGCCAGTAATTTTATCGCCGTGTTAGTTGTCCTAGGTTACAAATTTTACTTTACTTTACTTTACTTAAGTTGAGATAACCCATTTATCGCATTTGCTATTTGCTATGTGTATACGTTGATAGGAAAAACGAGGTGATGAGAGATGATGGTAGCTGCGAGGACTAGCTAGTGATGTAGGCGTTTCATACACGATATTCTTAAGTATCTATACCTATTTTCAGCTCTAGTGACCACTGTCCATGTTTGTTTAAAGCTATAACAGGTAAAAATGTTTTTGTCTACTTGTACTTCTCTCCAACCTAACGTTGGAGAGAAAAACGTTTGTTCAATGGACGTGTTTTATTTTGAGTCGAGTGAATTCGTAGCGTTTGTGACAGAGATGTATTGCGAAACTAAGAGCTTGACGGTTTGACGCGCTTGAATGTTTTATGATTGAAAAGTTAATCAATCCGGGGATATTTTTGGCAAAAGGTTTATAATTTTCGGTTTTTGTTCTTTACCAGAATTGAATTGGTAGATTGTCTTGTGGTCTTTCCGAATATCATTATAGAAGCGAAAGCACCGTTAGCTTGGCCATGTTGTGAGAATGGGAAATGATTGCAGCGTACAGAGAGCATACCTTGGTTGACCTAGAATGATGTAGTGGAGGAAGACCCAAGTGGCGAAATCTCTTATCAGAGGTCAAGGCTCATTTTGGGTCGTTAAGTATACGGAGTCAGTAGCAATTAATCCAAAATGAACTTTAAGTGATATTAGGGCGTATAAACATAGAAAGCAGATGATAACCTGTACCAATTTCCAGCGCTGTTAGAGGGCGCAGTTTACCTGCTACAAAGTGACTCCCCACGCTGAGCTGGATCCCAATTCTCGCGCTTTAGACATTTATCTCGAATTCGCCTATGTCGAAAAAATGGCAAATTTCGATTGAAAATTTTGATTTGGTTATTTTATTTTCTCAGATAAATCTATTACTCGACGCATCACATGCAACGGTAGTCTATATAGCAATCAATATAATAAGTCGATTTTATCAGTTTTCAATTGGCATTCGCCTTTTATTCTGTTTAAGTCTAGTTCGAAATAAATGTCTAAACCATCAGAATCGTCTACAACTCTAAAGTATATTGTATAATTTTAGCAGTTTTGAACATCGGCGTTTTAACTGTAGATATTTATAATTTTATACATCATCTAACGTACTCCATTAGAATTATTAATCTTGAATAAGTTATACTAACGCAAAATTTTCGTGATCTTGAATATATTAAGTACATTAAAAGCATCAGTATTTCTGATATAGCGAATGGATCTTTGGATGAAAATGATTAAAGTGATTAAATAAACATGAAGGAAATCTAAAATACGTGCAAGGAATATTATTATACGCGACTTGATATTCAGTTATTTTATAAATCGAGCTGCCTCGCTAGCTTAGAGAATAACGAAATCGAAATGAATTAGCTTGTTCGCCTCTATCCCCGAGGTCGCAGGTTTGAATCCCACGCTTAGGCATATAACGATACCTCCGAGAGAGTTACCTAGGTATCGATACTTTTACTCGATACAGTACATGTCCGTCGGGAAAATACTTACTCGATTAATCGATTTTGAATTAAACTTTTAGTAAATAAAATCAATAGTATTAATATTCGTTGTTTAAAACTATACGAGTGTTATATTAATTGTTATGTAACTAATTCACGAATCAAAAAGAATTTTGTGAAAAATAACTAAAAGGAGTTTTGTGGTGCTTCATAAATACCTCAATAAGATTTTCCTGTTTCCCTTTTTAAAGATTATAATGTTACTCAGTAAACGATACGATATCGGTATTTCGGACCGATACCTACTCAGTACTCAGTTGTGATCGATACCCCAAAGTACACTGTATCAATGGAAAAGTATCGAGTAAGCGTTCCTACCCACGCTGGATTAAAAAGAGCGTTAATAATTTTCTGATTTCTCAACACTAATCCAGCGTCTTTAACCTGCGCCCGACTTTTCACCGGTCGTGTCGGTCAATCCGTCGCATTGGACTCTATAGAGAGCGCACTTTTGTTGATATTATAGTGCATTAGCGTGTGCGCACAGTACAGTTCTACTAATAATATAAACGCGAAAGTGTGTAAGAATGTATGGATGTTTGTTACTGTTTCACGCAAAAAGTACTGACGGAATTGGATGAAATTTCACACAGAGATAGATTATAGTCTGGATTAACACATAGGCTACTTTTAATCCCTTTTAAGTACGACGCGGGCGACGCCGTGGACGGAAGCTAGTTTAATATATAAAATTCTCGTGTCGCGGTGTTTGTAACCAAACTCTTCCGAAACGGCTAGACCGATTTTTTATGAAATCCTATAACTATGTTCGGTAGGTCTGAGAATCGGACTTAATCAATTTTTTACACGCCTTAGTGATAAGGGTGATATGTACACCCCAAAATTATTTTTATTTATCGGATAAAGATTTTTATTTTTGTCGTGTTACGGCGGCGATGAAACAATTCACACAAAGATACGCCACCGAGGATCGAACCCGCGTCCTTATATTTTCAAGGCAAAGCTGACACCGCTGTGACATCGCTGCTCAACATACTACACACGTCAAACTTATAATACCCCTTTATACCCGACCGTTTTACGAGTGTATGCATGTATGTATATTTCTTTGGCACGCTCTAACTAGAGCCTACACAGCTTGTCGCTTCTGAGCTTGAGAGGTATCATTAAATAAATAAATAAATAAATTTCTGGGCCATTAACACACACGGTCATCTGGTCCCAAACTAAGCAGAGCTTGTGTTATGGAAACCAGATAACTGGTATATGCTATACATATAATAATAATACTTTTCTTTTGTAAATATATACTTATAATAGATATTTACACCCAGACTCGACACAATCACAAATGTTCATCACTAATGTTTGTCTCGGGTGGGAATCAAACCCACGACCTGCGGCGTGAAAAGCAAGTATCTTACCGACCACGCCACCGCGGCACCGGCCCGTCAATAGATTCGTTTTAGTCGTGAGACAGACACTGCGTTGGTGTACGCAGTGTCTGTCTCACGACTAAAACGAATGAAAAAAAAACAATATTTAGGATTTCTCACGAAATCAGTTCTCCGTTCAATTATAGTAGCAGATTATGACGTACTCGGATTTTTGAATTTTTTAATAATTGTCCTTGTTCATTGGATGTTAAAAATTACTCCCAGCGCAGGCAGTTAGCGCTGCGCTGGTTTCTTTCTGTATACACCCTTAGATTTCTTTTTTCTTCGTCAACCCTTTTTTTTTTTTTAAACTTATACCACCAACGGAGTCGGCGCCTGTGCTTTGGCTTTCTCATGTTTTAACGTTTCGATGCGGGTGGGTTTCCTTGTTTTAATGTTGTTGTCATCTTACTCACTATACTATTTTACTTATTTTTCTAATTCTATTCTTAAACTTCTACTTCTTAATGTATTTTTAGCCAATTTATCTTATGTCTATTTTTATTAACTTTAACTTTCTTATGCTATACAATAATATACTAAAATACTATGATAGCATAGCGTCAACCCTTTTTAGCGTCCCACTGCTGAGCACGGGTCTACCCTCAACTATCTTATGAGTTGAGAGAGTTTAGACCATAATCCTCACACACTGGCCAAGTGCGGGTTGGTGGATGTCACATGTCCTCGAATGATTAGTTCTTAGACATGCCAGTTTCCTCACGATGTTTTCCTTAGCGGAGATGAAAAAATTCACACAAAGATTCGACTACCAGGATTCGAACCCGTAACTTTATTTTTCGCCACCGCTGCTCTGTTTTTTTTATTATTCTATAATAGGCTTCTTGATCATAAATTACCTATTGTTATGATGTGGTCTATGAAGAAATTAAATCGCTCCCGAAGAGAATTGAGGTCGCTTATAATTTTACAACATTGGTAGCTACCTACTTAATTATGTTATCAGAACAGTTAGAACAATTACAATTCCGTTTTGGGGATTTAATTAAATCATTGTTATTTTTGCCGTTTTCTGAGAAATAACTAATGGAAACAGAAATATCTTAATTATGTTTACAAACGTTACTTATGGATGTCTATTTAAGAGAGGTAGAAAGGAGGCTTTTTTTTCCTTACAGGATACGCTTTTTTTAATTCTGGCTTTCGTTTGACTACAACTTGCCTGATGTTACGCAATGATGTAGGTACCTAGACTACGATGAAATGCGCCTGCCCAATATACCGATTCACTCGTGATTACGAATGATTTTTGGTGGGAAGGTGGCAGTGGGATGAGGCTCCATATGGTTAGAAACCATAAAGGAGCAATAATTTCGACCCACCCTCATAATTGGTGTCACCAGACATCGCACCGGAACACGGCAAAGCTGCTTTGTTTGGTGGGTGGGCACTAACCGGTATATTGGGCAGGCGCGTTCCATCGTAGACTACATAATTGCTTAACATCAGGCAAGTTGTAGTCAAGCGCAAGCCTATTTCAAAATAGAAAAATGTCAAGGTATGAAAAATCGTTTTTTATTTTTAGTCCGTCAGTGACATTATAAAAATGGTTGACACGATTTTTTTGCTTTAGGTATAATTGAATTGAAACAATATTAAGAATTAAAACGCACTAAAGTTATGGAGTGGGAGTGCGCTATGTCATACAGAGGTATAAAATTTACCTCAAATGACGTCATTCGAGATTTCACTTGGACGTATCGCCGATATCTTTAATTACACAAAAAAGTTAAATAAGTGTGTAACAGTTGCGAAGAGGCCATACAAGCCATCGCATCGGCTCCCCTTTAGGAATTGGTCCTTAATAATATATTATGTAACACCTAAAATTTTTAAATATGTAGCAACAAAAATAAGTATAGTATCAAGTGAAAGAACGAGCGGTGACGGTATTGAATAGACATTATTTTCTTAAAAGTAAGAACTTTTTTGATACGGCTTCCCTTTTTCAAACTTCCACCCTTCGCTACTGGTGTCTAATATTTTTAATTAATCTAATGCCCGGATTACACGAGGCTAGTTTTTCAAGCTAGGATAGCAAGCTAGTGTCAGTAAGCTAGCAAGCTAGTACCTCTGGCCTCGTGTAGACAAAACTAGCTTCATTTCTAGGCTAGTAAGCTAGTAAGCTAGTTTTCAAGCTAGGATAGTTTTTAATAGGATGGAGTTCTATTTTTTAGGCTAGTAGCGCCCCCCACCACTGGTTTTACTATCCTGGCTTGTGTACTAGCTTCATGTGGCCGGCGAAGCTAATATTCAGTTGGCCAGTGAGCAGGAACCACGCGTTTTGCTTGTTTCTCCTAGCTTAAAATAATCTAAGCTCATGTAAACAGAACTAGCATGTTCCAAACCAGGTCAAGGACCAACCACTTCCAAGACAAGCTAGGACAGTTTAGTACAGATCTAGCTTGCTATCCTAGCTTGAAAAACTAGCCTCGTGTAATCCGGGCATTACGGACAAAACAAAACATAATCATAGCCTTATTAAGTGTAGGTAATAGGATAAAAAATAAATAGGTAAACAAACAAGTTAAGTTGCGTAAAATGCTTCAAAATACAAGCTAAAGTGAGTGGGTATTTGCATAGTTTAAAAACAATCTCGAATAGGTCTAGCCTCGGGTATCTGTCCAGTGAGGGAGATTAATCGCACACTGGATCACCGAGGCAGTTATATAGTGTTATTGTAGACAATAATAACAAAATGTTTGTTAATTTTTGTTATTTAAAATCACAATGTGTTGTATTTATAAATAAATTACACTCTGTTCGTATGAAACCCGATATTTCTACTCATTTTCCCTCAAAGACAATGTATAAATACAAGGTAGGACAGTTAAATTCTACACATACGCACTATCCAGCTAAACGGACGGTTTTGTATACATTTATCAGTCCAACCGAATTACTTAGATGAAGGTGGAATTAGTTTTGAGATTTTATAGTATGAGTCCCAAATTCCATTTCCACCCAGACACCAAAAAGCAAGCAATACAAACCGTATTTTTTTACTAAGTAACTTTGGCCTGCTGTTATGAAGAATATCTGCATAAAGTGATAATTTCAGCACATACACTAGACAATTTAATCATTATATAATAACCAGTCATATATATTAGCTATTCAATCAACATATCTGTATAAAATATAAATATAGGCATTTAAATTTCAAAAACTTCGTGATTTCAAGTGGGCAGGGTTAGTAAAAATTAATTCAAAAATAAAAATAATATTTTGCTTTTATCAGAAACAGATGAGTAACAGGGGTTTATTAATTTTTAATCTAATAAAAAAATCAACCAATGAAATTCAAACACGCATAATTTTATACAATTGGGTAACCGCAGCGCAGTTAATAAGACAGTGCGTACGTACACTAATAACCACAATTAGTTACTTCCCCTCTGACAAAGGCTGCCTGAGTAATTAAAAGAATGGAATTTTTATGGCTTCGGGTTTTTCCGATTTTCAAATGGCACTTATGGAAATATTATTTACTATGATAATAACATTAGCTACTGGCTATAAATAAAGAGAATGCTTGCTTTTAATTGTAACATAATAATATGAATTAAATGCTTCATATTGATGCGTTAGGTTATTTTTTCTCACTGCCATTTCAACAAATAAGTAGGTGTATTATTTAAGGTTAATGTTATTTCTCCATACAGCTACAAATTACACACCTAAACCTTCCTCATAGATTACTCTGTCTATTGGAGAAAACCTTAGTAATTTTTGAATTTATCGCTAACAGACAGAGCAAGCGACTCCATTTACCTTATACTTCGAAGTAAAACAAATGCTACTTCTAAAAGCTTATTTTTTTGTTTGTTAATACGGCCTACGGCTGTTTATTTCAAGTAAAGGTTAATTAAATTCGTATTATTGTATCTACAAAGCTAAAAAAATAGAGCTGAAAGTGTTTTGTTCTCTGTCGCAACGAGATTATCCCAATAAATTTTATTATTAGTCCGTTTTGTAGACTGGACACGCATTTATTTCTTTTTTTGTACGTACCTTTTAAGTAGTAGGTATTGCATTATCTCTGCTAATATTAATATTATAAAGCTGAAGAGTTTGTTTAATTAGTTGAACTCAGGAACTACTGGTCCTAAATAAATTAATCATGCTGTGTTTGGCTTTGGGTTTTTTAACACTACGCTGTAACCAATATGAGGAAGGGATCAATGAAAAATGTTTCAAATCGGGAATAAATATTCATTTTGTGAGCTCTCGTTGCAAGCGAAAAGCTGCGACGCAAATATCATGAACTATGGGACAGCATAATGTATGTCTTTAATTTTTGTTAATATCAATAGCCAAAAGGCAGGCAAAGGATTTTTACAACCTTGTCTTATCTTAGACGGGCCGGTGGCGTGGTCGGTAAGATATTTGCTTTTCACGCCGCAGGTCGTGGGTTCGATTCCCACCCGAGACAGACATTAGTGATGAACATTTGTGTTTGTGTCGAGTCTGGGTATAAATAACTATTATAAGTATTTATTTACAAAAGAAAAGTATTATATGTATAGTATATACCAGTTATCTGGTTTCCATAACACAAGCTCTGCTTAGCTTGGGACCAGATGACCGTGTGTGTTAATGTCTCAGAATATTTATTTATTTATGTTTATTTTCTTTCTAGCGAGTATCTTTAAAAATTGACTCACTATAACCTTATTTATAGCTACAAATTTGTTTGAAATGCCCTCCCCGTATCGCACGAGTACACATCACGGGGTAGGCAGAGCGTCAAAGGTGTATATGTTGATGAGAAATCTAGCTTTATCTATTACTTATGTATGTTAACAGGGGTTGTCGCAGTAACATAGCTTCCAAACGAATGATTTTGATTGTTTGTATGTGCCAAAGCAGATTTGAACGAGTGTTTTAAGTGTGCTAAAGAGCGTTAAAAATTAGGGTTTGTTCTTTTATTTTTCTTAAATACTGATATCTACCGTTGGGACTGAGCTACAGGCTACCAACGGGGCCCCCGGGTGGTGGATAGTGGAACCTCCATCAGATATGATGGTTAGCTCCGAATATATTGAATATCCTTATTCAAGCAACACACCAATCAGAGTTATCAGGATATAGTGGAAATCCTGGTGGGACAGGGTTACTTAAAGGTACATAAATCCTATGACAACCCTGTGACATGGCGAATAAGTGCCGCCAGCAAATAATCATTCCTCTGATACGGAGCAGCAGCCGTATCAGTACCGTCAGGAGGCCAAAGAATAGTTTTCGGGAAGGGTTGCTAAAGGATTATTTTGAGGCGGTACGCCGGTTCTAGTAGGTACTGCGGTGCAGAAAGCAAGGCGGAACCAAAGATCATATAAACGCTTGGACGGAACTGTTGCACTACTGTCCCAAAAAAGCATCTGAAGAAATTGAACTTCATCAGATGCGCCGATTAAAAGATATCTACCCGTGCAAAGCTAGTGCCGGGCCGCTCGTCGCAATTAAAGGCGATAGGTACATTGAGCCTCAGTGTCGGGTGACGTCACATTAACGGAATAGTATTTAGTGAATACGACGTACTTAGAGAACTCAAACTCAACTCGATTTATTATTTATGTATTTTTTTGTTAATTGTTAAACTCAATAAATATGTCTAAAATATTTTGTAATAGTAATCTACAAAACGGGTTAAATACAATTTTGATTTTCGGTACGGGATTATGCGTATCGTGCCCATAAAGACACGAATGCGAGGGTAGCAGCTTCTTACAATTCGATCACATTGTAATTATTTGTAATAGAAGAGATGAATACGTTTATAAACGGTTTTATTTAGCTTGCCCTGTGTTTAAGGGTCAAATTGCGTATCACCAATTCTCGTGCTAACCTCACAATACGAGTATCAAATGAAAGGTCTGGACTTTGACAATTTATTTTATATAAATCAAAATTAAAACCTTTTATTACATTCTAATAAAACCGTTTAACGTAAAAGCTTTTATTAGGAGTTACATATGTATATCTATGTCGTAGCCAGATTGTAGAATTGCTCATTACTCAAAGTGGCCAACCATATTATGTAATGGTTTAATTTAAATTGGAAATTGAAAATATATGCTGCCCACATACGATATGTCCTGGTCTAATCGTATAGGTATAGCTTTGCTGCTGCAGCTCAGCCAGCATAAACTGAATTTTTATCGTGCCCAGGAGTGTGATTAAAGGATCCTGTAGCTTTCTCAATAAATTTAAGTCTTGTTTATATAATCTGAATCTCGGAAAGGGCTAAAACGATTGTCATCAAATTTACTATGCACAGGGTTTTGGGGGCGATTAATCGATCTAGCTAGGTTCCATTTCTAGAAAACGTTGTTTTATTCGTATTTTCAGACAATGAAAAACTGCTACAACATTATTTGAATACGAAGGCAAATTTTACCACAATGCAAATGTAGTGTAATATAATAGTTCAGGTGGGAAATTGGGTGGTTTCGAAACCAGTTCATCTCGGTTCGAAGCAGATAATTACTTTTTTATTTAGGAGCCCTTTATTACAATTTCCAAAAAAAAAATAGCAAAGCTCGGTCATCCAGACTATTTAACAAAGCAATATTTTTTCTAATCGGACCAGTAATCCCAGAGATTTGCGGTTTCAACAAAACAAACTCATCAGTTTCATAACTATAATAAATATTAGTATAAATAAATTATCGTAATAGGTCACGACTTTACGCGTTGTTTCACAAATTCCATTTGTTATTGTCAGGAGAATATTCTTATAAAAGATAAAATAAAGAAATTGAGAGGAAAATTAGAAAACGTAAAAAGAAAATCGAGATTTTTAACTCAATTTCTAATGTAACCTTAGCGCTTTTGACAATATGTATAAAGTTTTTTTAATATAACCCGTGTAATGCGTTACAGGTTTTATAATAACTTCGTCTTTATAGTAACTTCGTCTTCATAAACGTCTTATAATCACATTATAGCTAAACTAGATTTATAATTCGTTTATCTTAGTCTATCATCTTGACATTTTATACTAGTAAGAATGAGACAAAGTCCATTTTAACTGAAGAGTCTTGTAAGATTTTTAAGAATATGACAGTAAGTTTTTGAAATTAATAGTTAAGACTTATCAGCGTCTAATGGGTCACCTAGTAAGCTAATAAAAATGTTGGAGATGTAGGTACTCTTTTAATTTTTACCCCCGACGAAAAAGAGGAGTGTTATAAGTTTGACCTAGTGTGTAGGTAGTGTGGAGTAGTCTAGAGACTTCAAAATTGAGCACATAAGTTCTGTACGAGGTCTTGAGGTGCATTGAGAAATGATTTTCCAAAACTAAGGGAGTAGTTCATATATTATAATGTGGCACAAAGTTAGTCACAGGCGTAGCGTCATGGAAAATACAACTAAGAGGGTAAAAACAACAATTAGTGACAGACACTTAATAGATATCATATTTTCCACATAACAAAAAAATGTAATGGACCAAATAACGCTTTTTATAAAGTAGAAATATAAATAAAACTAATTTGATGATTAATTTTGCGCTACCTTGTACATAAATGATAGTTTTGTATACTTTGTAACGAGCATAACACCTCGTAACAATGGCACAGGTATTAAATTTGACTTATGTGTGTTGAACTAAGAGGAAATGCGAGCGAAGTAACTTTTGCGTTAACCTAAAAGTCATAATACGATGTTTTGCCTCTGTCTATTTCATCCAATATTGTGCCATATGGAACATATTATGTACACTATATAAGAAGGATTTTAAACTGGTTGCCCATTTCGTACACTGATCCTCTGTACACAATGCCACTTTGAGCATTATATAAAGGGTCTAGTTTGAAAAGATAATGTATTATCAAAAAGGTAAACATAAGGACATAGCAAATATCTTTCTTATTAAGTCTACAAAATATATTTTAAATTGTTCCAATATTGGAAGAGGAAAAAGGCGAAAGCTAAATATTGAATTACTTAAGCCTCTCCGCTCGCATAGCCTTTTAATTAAAGATGAACAAATAAGTCATTAGGTATTTCAGTTTATTTATATAGTTCTACAGTCTTCTAAATATCTATAAAAACTCACGTAAACACTACAGTACGAACAATCACACCCATGCAAGCACCCCTATCCTATATACCCTTCTGGAAAAATCAAATAGTTACCATGAATATCACTAAACGCAGTCTGAGTCCCTACTCCGCTACTTTTATCGATCGATCGGGAGTCTTTTCAGATGTAGCCCACATTACGTGAGTAGGTAATGTGAGTGAACTCCAGTAAAGCGGGAATAAAGAATCCGCTATTTAGTCGAACCAATTTTAAGTGCTGCTAAAAGTACTATCACGATATTTGCTGCAAATAGCAACAGTTGACAGTACGCGCAGCCGGCCGAACAAATGAACAAATATGCAACCGTCAATATTTAATTTTAAAATTTGTTCGGTTGGTTACAAATGATGTCAGCTATTAAATCTACAGCCGGGGCATCGGAATACTACCTTAGAGTGCCCTAGGATTGCGACTAAGGCTTTGCCGGTGATTTACACGACTTTAGCTAGCTCCCATCCGGTTCATGTAGGAATATTCAGAACGTCTAGCCGGTGCTCTCCTACTCATAGTGACTTTAGCTTTATATATAAGTGAATTAAACTACTTTAAATCTGTCAAAATCTGCATGAACCGAGAGAATAAGGAGAACTACTGACAACTCATAGCCCCGGATTAGATCTTGATACGAGTTATGTCAGAGAACTGTGATGAAAGTCTTTCACCTCTACTTCGCTGATCTGTGCTGGCTCTACGTTTAAAAGCGAATCCGAAAATTCATCCGATTAACCGATAACTGCAACAGAGTAGAGCTCTGTTCCAGAAAGTTCACTTTTCAAAGTCAAGAATCATGATAAGCATCGCAACCAAGTGATTTTTCTCAAAAACTATTGTTTTATTAGAATTAAGATAAGCGCTAATGTAATCCCAGTTGTCAACTCAGACCTTCAGGCCCTTTGCGAGTGATCCTAGGACATGGTCATGGCCATACCGGTGCGGTTCGATGGAAGAAGCCTCCGCAAGTAACGCATCATTGATCCGTAATACCAGGTAAGATGCGAAGCCAAGTGAAGGAAGTTAAGACACATACAGAATCCTTAAGGACAAATGCATAAAGCCAGATTGAGGCGGTAAGCTATCCGTCGGGGCACGTACCTAAGTAGCAGCTCCCTGAGAGTGGCTTCGTCCTCCTCCGTCGGCGCATAGCGGGTCAGCTTGCCTCCGCCCTCCCGAGCCACATGATCAGGTACAACTGCGCCAAAACTGCTCGTTTATTTTTTATTTCATTTTTTTACAAACTTCTGTATATATTTCGTATTCCGACATTTTTGGGAGTATTAGGCCAGCGGCTTTTCTTGGGCCTTTGTTTGTGGTTTGCGAAGTTTGAGTTGATAGTGCGTGGCTCATAATTGAGTTTGGTTAGTGCC
The DNA here is from genome assembly GCA_936450015.1 of Meganola albula. Taxonomy (NCBI): domain Eukaryota; kingdom Metazoa; phylum Arthropoda; class Insecta; order Lepidoptera; family Nolidae; genus Meganola; species Meganola albula. The sequence continues at coordinate 8,078,332 of OW388142.1, read as the reverse complement.
TCAGTCAGCACCGAACCTACACCGTATGCCAATTAGCTTGGATGGCCACGACAATGTCCCTAATCAATTTTGTTGGTTATACTCTACCCACAAACTGTATACATTAAATTAGGTCGTACCAGCACTACGCAAACAAAGTTCAATTTGATAAAATAATTAAAAGCTTTTAGAACAAAATCAAATGGGGTTTTAAATATTATTTAGATTAAAATAGTAATTAAATCTACATAATACTTATTTGCGTACTTTTTAATACTCTGTTGATAGTAGGTACCTGAAAAACTTAAAAAAAATATTTTTAAAACATGCACCTCACTCACAATGCCTGTGAATAGATTGCTTGGAATATTTAAACGAAACAAAATAATAATTTTCATAAATATATGTTTTTATAAATTTAAATAAGATTATAACAATAAGTAAATGAATATGTTGTCATGGTAAATGTACACTGACATAGATGTGATTGTGAATAAGCTAACTCCACTCTAATACGACTATTAGAGTGGGTTAGTGAGCGCACACTGTACATACTCAAGACAGTCTAACACCTGTCTTGTCACAAGACGGTTTCTGTAAGATCAATGAAAAATTATTTAAATTGTGCACATTTTTATAGTATTTGATTACATTTAGGAGGAGTTTGAAAAGTGGCATTTCGTAATATGACGTTACTTGAACACACAGTTTATATACTGTACATATTTTGATGACACTTTTCGTGTGTTCAAGTCTACTTTAGAATGATTAAAGATATCTGTTGGGTCTGCTCGTATGATTAAATTTTCTACAGTCATATCACAAATTCACCACGTGGTTGCCTTTATAATTGTGTTATTTACAATAGTTAGTGTTAAGACTGTCTTGTCTGTGTCCTGATTAATAGTTTACTACGCGTACTGTAAAGTATAGTCAAATATTCTTTTGTACGAAATCAGGTACATTGCCTCCAGCGGCGACTATATGTTAACTAAAATAGATTATACAAAAACATAGTATTTGGTAACCTGTGCTGAACCTCTCATAATCAAACTTAAACCAACGTTTATGTAAATCAAATCAAGTCAAATGGAATCAAATGAAGTTATTAATGCTTCTCTATTTGTGGTTTCCTATGAGTGAAATCGGACATTATTGACTATTAGCTTGTCTGTCAGTTTTGACGTAAACATGACACGTACGAACACGTGCTCGTAAACAAGTAAATATAGGCATCACAATATGATTCTTGGGTAGGAATAATCAAACTCCCGTTTATTTCGTCTTAAAATTATTAAATAAATATTAGAGAAGATTTTTTGCTTTTATGAATTTATAATAAAATCGCATCGAAGTTTAGGATTCTTTACGACACTATCACTAAAAATATTCCGTGAATTTAACGTTACGCAACACTTTAGCTATTGAGGCAAAGTGTCACATGACGTTACTGTTATACAAAAAAGAAAAGGAAAAGATAAATAACCAATTTCGGCTACCTAAAAATAGAAAACATACGTGTCCAATAATTGGGAACAATGTACGTACGTGCATTGTTCGAAAATTAAATTTAGTCATCTTGCCTATTATTTACCTACATATATGAAGAAAATATATTTGATACTGCACATTTTGAAACTTAACTATAAATCTAGCAACTGGCCTCAGCTTCGCACGGGTGGGTACTTGCTTCTGAATTAATAATGCTGTTTTTTATATTCATCCACTTAACTTTGTGCTAACAACGAAAAACAAAAACTATCAATTATGTCGTTTGGATGTTATGGGCGGTCATTTCGGCGATTTTTTAGTCAGTACAAAAATAATTTTAGAATAATATCTTTAACATTTCAAAATGAATTTTCAATTCTTTTTTCATTTAGCAAGAAAATAATATAGTAGATAAGATTAAAATAAAATGGAAACAGAATAGGTAATTAACACAATTTATAGATGTTATCTTATAAGTTTTCTCTTGTTTTATGCCTATAGTTATTAAAACAGGTCTACAAAAATAAATTACAATACCTGCAGTCTATTTCTATGCAATTTATTTCAAACACAGCCAAATATTTTTTTACGAACTGTTAGAGGAATGTCCTATTTAAAAAAACACAAAATCACTAACGGTGCTTCCACACCGCAGTTACTTTTTGTTGAGCAACATTTTGCAACAAGGTAACATTAAATAACAATCTCTACTTTTGAGACTAGTTGTTACTAATTGTTGAGTGCTCAACAAAAGATAACAAAGAATAACTTTCGACAACAATCGAGCACGACATATATCGATGCATTGTTGAGGTAACATTATCTAACAATGTTATCGATTGTTAGAGCAACATTGACTAACACGGCAACATTTACTAATATTGAATAACTTATTGCTATCGAGCGTTTCTCAGTAACATTTGAAAATGTGGCTCAACAAAAAGTAACTGCGGTGTGGATGCACGGTTACAATAGTTGGCCGTTTATTAACCGAGCATCAACACTTTACACTATGACTGTCCAATCTTGGGTATTGTATGCGACCAGATCCAGAATCTGTCTGTTTAACCATTTACTACAAATAATTGTACTAAGTTAACAATGGATTTGGTGATGTATGCTTTACTGCCTTGTAATACGGGATATAACAGAACGATGAAACGCGTTTACCCAGTGTATACCGGTACACTCGTGATCACGAATTTTAAAATATTTATTGTAAAATGTGATATAGCGTGAAATATAAAATTTTTAATCGACTTTCTAAAAAGTACTTAATTTCCAATGTTTATTACCTTTTATATTGTTCGGTTGTTTGAGCAACATTTGACTTCGTCTTATTAGAAGGATTTAAAAAAAAATGTGTAAATTTTCTTTTTGTCAATAATCTTTATTTCCTACTGTAAAATTAATGATTTTAGTCAATCAGATTTTGTAGAAATGTAAGGCCACGGGTTCGATTCCCATACATATTTGTGAGAATTGTTTCATCGCCGCCTCTGTATCGGTGAAGGAAAACATCATGAGGAACCTGGCATGTCTAAGCACTAATCATTCAAGGACATGTGACATCCACCAACACGCACTTGGCCAGCGTGTGTAGACTAAGGCCTAAACTCTCTCAACTAGTATGATAGTTGAGAGAAGACCCGTGCCACACTAAAACGGTTTGCGATGAGTAGAAAGAGACAGATGGTGCTCAACATGTTTTGTTTTTCGGTGCAAGCGCAAAGTTTCAGACAGCTCACGAAAGGATCCTTACAAACAACGAAAATGAAAATATGCTTTATTTTTTTTGAGACGCGAGTCTACGTAACAATAGTCCAATTTATATTCCTACCGTGCAGTGAATGACTGGCAACTACTGAGAAACACTGCCATAAAACTCAATAAGCCTTTTTTTTAAATAAAGTACTTATATCTATTACATTTTGTGTGTTTAGTTTGTTGAATTAGAGCGACTTATTTCGTTTCGAGCGTTTTTATCCGTTAGATAGTCTGAAATTTAATTTTTACATAACGTTGATTTTACAATTATTTTAAATTTGTAACGAGTCATTTACCTAATATTATTTGGAAGTTTATTGTGGAAACCTATACACTGCCCCATAAAAGAGTTACTGATTTTGTGGGGACGAATATGATGGTGGTGAGGACAACAAGACACTAAAAAACATCAAGACTTGTGTCCCTACCAAACATACAAGTTTCACCATAGTTTGGCCTGTACTTAGAACAAGGAACTTGTGTTTGGTAAAACTGTACACCGCGCCAACTTCACGGTGCGGCGACGCCTTCACGACAATCAACTTGCTTGAAATTTTGCGCTTCTTACTATTATTATAAATTCGAAAGTTTGTTTACAGGGCGAACCATCAAACACAAAACAAAAATATTAATTTTTCAATTTATTTTCTTAGACAAGTCCAACTTTTGAAGAGACCGCCATTAGTCATTCATTTGTCACATCTTTTATTGGGTCAAAGAGAGTTCAGAAAAGCAGCTGATTAGGGATGCTGATTTTTCAAAAACTTAGTACAGAAAAATTCGTATAAAAGTATAATATAATGCAAATTTAAATTTAAATTTAAATTTAAAAAATTTAAATTTATTACTGACTTTCATACACACATTAGTAATTTTTTTTTATTCGCCTTTGCGGACAGGCTAAGCTCTCTCGGACTATATGCGTCTTCTTACGTTTTTATTGTCACATCCGTAGATTTAAATTTTTATAGTAATGACGAAAAAGGTCTGGTTTCGAGTATAGTGTAGCCTTTTTGGTACGGGTTGTAGATAGGTGTGGGGGTGTTTATTACTCTTTCACGCTAAAACTACTGGACGGAATCGATACATTATAGTCTGCAATAGAAGTCACAGAACAAAAAAATAATATAGTTCTTCATTTGGGAATTGTTTCCACGCTGACTATTCCGTTAAAAAAATGACTTACGAGTACATAACTGTACCTGGTTGTAACACTGTTGTGTACAGATTTTTTATGTCATAAGCTTCAATTCAACCCTTTTAACTATCTTATGAGTTGAGAGAGTTTACGCCTGAATCCGCACACGCTGGCAATTCCGGTTTCCTCACGATTTTTTCCTTTGAGCGGCGGCGATAAAAGAATTCACACAAAAATGTGCGGGTACAACTAGGAATCAAACTTAGAATGGCTTGAAAGGCGCGAGGTTAAAACCACTGTGCTACCGCTGTGTAGAAGCTTGCGCAGGCAAAACTCTGGTAAAACTAGTCCGTGTGGTAGCTGCTTCAACAACATTAACACCACCTACAACTTGGTTAGCGCAAGAAAAACTGTGGTGAAGTTTGTTCGTGAGGTAGGCTCATAATTGATTGCAAGTTAACCGGATAGCTTAACAATACAATACAGATTAAGCTCTCAACGGGCAGTTATGTAACTTAAGAGTTATTGAATGCACAGATATAGCTTAGCATCGTTTGTAAGGGATTTGACGAGGATAGAATACGAAATTAGTAGATTGAAGCTCTACTCCGATTATATTCGTTACTACTCATGTTTTCGAATATGAAATTTGTAAATGTCCTAAAACAGATTATACGAGTACATTAATCTACTTCGGGCTAGCCGTAACATTTTAGAAGTATTGTTTTAAATCGTGTAACGAAAAGTGACCGAAACTGCTTGCGGTGTGCTAATATGATCATGAAAATATAATGCGTGTAATATTATTTAATTTTTTTATTTTTATGGGACAGAAATTTTATCAACAAAAATATTTAAAACAATTTAAACATAGACTTAAATAAACTTATATTTAAATATACGCTTGTAATAAAGGAGAAACAAATAAACTCAACAAGAACAACAATTTAAAAATATTTAAAAACAATCAACCAATGGACAAATGATAAAGAACCTACATTTTCATTTCTAATTCTAAATCCGAACCATTCGTTGGCACTGTATCGTTGTCTTGGAGTAGAGTCTTTGATTAGTACCTAGTAACCAGCTTGTTGGTTATATGTATGTTTAGATGTGAACAATGTACATATGTATCTGTATACGCGTACAGAGGTGGTATGTACTCTGCTGCCATATGATACGTATTCATTCGGTTTCAAGAGAGATTATATAGGCTCACGTCTCAAAAACACTAAGTTTATTCTGATTTTAATTGATTGATTATACAGATATATCAAGTCAAAAGCTAATGCGACCGGTTTTTAAATGACGGATCGACACAAGGCGACACATTCTACATGAAATTGTTTGCCAGTGTGCGATAAAAACTCAAAATAATATCGAAATTTTAATCAAAGTTGTCTAAAGTATACCTCAGGATATACACGCTAGACACTACACACATTAGTTTACGTCATCAATTATTGTCACACTGTTATTCACATAGATTGTTATGCAATTAGTTGTTGTTGGAAGGCTGAAATCTCCTGCCATACCCAACCCATATCTCTCTCTCTCTCTTTCTCTTTCTATTTAGCTGACATCTGTATATTTTATAAACTAGTAATCCCACAAACCTAACAACGCAGGAACGTAGTGCATCGCGTTGCCGCAGGTGAACGAGCCCTGTCATTTGCCAATCGCGTCCTTCCGGTTGCTGGAACCCGAGTGTATTCTCGCGGATACGCGCGCATGCCTCCGTATCCCCAAACATGCTTAAAGCAATAAGTGATACTTTTATGTCGCAATCAGTTTCTACTGTGGCGGTGGCTCGCTGCCGGGTATATGCGTGGATTTAGCCAAGTTCCAAGCATAAAAAGTTTTATGCTCACATGAACCAGATATCTGAAATTTCTTTAGCACAATGTGAAATGTGCCCTGACGCGCTCCGTCGCAGCCGCCTATTTGGTTGATTTCGTACTTTACTGACAGCTCCAAACTAGACACTGGCAAAATTGTGATTGTCTACCATAACAGGCATTGACTTGCCTTGATAAAAACAAAATTTTATTGAAAAGAATAACCGAATATCATTTTTCCACGTTTTAAAAATAGATGCTAAGTTTAGTTCCATAAGGAGTATCTAAGGTTGATAATTAAGTTACGTAACTTTTGTTATACATTAAGATATTTTTATCTAAAGAACTACGAGCATTGTATCAAGTTCCCTACTTTAAACTCCAACTTATTTATAACTTTCATTTTATAGCTGAGACTTTGTTTCAATACTGTGCAGTTGTTTCATCATTCCAACTTTTCTTTCAAGATTCATTACTATTTACTATATCAGAGCTTTCTGTAGCTTTATTAAATAATTTTAGAAGAATATTACTACTTAGTACAGTGCGAGGAAATTTAGTTGTCTCACTCGGATACATTATTATGATGATGATGTAACCAGCACTAGCGATTATAGATGAAGGTGAGACGATAAATAGAAATTAAATATTGATGCAAAGCATGCTTGCTAATGTTTCCGACTGGATATTTGAAGTATACTCAATTCTTAAAGCGGTATCGTAAACAGTGTGTGGGCTAGAACTTAGATAATATTGATAACAGATTTTAAAGTATTTTTTAAAGGATTCCAGTTGGCCAAAACCCTTGCATTACACATTATGAATTTAAAGTTATGATTTATAATAATGAATGTATTATTGTAAAACGATATCATAAATAAACTTACCACAATTAAGCGGAACTATTACAATATTTATATTACATTGAAGTAATGATGAAGTTTGTTAGAAAAAACCAAATAGTACTGTTTAAGATAAAATCATAATGATTCAATTAGTGGCCTAACCTTCGTTTTCAATATTATTCTCGATTCTAGACCACATGTCAAGGTATTTGTAGACTCACTCGAACTTACATTGAGAATCGAAGGAAACTCGAACGTGAAAACCAAATGTAAGTTTATATATGTGATTACTCATCTCATTATTTATAATTATTATTTATTAATAATTATAAATTATTTATTATTTATTTCACAAATTATTAAGTTTTTGCTCCTTATCTGCCTACTTTAAAAGTTCCAGTCGAAAACTTTAGCGCTAAGTACACTGGAGGTCAAAGAAATCAAAACTTCATATAAATATTACATTTGTATATAATTATATAAATGTAAATGATGAAATAATTAGTAAGTTAGGTGAAATGGTTGACATTTATTGAAAAATCGTTCTTGTTAGTACTGATTAAAAATATACACATCATAATCATTTTTTATCCAGTAATCTTAAGCATTTACTTTTGACGAACCTTAAGCTGAAACATATTTAGTCCTTTTCTTCTTTACGATATTTTAAAATCACATGACAGTGACGAAGCATGATTGAGCTATTCTTAGCTTAAGAGTCCTTTATAAGTAAGGGGTAATCTTCCAGTTCATGCTAGTGCACCGACACCGCATAGCTGGGCCCCTGATCGCCTAACTTATGTCTTACTAATACCTTCATCGACCGACCACAAGCTAATTTTGGTAATGAACCTATCATGTAAGGGCAAGAATTTGAACGAACCAATCGAAATAAGCTAACTTCGCCGCCAACGTTTAATTATTACAATTTCACCTATGTGGTATCTAATAGGTAGCTGATCGGTGTGCTAGTGCAACAAACATAATACTATGTACTAGACGCAATGTGTTGTAATAAACAAAAGAAATTTCATTGTGGTTATCTTTTATTTTTTAGAATAATTTTTACTGTCCATATTCACAAAATGAGGTGCTTTATGTTGTGATTTGTTAATTAAAATTATTACAGGCGTAGGAAGTCCATAATATTTTTTATTAACAAATTAGTAATCTTCGTACTAAAATTATTATATAATGTAAAGGATGGCTTGGTTTCTTTGACCCGCAGTGTAATTACAACGATATGGTATATATATATGGTTACCTGAAATTTGGTCTATGGGTGAGAAGAGAGGGGGCTCCTCCCCTCCTGGCTGTTGGTGTTCCAGTAGACGATGGCACGACTGTCTCATGAGCGCTCCCGACACTACACATACAAACAAACAAATCTTATTAATAATAACCTCAGCTTTCCAAGAAACAAAACGCATCAAAACAGTTCCATCCGTTAAGGCGTTAGATGCCAACAAACTTGTACTTACATAAATATACGCGTCAAACTAACATATGACAGCCCTCTTTTATGTCGGGTATTAAATTTTTTTACATTTTGTTGTTTCGATAATACTTGAGAACGGGTGAACCAAATAAGGCTCATTTTGGGTTTCAAATACTATTACAATACCTATAAAAAATTAATAGACGTTTATTTGTCTCGCTCGCTTTACATACACTGTCATCTGATTTCATACTTAGCATTGTACTATGGGAACTAGATAACTACATTATAAAACTTTTCATGAGTAAATACTTAACTACTTGTAAAATAGATAAGAAAAATACACACAATTTTAACTGGATCATTGCGCAGTGGATAGTGACCGTGACTGCTAAGCCAGAGATGGTAGGTTCGATTCCCACTTAGCACAAATCTTTGTGCGACTAGCATGACTGTTTTTTCTGCGCCTGGTTGTAATTTATCTATAATAAGTATGTATTTATAAAAAATATATATTTTAAGGGTACTAGATACTGCTTTATTCTACCTAAATAGTTGGTATATAGCAGTTCCTAGAACCCATAATACAAGATCGGTTGGACCGTCCTCGGACGGCTCACCGAAAAAGGTCAGTAGGCTAATTCACGTAATTTTTTGACGCGCCGATCAAGTTGCGGTGCAGTTTCTTCTTCTTCTTCTTTTAATTATGGCCTCTGCAGAAATTATTCTGCAATTTTGCCAGTGTCAAGTTTAAATAAGTATATAAGTATTTAAAGATTAGTAGTAAAAAACTAAAAAACTGCGACGTTCTAAGACGCCATTTTTTTTCTCCGGTGCAGTTTCAATTACGTTCACGTCTTAGTGTAAAATGGTATTCTTGTAATTGTCATATTTATATCATGAACGTCAAAGCGCTCGCGTGACGCGAACTTGACGCGAACGTATCTGACAGCGGTTGTCAAAATTAGGAGAGTACGAAAGGGGCTGTTTTAATCGAAACTTAACTGCAACTGCACTGCAACTGAACTTATTTCATTACGTGAATTGGCCTACAGGTGAACCAATAGAGGCCCTTCCGGCCGATTGGGTTAGGTCATCAGCAAAAAAAAAAACATAAGACAAGCAAATACAATTGCCCAATTAAGCTAGATGGTGCTGTGTGTATGTGTGAAAATATTATTATTCTTAATCAACTGTAGGTAAATCTAAGTACCATCATACTCCAGTTTTTAATTGTAAAAGACAACATTAAAATCCATCCATCTATTTAAGCGTTTATGTCACGAAAATTTGTACACAGCTAACTATACAGACATACCTACAGATCCAACCGTCAAACACAAAATCCCATTTTTTCTTCGAGCGTTAAAAATATAGCGATTCTCTCATTTTAACATTGCTATTAGTCAAATGAATATTGAGTAAAAAATCTTACCTTTAGTCTAGTTATTGTCATTTGCCTCCGACTGTCGGCAGTCTAAGCGACGACATTGTGTCTGTAACAATACAATTATTCACTATTAATTATTTTATACTCTAAAACGATACTTAATAAACAACTCATAGTTCCTTTTAATTATTTAAAACACGCACGTAGATATTATAAAGATAATAAAGTAATTATAAATTTTATGACGACCTCAGTAGTCGAGCGGTGTAAGCCGTTCGATTGGGCTATACAGTGCCCGGGAGGTCGCCCCGGACAATATTTGTGAACAACAAATATTTGTTTCAGTGTCTGGTTGGTTGAAGGACTACCCTCCGTGCCTCGAAGAGCACGTTAAGCAGTCGGTCCTGGTTGTCATTTAACACATCTATGACAATCGTTACATGTAGTCAGAAGCCAATATAATCTGACATCTGGTCTAACCATCTCGGCTACTGGTTCCCTACGGGTTTCGAGGTCTGATGGCAGTCGCTCGTATAATTCTGGTAGCTAGCCGCATCAGGTTAGACTGGGAGCCGACCCCAATAGAAATGGGTAAAAGGCAAGGGGAATCATCAATCAGTAATTATAAATTTTATCACACTCTTGGCAGACTTTCCATATTTAGAACAAAACAAACTATAAAAAAAATTGCATATTTTAAGATGAAAAATTCGTATTGTGACGTAACTATAATAGTTAGGTATATGATGAACTTTTTTGTAGATATTTATGTTCTCTGTAGTACATCGTTTTGCTCTTATGTCAATAGTTTCCGCAGCGTACGCGATATAATGATTTCTTCGTTATTTTTTTCACATCTAGCGTTACACTATCCAAATTTTCATAGGTATCTTTAATTAATTTCAGCATATAATAATTATAACCTATGTTCCTCAGTAAAGATGTAGCTTTCTAATGGTAGTTTTTGTCCCTATTCGTAACAAACAATCAAATTTTCCGCTATAAAATATTAGTATAGATTTATGTCTAAGTATGTAAATAAGTAAGCATAGATGAGTCGTAGGAGTCATAATAACAATAAAATTGCATACCTTTTAACGAGACAATCTATTAGCAGTAAGTACTATCATTATGCTATTAATATTATAAACGCGAAAGTTTGTATGTGTGTTACTGGAATTGCATGAAATTGGGCAGCACATTGAACCGTCCGTCCTGGTTGTCATTTAAAACATCTTTGGCGACCGTTAAATGTAGTCAGAAGAATAATGTGATGTAACACCGGGTCTAAACACCTGGGTCACTGGTTCCCTACGCGTTTCCATGTCTGATGGCAGTCGCTCGTTTAGTTCTGCGTCAGTAGACTGAGAGCTGACATCAATAGAAATGGGTAGAATGTAAGGGAAATGATTATAGGTTTAAGACATTTATTCTCATTAAGAATTACAAAAATTCACTTTACATGAGAACATAGATTTTTAAAATGCAATGTTTACGTACATAAATAACGCATGAGCGGTAGCACAACAATATAATTGTTTCACAAATTTATTTGTTTACCCACAAATTTGTCACATTCCTCAGGCATAGATTACATCAAAGATGTAGATTATGTGTCCGCACTAGATCGGGCAAATATTTACCATTTAGATAGTAGGAAGTTTGGTTACGATTATTATAGTTACTGAGTATGACGATTATGAATATTTAATTATTTAGTTAGGTATTAATTACTATAATGTATTTTAACTTAATATACTACTAGCACATTTTTTTTTTTACAAATTTCAGTTATTCATTTTATCTAATATATATTGTTTTAGGAGTTTTTTAAAAGTCGCCAGCGTTGGGGTGTCTTTAATATTCCTAGGCAGCTTATTATATATACTCGCACCCTCATACATAAGGTTTTTTCTCCCAAAGTTGGTTCTCGGCGCCCTTAAAATTAGGTTGTCTGCACTTCTTAACTTCATCTTTTGAACGTTTTGTTTTTTGATGAATTTTATTTGGGAATGTATGTTTTTATTTAGGATTTTTCGCACAAGTAAGCAGGTGTAATAAATATATGTTTGTCCAATATTACGTAGTTTAGTCTTTTTGTATACGTCGTTTGTTGGAGTTAGGTAAGGAAGTTGAAAAAGTACCTTTATAATTTTGTTTTGTGCTCTTTGTATCTTATCTAGATTTGTTTTTGCCGCTGAACCCCAAATTTCTATTAAATAATCAATATGTGGTTTGATAAGTGAGTTATAGATACAATATCGTACTTTCATTGGAAGACATCGAGTGACACCCCTCAAGGCTCCTGTCAATGACGATAATTTATTCTTTATTTTATCAATTTGATATTTCCATGTGAGATTACTGTCAAGAATAAGCCCTAGATATTTTTCATGTTTAGATTTGTTAATACTTTGGTGGTTAATTTGTAGAGGTTTAAAGGTTGGAATTTTCTTATTTTTTGCAGAAAAAATCATGTAATTAGTTTTTGATACGTTAATAGTTAGGAGATTATATTGAAACCAAGTATTAAGGATATCTAGATCGTTTTGTGCATCAGTAATGATTGAGTCTATTGAGTGTCCATAATAAAACAAACACGTGTCGTCTGCGTAAAGAGTTACATCTCCCTTTAAGTCCAAGTCATGTAAATTATTCATGTAAATTAAGAACAATAGGGGACCGAGTATTGACCCTTGGGGGACGCCGCAGGTTATAGGTCTTGGTTGACTGGTACATGTACCAATTTTAACTATTTGTCTCCGATTGGAAAGGTAGGACTGGAATGAACGGTAAGCTGTTCCTACAATTCCGATATTATTTAGCTTTTTTAACAGTATCTCGTGACTGACGGTGTCAAAGGCTTTTTTTAAGTCTATAAAGACACCCAGTACTATATTTTTTTGATCAATAGAATTTTTTATTTTGGTTACCAGATCTACAGTTGCTGCTAATGTATTAGATAAGCGTCGAAAACCATATTGCTGATCCGCAAGTATTTTATTAGTATTTAAATAAGTTTCGAGCCGTTTGTGCAAAATTTTTTCATAGACTTTCGATAATACTGGAAGTACCGATATTGGTCGGTAATTATCTACGCGAAATTGGCTACCTGATTTATAAATAGGGGTGACTTTCGCTATTTTTAGGCTTTCAGGGAACACTCCAAGCTCTAAATCATTGTTTATACATTTTGTTAATGTTTCGATAATAAGATGCTTTACAGATTTGAGGACTTTTGTGCTGAGCCCATCTATGCCTGTGGCTGTGTTACAATCAAGATTTTTTATTATACTATTGACTTCAGAAGCCGTTGTAGGTGATAAAGTTGACATTTTTGACCAAGACGAATCTATTTTACCTCGTATAAATGAGTTAGGCGCGTGATATTTGACTGGAATTTCGTGAGCTAAAGTTTCTCCAATCGTTGAAAAAAAATCGTTAAAGTGTTCACATATTTCTATATCATTCTTCATAACTTTGTTAGTAGTTTCCAATTTAGCTACGACACGGCCTTCTTTTATTTTATTTTGGTATAAGCTATTTAATAGCGACCACATCTTGGAAGGATTCTTTGTGCAATTTGCAAATGCCTTGTAATAGTATTGTGATTTGGTGATTTGGATATTCTTGGCAACACCTTTCTTTTTTATAAAGTATTCTTTTTCTAGGTCTTTGTTGTTAGGGTTTTCCTTAAAATCTTGCCAAAGTTTGTTTCTTTCATCGATTTCTTTAAGTATATCTTTCTTTATCCAGTCTTGAAGAGGTGGGTTAGCCCGTTTAGTTTTGATCAGTTTGCTTTGTTTTACGCATAATTTTAAGTTCTGTTCAAATTTAGTAAAGTCACAATCAGTATTATCATCACATATGTTTTCGACCAACTTATACAGTTTTTTGAAGTCTGTGGCTTCATATTGAACTAATTTTCTCTTTGGCGGTGTAATATTGTTAACTTCTAAGTATATTTGTTTGTGATCAGACATACTTGATTCTATTACTGCTAAATGAAATGCATTGTGTTTTATGTTTGTACTAACGTGATCCAATAGGGAGCACGTTGTAGTTGTTTGACGAGTACAGTGGTATTTGTCAATCTTGTTAATAATATGATAGCCGTTTTCTTTAACAAGGTTAGTGTAGTTTTTAGTACTTACGTCTGAGCTAAGTAAGTCATAGTTATAATCGCCAAATACGATTGCCCTTTTTTTACTTTCCAGTTGCAAAGAATAGTTGTTTAAGAAGTCCTGGTGATTAGTGCGGCCTGGTTTGTAGATTACACCTATGTCTAACTCGAATCTGTTGATGTGGATCCAGAGAAAGTGATTGTCATTTGTAGTCGTCTCTTCGACTAAGTAATGTTTTAGGCTATCATGGGCAAAAATTGAAACACCGCCACCTTTTGAATTTATTCTGTAATTGTAATAATGGGTGTAGCCCGGCAATATAAGAGTTTTAGCCTGATCCTCTGAAGTTATCCATGTTTCGCATAAAATAATAATATGGATTGTGGTATTTTGAAATGTTTTAATGATAGATGCCAGTTCGTCAAATTTTCCGGGCTTAACAATGCTTCGGCAATTAGCGTAAATACATTTTAAGGATTTTTTGGTCGTCTTTACGTTTTCATAGCTATTAGTGACTTGATGTGTAGTGAAATTTTGTGTTTTAACTAGATCTGTGGTGCTTGGTGTGTTTGCAAGTTGGAGTTTTTTGGAGGTGCTTGAGTTATTGTAGGGATGCCACGAACGTATTTTATTGTAAGATTTTTCTCACCATTTTTCATGCGACGATCCAGTTCATCTTTTAGTGATTTCATGTAACTCTGTTGTTGAGGTGTTTGGTCCGAAAAAATCTTGATGCCCTCAGGGCAGTTGAGTCTGTTACGTAAAATGAGTTTAGTTATTTCTTCTGAGGAAAGGCAAATCTTTAAAGGCCGACATTTTTCAGCATTGTACTTTCCTAATCGATATATGTTTGCTGGCACAGGGCAACTGCTATGTAGACGCTGAATAATATTCATGACCGCTAATTTATCCTTCTGTCTATTTTCCTCAGGAACATTAGATGATTGCTCTTGAATTCCTATCATGATTATATTTTTACTTCTAGTATTTCGCTCGTTTATCTCTTTTAGGATTTCTTCTTGTGTCTGAACATTACAAGTATTAGATGGAGACGAACTTAGTTGTTGTATGTTCTTTTGCAAAGTTTCTATCTTACTCTCCGTGATTGTATTCTGTTCTTGTATATTAGCAATGTCTAGTTTCATTTTGTCCTGCTCTTCTTTTACGCAATCTGTAATTTCTTTCATGCTATTCATTTGTTCTTTAATAATCGAGATGTCATTATGCAGCTTATTAAAGTTTTCAGTGTTATTAGACGTCATTAATGACATCATTTCAACTATTTGGGTTTGCAGACCTAGCATTTGTTTTTTCAGATCCACAAATTCGGACTTCATATCTGAGAATTCCAGTTTTAATTCTTCGGTTTCAGTCATTAATTTTCGTTTGTTACGAAAAGTTATCTGCGCCGAGTTTCCTGCATTTGAGACTTCCGTTGGTGTTAGTTCGGGATATGATCCACTTCGTGGCATACTTGGGCCACTTCCAGTAGGCGATCGCTGGACACTCATCTTGATCTGTGTAGTTGACGTGCAAGTCAGTCTGTAGGACACGCGCACAAACGTATAACGCAGTAAGTCACGCTACGTAGTTTATCAATTAGTTAGTTTGTTTTGTTAGAAATATGGTTCAAGTTGGATGGGTAGAGAATTTACAAATTTTAAATAATTATTTGCGACACGACCGCTCAGTACGCTTTTCACGACGCGACCATCATGATGGATAAAATAATGGATTTGATTGAGAAACGCCTACGAAAGGTCACCTGTCATTCGGATACATTAGCGTCATTAACATTTACCAGCACGTAGCGTATCAGACACGTACCGTGGCAGACAAAATAATATTATTGGAACGAAGTTCCTTATCGCGCGTTGTGAAAGGGGGCTAGACGGAAAAAATTCTTACGAAAAGTTGTCACGACACTTTTTGCTATAGTAAGCTATTGTAAGCTGTGCGGCGTGCGCATGTTTTTCTGTCTGTCTTTCTGTCTGTCTCTCTCTCTCTTTCTCTCTCTCTCTCTCTCTCTCTAGAGATAGAAAAAAATATTAATAAAAAAATATTATTATAACTTAAAAAAAAATTATTACAATTCCTTCACTAATTAATCGAAAGGAACTTCGTTCCAT
Source organism: Meganola albula (assembly GCA_936450015.1). Classification (NCBI taxonomy): domain Eukaryota; kingdom Metazoa; phylum Arthropoda; class Insecta; order Lepidoptera; family Nolidae; genus Meganola; species Meganola albula. Next base: position 8,062,193 of record OW388142.1, on the reverse strand, counting down.
CCGGGTGTCCCTTGACACCTCTCAAGTTTTTTTTAGAAAAAAACGTCAGGCCTCAGCCAAAGGTGTAAACAGAGATGACTATCTTCAACTTATAACTTTTCGCCGTCAATGTTTAGTTTCCGTACGTAATAAGCCGGACTTCGAGCTGCAATTAAGATTTTTTAAGTCTGCAAAGACTTTTCTAGATTTTTAAGACTCAAAATATCTTAGTTGCAGCTCGAAATCTTTTCGCTTGACCCGGGAATCGAACCCGTGAGCACGTGGTTATTAAGTGAACCCGCTTATCAGTGCACTGCACTTTATGTAGCTAATAGCTAGGTAGAAGAGCAGCGGTGGCGCAGCGGTATCGGCCTTGCCTTTCAAATATAAGGTCGCGGGAACGATTCCCGGCCGTACCGATACATCTTTGTATGAATTGTTTCATCTCCGCTGCTTAATATCGGTGAAGGAAAACATCGTGAGGAAACCGACATGTCTAAGAACTACTTATTCGAGGATACGTGACATCCACCAACCTGCACCTGGCCAACTTGTGTGGGTTAAGGTCTAAACTTTCTCAACTCTTGAGATAGTTGAGAAAAGACCCGTGCCTAGCTGTGCGACACTTAAAAGAGTCGAAGTGAGGTGAAGTCATTTTACAAAGCATAGCATTAATATAATTTTTTTAGCTTGTTTGGTCCCACTGCTGCTCCAAAACCTTCCTTAAAGCTTTCCAATTGTATCTACCACATACAATCAATGTTCGCGCCTACGAGACCGCGACACCCAAAACCGGTTAAGGCGCGGGGCGAGGGGCAGCAGCCTCCTGCCTGCGCCATCACTGCCTTGACCACCACCACTTGCTATGTGCCCGGCTACGAACTCGCGTCGCTTAATATTGTCGGGTGCGCTATAAATTATGTACAAGTAATACGCATTCCATTTTTAATTCTATATTATATCAATTTAAATTGACCATTTGTTTATCTTATGTCCTCGCTGACAATCAATCTAAAGTATAAATTAAATAACGCCTGACCCTCAATATCTATCACTTTTACAGTTTTCCAATAAAATAATCAGTATTTCCGTTTAAGTGCTACGAGGAAACCAAATTGTTCACAATTACACAAACACACAGACACACGCCTCAAACTTTTAACACACCACTCATAAAAACAAGTAATACTGATGGAAAAACCGCATCAAAATCTGTTCTTCCGTCTTAGTGCTACGATTCAACAAAATTGCTCACAAATACACAAATAAACAACACGCGTTAAACTTATAACACCCCTGTTTTTAGTTAAGGATTAAAATTTCTACGTATAAATCCCTTACAATAAGCTAAAATAAATTATGTTATGCTAATCAAATATTCCGTTTACAATATGCTAAAATAATACCAATTAATTATTCTCCTTTCTACATCAACGAACTAATAAGCTTCGAATGAATTTTCATTATCAGTTTCACTTAGATATCAACATGAATAATTATGTAAAATACGCTTCTCTATTATAATCAGTTATTGGCTCTCTTCAATGTTTCTCAAAGTTTGTGACAATGACCCCTTATAATACTACAAAGATGCAAAGAGATCTTAATTTGGATACTGCAGTAGTGCTATTATTGCTATTAATAAGTGATTTTTATTTGTTATTAAACTTAAAAGCCTCTATTATTTATTCTATCTGAAACAAAAATAATGTGGTCAGAAACTGGTCGAAAAATAAAGACTAAAAATTGGTCATTGAATGAATTACGCAAATCGTTTGACATTTACTACCCGACGTCTGACAGCATATTGTTGCGTTTAGGGAAAGAGCAATTTTATTTTATATTGTGTCTTCGTTATTTTTGTGTTGTCTTCCGCTTTGGTTGAAGATAAGGAATGGAAAACTATACTTTATAACTTCTCCAATCATCTAATAACATTCATGCGATCCAAGACAGTTTAGCTGTCTTGGAACTTGGCTAGGTTTCGAAACTCAGAGCTGAATCGACAACAGCACGCCCGAAAAGAGTACCTACTGATGTCGATTCTGAATAACATGATTAGGAATGGCAGAATTATGGTGGCTATTAATCCAATAATATATTACACTTACGAAACTCTAGGTGACAACAAACATTGGAAATAAATGTTACTAAAGTTTGCCTTTACCTGGGGTATTGTAGTTTTATTGCGTATGTATTTGGTTGACTTTTTCAATCACTTACAAGTCTCGGGTTACACATCGCACTAGCTGATTGCTCGAGCGAAACTGATGTAAGGGGACACGCCGACACTTTTAGCATTTTAGCCGGAAGTTTGATTGTTCTCCCCTCCGAGTTCCGCAAGTCAATCAATCGTAAGGGTTGGTTCGGTTTACAACAGTTCACGCATAATTTTCAATTGGTTAAAGTGACAGTGAAATTGCGTTATCTACCTAACTTTAAGATAACAAAAAAAATAAAAGTTTCCAACTGATAAGAAAAGTTGCAAAAGAATGCTATACCGTAAAAATACTGCTCACACAAGGCTGCCGTATTGTATAAGCCTAGGCTTAACAGACTGTTCACCACCACCACCACCTAAAAGTTTTGATATTATACGTTTTTAAGTATTATACTACCATAGAATTTTATTTTATTTTTGCTGATAATGACCTAACTTGTTATTTTCCATACCATTTCACACGGGCTTTAATCAGTGACTAAAAATGTTCTAAGTGTTCTGGCCATACTGGTTTAAAGTATGTTATGTCTTTGGATCTTTTATCTAACGTCTTCACAGCCTCACGCGACCTTAGCCATGGGTTTGGATCAGCTGTTATGCCATTTATGCACGTATCTCATAAAATCATTATTACAGTTACATCAACAGTCCTGATATGCTTTATTTAAGTAACACCACCTCCCAGACGAATAGGGTTTATTCTAAAACTAACCCATTACGTAAGTTTCAAAAGTTCAAACGGTTGAAAGTACAAGGCTGGCATCTCTATTTAAGTAAATCATCATTATTAGCCATATTATCAAAGTATAAGTGTTTCCAAGAATATCTTTGATGTGTATATTTTAATGTTTAACTTATTTACCTATGTTACATAGCCTCTAACCAGATCGGCCTATGGTTCTTTGGGAATTATGTTAAAATTTGAGAATCTCTGGATTGAGTTATGCTTGCATAAGCAAAAGGTAATTTTGGGAATTGTTATTATTAAATTATAACATACTTCATTAATATGGTAATTATTCAAGAGTTGGTAATGTAAGCGTAAGATAATGTTATGTTCATAAAAACATAGCCGATGGTAAAGTTCGATCATGAACTCCTAACAATTACAATTTATATTTATGTTGTGAATTAAAGTTCGTATTTGTTTGGGTATAGGTATATGTATTTAGTTTCCAAACAATGTAGACATATTCACATTCACCATTAATCGTTTGAAACAGCATACCTATACTGCCTTAATATTATTTTTCCTTTGGTAGTACTTCAAAGGATTTTGTAAAGGACAATTTTAATTTAACTACAGAGAAAAATTGCGTAGCCCGTGTGTTGCCAGGATAGGAAGATTTATAAAAACACTGGCGAATTACGATTCTGAAAAAAACAGAGACCTCGGTACGGGAGTTCGAATTACCTTTAGGTGGTTTTTCCTTTCGAGGAACGGGTTCTGAACTAATTAATGTTCTCCAGTTTCGCTAAAAGTTTTCATTGTTTTATTGATTCCAATGGTTGCTTTTAAAAGCAAAAATAAAAGAACAGAACAAATAATTAGAGGAGACAGGAGCAGTATTTGTCGTTACTGTTAAATGTAACTGTTATTTAAAAGTCACAGTTACTTACAGTGACAGACAATGTATTAAAACAGTAACTGTAGGTACAAAAAGGTAGTGCAGGAACGTGAATACTGTAAAAGAACTCCATTTAAAAATCTCGCATCGTTCAGTTTTCTCGCCCACGTTAGATTATTATTATTATAGTGAAAAAGCGAGTTGTTGTATTTTGTTACAGGAATATTAATTAGGTAATGACATTTACTGATATTTGAAACTGATATTTTAAATCACGGATACTGCTGTAACTGTTATATTTTTTTACCTAGAATAAATCTTTGTCACTACATAGTATAAAACAAAGTCGCATTCCTTTCCCTTGTATCCCTATGTGCGCTTCAATCTTTAAAACTACGCTAACGATTTTCATGCGGTTTTTTAATCATATAGAGTGATTTAAAAGGAAGGTTTATGTCTATAATACATGCATAATATAGTAGAAAAACACTGATAACTTTAGATTTTCTAATACGATGTCGTAAATTAACGCATTTTTTCGTGCTTACATTGCGAACGCTGGCTAAACCGTACGAGAACTATCAAAATAATGTATTACAGTATTGCACACCTTAAAAAGGTCAACCAAAAAGTCCGCGATGGTATATGTCTATCTCTTAACGATAACCCACAATAACCATTTTTTTATCTTTTACTTTCAACCAAAAGTAATGGCTTATTTACGAAGCGATTTTAAGCAATTCCGCATTAATCCTTATCTAATTAAGTACCTTAAATACATTGTCTATTTAATATAGATCAATATGGCCCTTTACAGCACATAATTTAAATGAATATTTCTGAAGATATTACAGATATAAAATAGCGGTGCGGCGGTACTGGCCCGGTCGCGCGCGGCGCGTGCTGTTTCTTTTGTCAAATGGCAAAAAAGCTGTTAACGTTGTATAAAAGGACATCTTGTAAATATACCTCAATATATTTCGTATCAGCATTGCACCCGTGCGAAGCCGAGGCGGGTCGCTAGTATTACTTATGCGAATAATATATAACTTCTATAGGAGTAACTTTACTAAACATCTAAAACAAGATTGAGTGAATCCTCAAATTGTTTTAATTTGCAATTGAACAGGTAAATGGTGCTAATGTCAGAGAGGATTAAGTTCGCATTCAGCAATTTAATTTGTAAAATTAATTTGCCTTTTGACATCAAAATACTCTAAATTTATTCATTTCAACTTAAGATTGAAAGAAGCCATATCAAATTACAATTGGAACACTTTTCATTCTGCGAAATTATTAGCTGGGTATAAAAATATTGAAAGTTGATTCCTTTGAAGTATTATTATGAAAGGTACAAAAATAAATTAAGCTTATTAAGTTGTTACGAAGCTTAGCAGACTTTTACGGGAATTTCTTAAAAATTTTTCCTCTTCTATAGATAGTTACTAAGAGTTTAAATGTAAAAATAATAAGGATTCGAAACGAGAGATTCGTGTAAATAGGTAAAATTTTAATACTTAGCTACAACGATTTGAATATAATCATCTATATATATTAAAATGAATCCCTATTTCCCTTGGTTACGCCATCACGCGTGAACGGCTGGACCGATTTCCTTAATTCTTTTATTAGAATATTCCTTAAAGTACAAAGATAATTCTTCGCAGAGAAAATTAAAAAAAAAACTATCTCTACCGAAACGGCTTGACCGATTTTTATGGAATCTTATATCTATATTCGATAGGTTTGAGAATCGGTCGTAATCGATTTTCGGACCTGGTAGGTGGTACTGCTTTACCAGGCAGGACGACGTCTGCGGGGTCCGCTAATTTAGAATATTTTATACTACCTGCTAATTCCCATGGCTAATAGGGCTTTGCACCGGACACGATTTCAGTCTACGGATAATTTTCTCCGGTTACATCTAATCTCCGGATATGACGTAGTTTTGTAATGAAACTTTAATATAATAAAAGTAAATCCAAGATACAAAATAATCTACCTCAATAAATAATCTAATACCTAAACATAATGAACTAAACTAAACGTTATGAACTGAAAGTTAAACCAATATCAATTGTGGTTGATTTGATCTAACAACCATTGGTTTTGGTTTAAAAGCACAACATTTTAACGGCATCTGGTAACAGTGCACTACGCCTGTCTTAAAATGTGAAACAGCTAGGTTATAAATATACTTGAGAAGTAAAGAGATGAATATTTTAACAAAGGTAATAACTATCCGGAGATTAATAAAAAAAACCGATTACTCGCTGAATCGGCAATCTCCGGAGATTCACCGGTTTTTCAGTCTCCGGAGCAAAACCCTAATGGCTAACCGCTTGAAAGTTAACTTGCTAGAGATATTATAGGACCCCGATTCTCTTAAGTTTTAGACATATATCTCGAACTTGACATAAAATGTGGATGTGAAAACGTCGTGAGGAAACCAGCATGTCACAGAAATAATTATTTGAGGACCTGTGACATCCCGCACTTGGTCAGCGTATGTGGATTAAGGCGTAAAACTCTCTCAGCGCCTAAGATAGTTGAAAACAGACCCATGCCCAGCACACAAAAAAAACACGTAGCCACTAAAAAGGGTTGAAGCGAGACTTAATGTCGAAAAAAATGGCGAATAACCATTGAAAAGTAATTTTTGTATTCTCACTAAGTCATGTTAGAGATAAGTATAGCTCTCAACGCACGACGTGTTGTCTATAGCGCTCGAAATTAATTATTATGTCGAAGTTTTCAATTGACGTTCTCCATTTTTGTTAAATATGTTGAGTTTATGTAAAAATAATATAATTTAGTGGGACATTAACACACACGGCCATCTGATCCCAAACTAAGCAGAGCTTGTACTATGGAAACCAGATAACTGGTAATATACTACGTATAATACTTTTCTTTTGTAAATACATACATAGATATAGATAATTACACCCAGACTCAAGATATACAGACATATTTAAACAAATGAATATAAATATTTAATATGTGTAATTTAGCTTATATCAAATTGTAATTTAAAACACAATGAAATTGTTTTTTGAATAAATAACTGAAATGAAATGAAATAGCAGCGCGTTGCCGACCCTTCAGATGTTGATGGGAAGTATATACCTCGATCACACCCAGGATCAAAATCAAGAGATGTTACTTTTTAAGGTATATCTTTAAATATAAAAATGAATCACTATTTCCCTTGTTCACACCATCACCCGTTAACTGCTGGACCGATTTCGCTAATTCATTTTTTTATAATTTCCTAAAGTACGAGGAGGAGAGAAAAATAATAAAAAATACCATCTCCTCCAAAACTGCTTGAACGATTTTTATGGAAACTTATACTTATATTTGATAGGTCTGAGAATCGGTCGTAATATATTTTCGAACCCGGTAGGTGGCACTGCCTTACCGGGCAGGACGACGTCTGCGGCGTCCGCTAGTTAATAATAACACATACGGCCATCTGATCCCAAACTAAGCAAAGCTTGTACTGTAGATGCTATATTTAACTGGTAATACTTACCACATATAATACTTTTCTTTTGTAAATACATACTTAAATATAGACAATTACACGCAAACTCAAGAGACAATGAAGAATGTGACATCCATCAACCCGCACTTAGTCAGCTTGTGTGGATTAAGACCTAAACTATCTCTACTTGTATGATAGTTTAGATAAGACCCGTGCTCAGCATGGTAGTGACAGTAACTGCAGGTTCAACTGAGGATCGAACCGAAGATTTATATGCAAACACTATGTAGATTAGCTAAATAATTGAAGTTTATAGAGTTTCACCAAATAACCGCAAATTAGGTAACAAGCAGTCAATTTATGGATCTGCTAAACATGTTCTATCATCAAGCAACAATTTTGTCAATCACAATTACATAGGTATTTCTATTCGGAATTTGTAATTGAAAGCCATTTATTTGTACAGCTGGCAATAATGTTTAGTCGGTAACATTAGTAAATTAAGTATCATTAAACCTTTAACATTTATTACGTTAACTATCGAATCATGTTCGATATCGAATCATGTATTACTAGCTTTCCGACCGTATGTCGGTTATCGAGTTAAACCATTGATCTCTTTTTTCGTAGTCGGATGAAAACTATCCTATGTGCTTCCCGGGTTTCGTACTAACCCTATACCAAATTTCATTTAGTAGCTTAGGCGTGAAAGCGCGACATGTAAAGTTCCTTTCGTATTTATATTACTAGTAAGAATATACAAATATAAATATTTCGTATTTATATTACTAGTAAGAATATACAAATGTTTTGGGTTATTTTTGTTTCCCTTGGTTAAGACTACACACATGATTTTAATTATTATTTTTGTGTGATTTCTTGTAGGACCTAAAGTTTCGTTGAAAATTAGATAATTTCGTAAAGCCTAGCGACCATAGAAACTTTCCGAATCTAGTCTTACACTCTGACTCTATAAACTTTTTAAATGTAACCTTGAGGCGTTAGAGGTTTCATGTAGTTTTAATATGCATATTATTACTCTTCTCTCTGTCTGTCTCTCTCTTTTATCTTATCCATCTTCTTCTTAAGACAGGACAACATTTGTCAGATCCGAGCAGCACACAGTGTCCGGCGTAGAACACGCCAAATGGACAAAAATGTATTTTCATAGTTTTGGAACTGATTACATACATAGTTTGATAAACAATGTCTCATCAGTATAAATGTTAGACGTAATTTTTGGAATGGTTGTTTACAGGTAGACAGTAGTACATAACTACCGGGAATACAATAGCAACTACTATCCACCTAGCTTGTTCTACGGCGTACAATTCCTTGACTTTGAAATCAAATCAATTTCGATTCCCGGTCGTGCTCATCTATGCGCAAATTGTTTCGTTACCGCTGCTCAATATCAGAGAAGATTAGACATCGTAAGGAACCAATCATAGTCTCAACTCGTAAAATAGTAGAGAGAAGAACAGTTGCCAACAGTAGGACAATAAAAAGGTTTGAATAGAACTTCTGTTTAATCAGCTATTATAATCACACGAATATTCTCAGTTTCAACGAATTAGAAACTATTGTAGGCTACATTTTTTAGTTGATTATTATTATATCATTAGACAAGAGTTGCTTTTTTTAAAGTCAACCTACTAATATTATAAATGTGAATGTTTGTTGAGATGGCTGTTTTGATGTTTGTTACTCTTTTGCGGAAGAACTATAGAACGGAATAAAATAAAAAACTAGTACCAAAATAGATTTTAGCCATAAGAATATCACGTAAGACTACTTTTCACGGATGCTATATTCTTTAAACCTTAATAAAAACTGTCACCTTATTCACCTTAGCTTCCGATTAAAAAAAACTCACATCCATTCGTTTAGACGGTACAAGGCAGTAAACTTGTACACAAGTACACAGATACACGCGGCAAACTGAAACGATTTCTTTTTTCGACGGAATTACAATAAACGTTTCTTCAAACGAATAGGTAAATTACTCTAATAAACACCTAATTTTCTCACACGATATTCCATTAATACTTAATAAACGATTTTCTAAGAATTTAACTGTTATTTGCGCAGAATATAGGTTAATTTGCCTTGTAAGTTACGTTGGATGAGCACTATAATTACCAATTATCTTGAAGTCGATCGGTCTTGACAGAATGCTTGTGAATTTGACGAGATATTCATTACGTAGAGAGGTGGAACCGATTATGTCAATCTTCGCTGGAGGGTGTTATGTAGGACGCATAGATTTATTATTATAATAGTTGAATTATGGTGGAATATGGTGATTTTATCGAAAATATTGCGTTTTAGGACGTCAGTGTTTTATAAAAATCTTTTAAAAGATAAAATACTTTAATTTAAACGTGACAATGGCGAAATCAAATGTAAATATAATATTTAAATAGAAGTATTCAAGCGTTTGACCTGTTTCTTTTTTACGCCGCATGTGGTGGGTTCGAATCCTATCCAAAACAAACATTTGTTAACATGTCAGTTTGTGTTGAGTCTGGATTCAAATATCTTTATTGAGTACCGTACGTATTTACACAAGACAAGTAGTATTAGTACAACAGTTATCTGGTTTCCAAGTACAAGATCTGGTTAGTTTGGTATCAGATGACCGTGTGCGTTAATATCCTAGGATTTGATATCATTATTCTATTTTAAAAGATTTTATTATAACACCAACCTTCTAAGATGCTATTTTTCTTTTGCATAGACCCACAAATATTAAAGGTTTAAAGATGTGATATCATTATTTTGTCGTTAAGAGAGATTTTTAGAGTTAAGATTTGTCACACATGGAAACAATTTCCTACAGAATACGCCGACTTGTATCGATCCGTCATTCAAAAAAAAGATTGCATTAGTTATAGTAGGTACTTGAATAAGCAAAGTGACTAAAAAACAGGTTGCTTTAGTTATCGCAAAAAGAAAGTTAGTTGAATAAGCAATGTGACTAAAAACAGGTCGCATTATTTATAGCAAGTAGTATAATATGCAAGACGAATAAATCGTATTGTACATATTTTTTTATTTTTTATTTGGCAATAAGCTTGAGCTTGACTACAATTTGCCTGATGTTAAGCCACGATGCAGTCTACGACGGGACGCGCCCGCCCAATATACCGATTCACTCGTTTGGACTAACTACACGCAGCGGGCTGTCAGCGCTTTACGCGTTTAATAAAACAACGGATTTAGGATGCTGATGGGGCTGTCTCGTTTCTGCAGTGTATCTGGTATGCTTGCTCATGCGCGCGTTGATAGCTATCATGCCATCATTAGAAAAATGGCTGCTTCGCTGCTGTGTAGACTGCGAACCAGCTCCAACTCCATCCTCAACGACATAGCATGGAGATACGACTCTCCATTGTTAATAGGAATTGTTCGTAGATGTTTCTAGAACTATAACCTAGTAACAAAATAAATGTTATTATAACTGTTTTAATTTAATAATCTTACTAACATAGTTATAAGATCTGTTTTCTTTGTACTAACACTATATGGATGTAACTTGTCCGAAATAAGTGTTATTTTATTCTATTTTAAATGCAATCACTTCAACCCTTTTAAAAACTAATCATTCGACGATGTGTGACATCCACCAACCCGCACTTGGCCAACGTAAATGGATTGAGGCCTAAACTCTCTTCACTCGTAAGATAGGTAAGAGAAGACCCGTGCCCAGCTGTGGTGTCCCACTTTTAGTATCCTAAAAGGAGAGGTCAAAAGTGGGCTAGAATTTTGAACACCAATGTGATATACCTCATTGGAAAGCTTATTTAATAAGCTGTTAGAATTAAACTAAACACGAATTTTAGGAGCAACCATTTTTGTAAAAATCAAAAAAATGTAATAGAAAAACAAAACGCACATTACCTTTAATTATCCGTTTCCTAAGCAGTATAAATATTGCAATCACGTCAATAATTGCATTCTGTTACAGTACTTTTCTCTTGTAATATTATTCTAGCTGCAGCTTAATGTAATTATGACGAAAAATATTTGTTATCTTATTAGTGTAATAACAAAACGCTTGGAAAAAAATATAATTACGGGAAACGTCAAGATGTCATTGTCATTGATCAGTTTGATTGACAGCGTCGAAATAATTTTGATTTTTTTGGTTGCTCAATTGTCATTTGACCATGGGGTTGCCAATTGCAATAATCATAATATTGCATTAAGGATTCTTATTTTCAATTTCAATTTTTTAAAAAACGGGGGGGTGTAAAATTATTTTAAATACACCAAAAAATTTAATAAATTATGCTCTATTAACCTATGTAACTCAGATAGCTGTTCAAATTTACAATTATTTTAATCCCAGGCTCCATACATTTTTTGAACGTCTCCTTTGTTAAGTTAAAGTGTCCCGTGACATTACGTTCACATAGTAGTTCTTAAAGCTTATAACATAAAAAACTTCTGCTCCTTAAATTTAATGCGATTTAGTTATGTATTTTTCTTTAATTTGATAAAGCAAAAATTACATGCCCAATATTTTTTAATAATCTCTAAATAACTATAACTAACGCACTAATTAAATTTTGAATTTCGTACCCTAGAACCAAGCCTATTGCTGTATAAAGTTCTACCAAATGTGCACCTGTGTCTATCTGTGTACCTAAAAGCCTGGGGCTTCGTAGTTTACACTAGTCGACGGGTTTAGAAGTGATTTTTCAAAAGCTAAGTAAAGTAAGTAAAGTAAAGTTTATTCATATATTAAGTAGTTACAATTAATAACTACTGAAGTGATAGGGATGGTTTTCAGCTAGCATGCATCAGGAGTTATAAAATATTTATTTTAGTTATTATGAGAACAAACAATTTAATCAATTTAAAATTATAGTTATCGCATATCTAATAAAAAATATTTATAGTTAGATATGAGGTTGTAAAGTCCTACGAATCTTAATAGAACTAAAAAGCCTTTTTTCTGCTATAGACTGTATTTTTTATTAGGAAATTATTACAATCTGTTTTAAATTAAAAAGTAGGTACTATAAAAAATTGTAGTATATTCCGAAAATATGGATATTTACCAATTCCAAAACTAGTACTAAACTTAAGTAAACAATGTACGATATACAATAAATCATTTTTATTATTTTTTATTCCCGAAAATTAAGGCTAAATCTACTTCTGCGACTGTGGTAAGTCATATTCATAAGCTGCACGGTAAACCTACACTGTCTCGGATCTCACACGAATATCAGAAGACAGAAGAAAAAAAACACACAGGAGAATTTATTTAGAAGTTACTAAGATAAATCTACTATCAACGAAAAGTTCACTTCTATGCTTGTGCTGATAAATGGATCAATAATTTGCGAAATATATGTACGCGGATAACTACAGACGGACTGCACCAAATTGGATCATTCTTTTTTATTGTGTTTGTTATTATTAAGAGAAGGTTTTGTGAAATAGGGTGCGTGCACCAACCAAGCAAAGCTGAGGCGGGCAGCTAGTAATTATACAATTGTTTGTGTGTTTGTCCTCTGACTCCTCCTAGACTACTGGACGAATTTAGGCGAAATTTGGTGTATGGTTTAAAAAGCTAATTGGACCCGGAAGGTGGCGCTACTGACGGTATATAACCAAATTTGTTATAAGTAAGACAGGGCAAAGTCTGACAGATCAGCAAGCTAAGTATAATAAATTAATCAAAATGTAAGATTTATTAAATGTTACAGATTAATTTCACAAATATTTTAACTGACTGCTGAGGGGCGGGCGGGTTGCGCGTTTCACCCTTATCTTGTATACTATGTTTGCAAATTGATTTAAAACTTCATATCTTCAAATCGGTCAGGTGATTGCTACGATTAAGGGGTTTAGTCATCATTACTTTCGTCTTATAAACCTATTTTTTTTTATTTAAAACAAGATTTGATTACAGATAACGGGACAGATGAAAGTAAAGAAAAGCTTGTAAAAAATGGCGGATTTTAGCACTGTTTTACTTTCGGGTGCCGCACCGCTGCACGTGGCTCCGTTGCAGCGATTTTTGAATCTTCTAATCATCTACAGACAAAATAATAAAGCAAAAATACAGTGACTTCACTATATCTAACGGAAGATGATATACTCAATTGTTACTACATTGTTTTTGTTATAGTGGTTTTACTGTCAATTTATTGAAAAGCGGGTTATTTAACCGATTACGCCGACTCGATGTATATTTTTTAACACTCTGAATACACGTAAGCGGATTCAAAGCGCTCTTTGACTTCGTACCGTAGCTGCCGCGCGTGGCACAGCTTTGCCGAGTTTTGAATCTTCTTATCATCTACAGTCAAAATAATAAAGTAAATAATACAGTGACTTCACTACATTCAACGGGAGACGATAGTTATAATCAATTATGATAGTTGTATTATGGTCAATTTATTGAAAAGCAGGTTAATTACCCGACTACGCCGACTCGATGTACATTTTTTTAACACTCTAAATGCACATAAGTGGATTCGAAGCGCTTTTTGCGCGTGGCCCAGCTGTACTGAGTTTTGAATCTTCTAATCATCTACAGTCAAAATAATAAAGTAAAAATACAGAGACATGCAACAAGAAACGTTTTAATCAATTGTTATAGTGGTTTTATGGTCATTTCTTGAAAATCGGGTTATTTATCCCACTACACTGACTTAATGTATACTTTTTAACGTTCTAAAAATATGAAAGCGGATTTAAAGTTCTTTTTGACTTTGTGTGCCGTACCGCCGCACGTGGCTTTAATGCAGTGATTTTTAAATATTCTACATTCAAAATATTAAAGTAGAAATACAATAACTACATCGATATACAACGGGAGATGTTACAATCAATTGTTATAGTGGTTTTATAGTAAATTTATTGAAAAGCGGCTTATTTACTCGACTACGCCGACTCGATGTATATTTTTTAGCACTCCGTAGCTTAAACGGCTAGATAAATTATTTTAGCTTGAGAGATGTTGTTATATTTGTCTTAATAATGCAAATGAAACTAATTACTATATTAAAATAAAAAAGCTTTTCACGCGGGCGAGTTATTTTACTGTCTGGTTTTAATTGATTGCGGTTCATAAAGATTTTTGCCAATGTTAATTTATTTGTTTATTTAGATTTATCTAGATTAACAGATACATTTTTACTCCATATTTATTACAATAATAAATTAACATGCGTTCTAAAATAGTAAGAAGTAATAAATATATTTTGAAATAAATTAAATAATTATTATAATTATTTCTTATTACTATTTTAAATAATAGAAATACATTTAAGAAGATTAAAATTATTTTAATTACACGTACCTCATTAAATCCGGTATTAATAAATTTTATTCTTCAGCACAAATTCTAAAAGCACAAATTCTTTAGATGTATGATAATCAACAGAGTACAATAACCGACGGCGGCACTACCCCACTACGCTACGGTACGCTGCGGGAGGCTGAACGAAACTCTACACGACTGTGAGGCGATCCGTGCCGATCCACTGGCGGTCTGGGCCACGCATGCGCGGTACGCCGTTGACTAACCTGCAATCGTCATTGCAATACGTATTCGATTTTTAATTCGACACCGCGTTCAGAGTATTATCTGCGGTTTTCGGTAGTTCAGAAATGAACAGAGTATTTCTTTATAAAACAGTCTTTTAAAAATTTAAAGTTATTTTTAAATTATTGTCTATATATATGGTTTACTGATAGAAAACTCATGTTTGAGCTAAGCTAGCCTGTGTACCTATTGTTTTTCCCTTATTTATAAATTGTCTGTGTAAATGGTTTAATGATCAATTTTTATTCTAAACTAGCGGATCCCGCAGACGTCGTCCTGCCCGGTAAAGCAGTGCCACCTGCCGGGTCCGTAAACAGAATTCTTATACTTATACAGAATACTAGACCAATAAGATTTCATAAAAATCGGTCAAGCTGTTTTGGAAAAGATTTTTTAATTTTTCTCTGCGTAAAAACTATCCTCGTACTTCAAGGAATATCCTAAAAAAAGAATTAGTGAAATCGGTTCAGCCATTACCAACACATTTTGGGATTCATTTTTATATTATTATTATAGATTCAAAGAAATTATTTAACACACGTTTATTAGTATTACGTAAATTGATCATAAGGATAAAATTAAAAGTTTTGTAACATTATCAAATGTAATTCTAATTTTCGTTTCTTTGAGCAGTATCATTGTTTAGGTAAAGAAAACCTTTATAATAAGGCTTGGACATTGTCGTTCACTGTACGAAACTTAAAGTGAACTTGTTTCGCTGAATCGTTCCACAGTTCCATTATTATAGTAAAACAGAGGTACCATAAAATGCTATAAAGTTGGATAAACCACGGCCGGAGTGATAGCGATACTGCAGAACTAACATATCTAGGTAGACTAGGTTTCATACTGAGAAACGAAAAAGATTTCAAGAATGTTGATGTTATCAAGCTTATTTACAATGCTTTAGTCCGAAGTAAGCTTGAGGCAAGTGCTTGTGTGTGGCATCCCCATGGAAAAAACTATTCTTATTTATTAGAAAAAGTCCAAACAGCATTCCTGAGATTTCTCTACAAGCGTGTGTGTGGTTATTACCTTATATGTATCCCACTAACTATCTCTTTGATACTCTGGGGATCAACTCTCTTGAGGTTAAAATATCTGTCGACCTAATTTTAACAATGTGTAAGATTCTTCGTGATTAGATTGACTCCCCCGAAATAATTAATGAGTTATGTCGCTTAGATGTTCCTAATGATTACCAACGCGGTCGAAAACACAGGCTTTTCGCTGTGCCAGTATGTCGCACTGTGGCGCGCAGTGAGTCCCAAGTGCCGCGTAGCCTCACTTCTCTCAATGCTCTCTTGGACTTCAACTAACTGTGATGTGTTTGCGGATGGTTGGAAGGACATAATATCAATGTGTCAGGAGTATTGTGAGAAGAATATATAAAAGGATATTATTACTGTTCTTATATTATTTTTAAAGTTATTACTGAGCAATAATTGTAATTGGCGCTTTGCCGTTTTTATTGTAAAATAAATATTTATTTTTGTATAGCCGCCTTACAAACTCTATAGAACCTAGATTTAAATACATATTTATTGTAATAATGAAACTATGCTGAATCTCATATATGTAGTAACGATAAAAACAAGAGAGAAAACGTTTTCATAATTAAAGATACGCCTCGTTAAAATCCTGCAAAAGTGTAAAACGAAATGACATTTCCTGAAGCCAATTAGCGTCTTGTTTGTTAAAACATTATTCTTTTAATTGGGTATCTGTAATACTTAAAGTATAGAATGGCAAATAATGATGTCTGTAATACGCATAAAAAGGCAATAAGGTAGAATTGAGACAACGCTGTGGAAGACTACGTATTCATCTATTTGAGCGGAGATTGTAATATTAGTTTGTAACAGCACTTTATTGAAAACGCAGCCCTACATTGAAATCTGATAACTAAGCAATATCTTAGTAATAGACTAGGTACATTATGTTTAGATGCTATTGTCAATATAATTACTATTATTAGTAACATAACTTAATTAATTGGCGTCAAATAACTGCTATCAATTACTCAGACTGTGTGGTTTCCGGCATAGAGAAAGCTAATATTATGAAGTTTATATAGACACGTACTATCTACTAATAAAGTTCGAGTAAGAGCGACCTTGCGTGTGCCTAGGCAGCTTAGAGGAAAGCGTGACAGCCTAGTGGTGGCAGGTTCGAAACCCACACTGGGCCAAAAAGGTTGCTACGTCTTCTTTCTCTGAGATTTTCAACACTACTGCAAACTTAACACTCCTACAAGCGTAGCACTGCTACAAGCATTGCTCTACTGCAATCGTAGCACTGCTAGAAGTGTAGTACTACTACAAGCGAGCATAGCACTACTTCTTGCGTAGCACTACTACGACGGTAGCACTATTACAGCCGTAGCACTACTACGACTGTAGCAATACTACGACTGTAGCAGCTCTACGCACGTAGCACTACTACGACTGTAGCAGTACTACGACTGTAGCACTACTACGACTGTAGCAATACTACGACTGTAGCACCTCTACGCACGTAGCACTACTACGACTGTAGCACTACTACGAAGGTAGGTAGGTAGTGCTACGGTCTACTTCACTTTTTATTACTTTGACTATTATAGTTCAAGTAACGCAACCTTCGTATAATATCCTATAACCTATCATAACAAATCTACAAAAGTAATATTACTACATTTATTACTGTATTCATATATTCAGCTGTCAGTTCCACTTTAGACGTGTTTTCGCATAACAATTAAGCAGCTTCATGTCAGAGGCCTTGAATACGAACTATTATTAGAAGATAATATTATTAGCCCTATGTAGGCTCACTGTCCCAGCGATTACGATATTGTGTCACTTCATATAACGTTCACTTAATATATAAATACGAATAGACATCAAACCTAACTGTAATTTACGGCGTAAATATCTTTGGGAACGTTATTGTCAGATATAATTAGGTAATTTCTAATACTAATTACTCAAGCATATTAGTGATATGTTAGCAGAAATATTTTTGTCAAGTACTTGTCGCCCCCGCTTAGCTGTCGCTTATTTGTCAAGAATACCTATTCTGTGAAATGTTGTGGTATTTGCTTATATTTACGCGAATACCACACATTGAAAAAAAAACATTTCTCTCGTAACTCTAAAAAGACTGAAAACTTCGCGATATAAAATCTAAAATAAACCACGATAGAATCGGTTGTAATATAATGTTTATATGTATCACTCGTGTATGAGTGTATTTGTTTGTTGCCACATTGTACCTAAAGGAACAATACTATTTTAACGTTGTTTCTTTTATTCCAAATCTGAAGTAATAAGTATGATTTTTTTTACAAAGATATGCGTCAGGGCTTTTAAATATTTTATTTGTTAAATTTTTTATTAGTCAAGTACTTAAGTGAGTTTATACATCTAAAAAGGTTTATTAATAATGTGTCTAATGTACCTTTGTCTGGCTATAGCTGGAAAGAGACTACACCGAAATGTATTAGACAAATCTTTTTTATTTTCCAGGTTGTTCACCTCGCTCGCAAACAGTCAGCTTAGGCGAATGGTCATTATCAATTGTAGTACCCTTAAACACCCACATTCTAATGCGGATAATCCTGCATATCTTACCTATCTTAAGATTCCTTTATGTAGTTATCCCTTGTTACCTTATCTGGTTGAATTTGGGTTGAATCTCAACAGGCTTACGTTGTTTGTTACATCACAACTACTGAACCTCTGTGGAACCTCATAGACATTGTCTCCTGATGTAACAATGACAATCACAGACAAGCGACTTGAGTGACGTTGTAAATTTTACAACTGTCAAAATCAGAAAATCTAAATCTAAGGTGACTGAAGTGACACCTAACCGTCTGTTTAGGCAACAGTACGTAAACTATAATTGTTCTTAGGTATAATTAAGAACCGCCTCTTTTGATGTCAATGTACAAAATAAATTTATATTTAGTTACTAAGTAACTGTAGTCTGTGTAAGTACTCAGCCTGATTCTACCCTCTTAATAGACTATTAATAATAATGTTACATTTTATAAGCACTTATTAAATAGGTTAATGTTAGACTACGCTACGTTGTAGCCTCTATCGCCTCGATAGCGGCCTCGATCCTAGTGTTTATACCGCTTGTTACTCTCTACTTAGAAAATACATAGCGCCTATATCATACAAAGATGTAGGTTAAGGTAAATATCACTCACCTTCAGCCAGCTAAAATTTACCAATTACAAAGTGAACTGGAAAGGGTACATCATACCTTCAATTATACGTTATCTGAGCCAAATGCAATGGTATTGTAAATCAATTAGAAAAAGCACCCTACGCAATATTTTTGTTATTCATTTGTCACATTTTCAAAGAGAGTTAAGAAAATCAGCAATTAGGGTTGTGCGACGATAAATTTTTGCATAAATGTAGCACATCAAAAAACGTATCAAAATATAATGCAAATTAATTTCTGCATAGTCATTCACCTGATGGCTTCTGGTATAGCCATTCCGGTTCGACAAATAGTAGACCCACACAGCCTCTACGCCGCGCCCATGACCACACGGGGAGCGATACGTAAAGCAAGCTATTATATACAAAACGCACACACCAAAGACCTTTCCTCCGTGCCTTTTTTTTAAACTTAGAACTCTTACTGTTGAACTTCAAATTGACATTTCAATATTATTACGATCCGTTTGTATGGAAGTATAAAAAAGTGTTGTTTTTAGACCATTTCATTTTCATTATTTTAATTTTACTGTATGTAAAACCGATCCTCGTACGTCAAGGAATATTCTAAAAAAAGAATTAGCGAAATCGGTAAAGCCGTTCTCGAGTTTTGCGCTTAGCAACAGATTTAGTGATCCATTTTTATGATATAGTTAGTTAGTTATTTAGTTATAGTTGCTAGTCTTTCGGTCTTTTATCGGATATACTTCGGAGAGTGTGCATTACACAATCTTATTCCCCATCCTCGTTCTTCCATCGGACAATTAGAGGTACGGCTATGCGCCACCGTTATATGGTGGAAATTCCACGAATACCCACAAAGCGCTTTACTTCCACTTCTGACCGAATCTGCCGGTCTTCAAGTCACAAGTGAATCGGTATTTACTGGGTAAGCGCGTTACATCGTAGACTGCATCATTTCTTTACAACAGGCAAGTTGTGGTCAAGCGCAAGCCTATTTTAGGATAAAAATAATATAGAGAATTGCTATGCTCCTTATGTTATTCAGTAATTGTACTCCCTGATGCGGTTGGGAGCCTATAGTCAGTTATGTTTGTGTCATTTTCATTTTGCTGTACTCTCTGGTGTTGTTAGAAGCTCGTGTTAACCTCAAAGTTACTACTAGACATCTGGTTTCCTGTATGTGCACCTTTATAATCATAACTTCTTAACGGTAATCTGTCATAAAACTGTCTTATCGCAAGTGGTCGCTAAGCTTTACTCTGACTTAGCACCGTAAATAAATAATTACCTTACAACAAATCGTTCACTTTGTAAGTCACTTGTCTGAGAATATTAAAACAATCTAGTACTTAATTGTTCTCGAACACTCTCGAACGAAATGACGTCAGACTTTACATCGGCTTAAATATTTACAACTCGTTTGAAGTTGCAGGGACACTCACAACTTTGACTGCAAATGATGAATAAAAAATTAGGCACTGTCTGTTTGGTGAATTCTGTAAAGGTTCTAAAAATATATTCTATAAAGTTACACGAGCTACATTTCAATTAGTGGATTCGTGTGGCTGCGATAAGAGGCTACTTGCCTTATGTCAAATGTGCAATAAATAAATATTATCTGTAGTACTGATTTGAATTAAAAAAACAAATGTCAGGATCACAAAGAAGTTCACACTAGTCACAAGTCCACAAAGTTAAATGTAACATGTATATGTTACACTTAACTTTGTGGGAGGTTAAAATAAGAACAGAGCTAAATTTTTCAAACTGCAAACTAGGTTAGGCCTAGAAATTGCATTCTTCATGAAACGGATTGAGAATCTAACACAAATCCCTGAGTTTTGTATAAAAGCATTGTGCCGCCTTATTACCTATGTTCTAAATACCGCTCTACTGGGCTAGTGGTACAATTGGAATTCTTTGCGGAGTGAAACGGAACTTATCCTCTACACATGAGTATTTCGGCCACAGTTATAGGCCATCTCATATGCCTCGACCACAAAAGTACCGCTGATCCTGGTCTGTAAAAGTAACAGTGACGTGGCAGTGGATGGTAAGCAAAAAAATAAAAAGATCACAGCCATAACCTTCTTTCTTACTTTAGCCTGGCCTTTTCCTGTAACGCAAGGTGGTGTTGGTGGTGTTTCCTCTGTTGGCTTTATCTTCTGCATCTTTTATTTAATTCTAAATCCAATCTCTAAACTTAAGTTGAAGCTTTATTAACCAAGTAGTAGCTGCACTATCCCTGGTCTTTGGAAATAGAATAAGGCAATTTTACCATGCAAATTGGCATGACTAAGAAATGACCAATCGAAAACATATGACACTCATTTCGTGCGAAAAATGAGGTTCAGGTTTACAGAAGTTTTGAAATTGACAACAATAAAGATTCTGACGTGCTCTTTCGGAATTTCGACTTTGCCACCTTGCATCTTGTACCGTCAGGCCGCCATTTTGAAAATAACAGCAATTAGAGAATGATACAGCTATGCAATGGCTCTAATATTTTTCTGAAGAAAGTGGTGATCGGCTAGTATGCTCAAGATTTAGTTGAATTTACATCGCATTATGACAGTTATAATTAAATATTCCACAAGTTAAACAAGAGGAGCTCGATTATAAATATATATTGCTACCAAATTTGTTGTGATATAAATGTTGACGGTGACATACCTAGTCAAAATAAACGTATTCTTCAAAGTGGAATTTAGGAATGGTATTTCTAAAAAATATCCTACAGAGTTGGATAGTTGCTTGATTTGTAGGTAAAGAGGGAGGCTTGCTACGAGGTAACGCATTCCATAAACCCTGTTATATCATACCTAAAACGCATACTTACGCAAATATTTTCTTTATTGAACAAAAACTATGCGTTATTTAGTTTGCAGCGCTGATACAACATTTTTTTCCAGTAGTTTTACTACGGACGTGCGGTCTCACAGGTCACTTGCAGTTTGATAATTGCGTGAACCACTCCTCCCGCTTACCTCACGCCTCGGTCGGCCTCAGTAGATTCGGTTTTAGTTTTCCAGTTTATTAATAGTACCTAGTCTGTGGTTTTAGTGGCGAAACAACTGTTGACAGCGAAGTTTCTGTCGCCGATAATATGTGGCGCGAGCATTTCACTTTATATTTTGAATGCGGTCTGTGAGGCCGCGCGTGCACGTTTGAGGTGATGTCGATATTGTTGTTCCTACATTGTTAGCTTTCCAAAGTGAAAACTTCTTTAGCCGCATTGGGCACTTTTTGGTAGGGAAAACCTTACTGTGCGCGTCACCGACATGCTCATAACTGGTGAATGCGCGCTGCGGTCTGAGAAATTGGATGGGTGAAATTCGTGAGTTCACAATTTTTACTTCTATCAGTACACTAACTGCCAATAATTTTTTTAAATAATTGCCGACAAAACCACAGATAGAACATTAAAAACGGACGTAAGAACACAACATAAAAGCAGCAACCCGTTCAATAATCGACCGCGCTATGTGTTGTTTGACCTCGTCGATCCGAACTAACGAACTTAACCGCGAGCTACGAACCGTGGGTAGAATCCAATTTCATCATAATTGGTTCCACCGTGATTGAGTGACAAAAACAGAAAATAAACATAATTTATACCTTAAAATCCTTTGTTTAGTGTCACACTGCTTGGAAGAGTTGAGAGAGTAGGTACCTTAGCCTTACAAAATTTGTGTGGATAAACTGTTCAAGTTTTTTGAGTAGCTTTTATTTACGTGTGCATTTGAAAATATTCTTTAACTTTTACATCACCAAAGATTATTATGCTTTGACCATTAATCTGAATATGACGGGGTCCCCTGGTGGTGCAAATTGAGAAACAATAAATTGGTGGTATATATATATAAATAGACCGTGGTTAGTGACCATGCAACCATACAAATCCACACTCTGACCCATCTTCTCTAACGGTGGCTACGGTTAGAGAGGATGGGTCAGAGTTTTTACTCCTTTATGGTATCCAACTCCACATATGGGGCCTAATTCCATTGTCACCTTCCCACCGAAAATCATTCGTAAGCATCGTAACTAGGCAAGTGAGTTCCATGGTAGACCACAACATCACTTACGCAAGTTGTAGTCAAGCGCAAGCCTATAAAAGGATTACAAGCCCATAAAATACATTAATACCCGCGAATTTCCCAGTAAATATAAATTCCTCGTTAAAATTATGAAGTACAAAACAAATTGAACGAGATAATTGATGCTCAACTTCGGGAAAATGAAAAGGTTTTCGATAATAACTTAAATTAATATAATGCGTTAATTTATGTATGAAGTGAGCCGCAATTAATTAATAAAACTGGTGGACTGTGTGTGCTAATTGTTTTGACATTTATTGGATAGTTCGAATACAGGATTATCATATGGGGTGAAATTGTGACGCAATGTAATAGGCAGTGAATACTGACATATACGAGTATGTTATGAATTCATTAACGTACCATCTATTCTAATATTATGAAGCTGAAGAGTTTGTTTGTTAGTTATTTGTTTGTTTAATCAAAAGCGCAAAACTCAGAAACGTCTAGTTTGGATTAAAAAATATTTTAATATTGGATATAATGTCATAAAGCCTAAAGCTGCGTATGTGGTCTACATACGCAGCTTTAGGCTTTATGACATTACGCTGCGACCAATAGAAGAAAAGTAGTAATTTTTGCGTGCGCTGCGTAAACAGTTGACATTACGCTAAAATTGTTCCTCTATAATAGTTCTAGAAAAAACTACAAGACAGAATATTAGTAAGTTAGTTTGAAGCGTGCTATTGTAAGCATTCGACGTCCGATATGTGCGCCTATTTTGCGAGATTGGGCTGGCGATGCTTTTGCCAGACAGCATAAATATTATTATTATTATGTCTACTTTTAAAAATTCACTCAAAAGTTGGAAAATAACACATTATTTGTGGAGGAGTCTTATCAACATGATTTTAATCCTTATCCATATTTAAATAAATCACTTCGTATTCAAGTTTATGTTAGTATCTGTGAATAATGTTTTGAATTACTCAAAAATATACGATTCAACAATTCATAAATTAAAAAAATATATTAATTAAGTATAATATTCGTTACAATATCCGTAACATTCCTAGTACCCATAACACAAGCAAATATAATTGGGACTAGATGGCGCTGTGTGTATGCGTGAAAATATGTAATTTAGGAAACAGAGCGCTCTATGACTGTGTCTCTAATGGATTTAATCCCCGACAAAAAAAAATGTTATTAGTTTAAATCGTGTTTTTGTGTATCTGTGTACAAGTTTGTTGCCGCGTAGCGCTGATAGACTCATTTTAATGCGGATAATGATGATGAGAAATCTAGCTTTGTCTATTACTTAAGTGTGATGACCTTCTATGTGCAACATTTATCTGTGTGGCTATCTGTGGGTTGTTGCGGCATCATAGCTTCCAAACATATGATTCTGATTGTATGCTTTGCTAAAACAGACTTGACAACAAAGTATCGCAAGTACTTACGATACTTAGAACACTCGGTCATGAGGTCATAAATCGGTGAGTACGGCAGTGCCCCCGCCAAGTCGAGCGCGAAGATAACACTGCCGTACCATCCTTTACTGCAACCATTTCGTCGCATATTCAGGCCCCTATTTGAGAACCTCTGGATAAATTTTTGTCTATCAGTAAGCTATTATCACATACTTAAAATCCAAAATTGTCATTGCAAAAATCCAGCGTAGTGGGACACATCTTCTAATTTAATCTAGCCTATAGCGTCCCACTGCTGGCCGAATGCCTTCCCTTCTGCTTTTAATACGCATATAAATAAAATTAAACGAAAACTCTGGATAAGACTAGACTGGCTTTCATACCTATACTTACAAGTTTACAAGAAGAAATAGTCGAACGATTAACTTTATTCTACTCGAACATTATACAAATTATATAAAACGGGGTGTACCTCATAAATGTTGACTTCAAGAGTATAAAAGCTCAAGCTTCACCGATCATCGAATACAACCGGCTTAGGCGTAAATACCGCGACGATCTTTCAGAAATGAAACCGTCTAAACCGCCTAAAACAATAAATAATGAACTTGAATGGGCAATACGAAAAACTGTTGCTACTGTACAAGAATCAGAATCGGGAAAAAATAAAATAATAATTTGTAATAATAAAATAACTACTCCCAAAAAGAAAAAAATGTGTCAAATAAGAAAATCTAATGAAATAAATCAATATGCCGTTTCTACAAAAATAAGTGAAATCCCACCAAAAACACTGTAAAAAAACTAGCCAAGTCTCGATGGAGATGCTTGTTTATCTCTAAAAAGTAATTAAATCTAGTCAAAGTGGTGCCAAGTCTAAGGTTCCTTACCGCGATTTCTTTATTATTATAGTTAACTAGCGGACCCCGCAGACGTCGTCCTGCCCGGTAAAGCAGTACTGGGGCCGAAAATAGATTACGACCGATTCTCAGACCTACCGAATCGGTTAAGCTGTTTCTGAGGAAGTTGTTTTTTTTTTCTTTGCGTAAGAATCTTGTACTTCAAGGAGTATTCTAAAAAAACAATTAGCTAAATCAGTTCAGCCGTTCTCGAGTTATGCGCTTACCAACTCATTTTTCGATTCATTCATTTAATTTTTTCATTTCTTTTTTCATTTTTCAATTTTCTTTGCTATAAACCTCACGGAGCCCGAGACCTTTCCAACGAATGCAAAACCGTGGAAATCGGTTAGTGCGTTCTGGAGTTATAGCGTCAGGAAGGAAAACCCGACTTATTTTTATATAGTAGATGTTGTGTGACTTGGCCGTTCAAAGGTATATAAGGGTACAAAACCAGGTGCTCCATGACACCATTGCACCAATCTGTCGCCAGTATCGCTACCCATTGACGATGGAAAATTGCCACTTAGAAAACGTTTATTGAATAAACAGTCAATAGTAATAAAGAAATCTCAGTAAGGGGCCTAAGACTTAGCACGACTTTGTCTAGATGTCATTACTTTTTAGAGATAATCATGCAGCTCCATCGAGATTTGGCTAGTTTTTTACAGAATGTTTTTGATGGGATAAGGTTTTTATAACAACACTATAGTGGCCCGCCCCGGCTTGTTGAAAATATTAAAGGTTTAACATATTTTTAGTAAACCAAGTATGTTAAAACTTTAATATTATTGTCTAATACCCGTAATAAATCCGTGGAAAGCTGGGGCAGACCGCTAGTGTTGTTATAAAAACCTTATGAATATAAACAAGTTCGTAGATTTCCAATATAAAACATATTAAAAGGCGGGTTCAATATAAAAACCCATATTGTAACGCCATTCCTTTTCAAAGTCACTGGTTTCATTAAATTTTGTTTTGTATAACGTTCAGAGTACATCTTTAAAGCACTGCAAATACAAAGACAATTCAAATCCAATTTGCACCTTTGATATCGCAGTCTACTTCAAAAGGATGGAATGGCGCGAGTTTAGTGATGTCACTTAACTGTCAAGGAAAAGTGGAACAAAATTGGACCTAAACGATGCAAAAGTTCTTGAGATTGCTTTTATGATAAAGTTATACGTTATATAGTCATGGAATGCAAATGAATTTTCATTTAGAAATATGTGCTTTGTAGTATTTCTTATATTTGAACTATTTCCTTTATCGCAGCTTACTTCTGGTCTAGCACATTTATATAAATGTAGTTTAATTCAAAAACAATGCATCTCTTAATCTATTCTGAAACAATCCATCTTTAATATCGCAGTCCACTATAAAAGGATGAAATGGCACGAGTAAGGTGGCGACACTTAACTATATGTCGGGAAAATGGAAAACAAAATAGTACATACACATGGTGTTAAAATTTTTACTTTTATAAGTGCATGCACATAAATAAATTTAAATTGAAGAAAAATAAGTTATGTTCCATTTCATAAAAATTTTGAATTTTAATTTAATAAATAATAAAATAATTTTAAATACAGAGTACATAAGTAAGTACGAATGAGTTTAAAATTCTACCACAACATAATTGTGCCAAAAAGTTGTAACAAAAAGGGACACCTCAAAAATGTCGTAACTTGGGATTTTACTCTGTAGTAACATCACTATTTTCACATACTTACATGTCTAACCTCGTTTAGTTTTAATTACGTCGGTGTACTTCTAGAGTGAGTGAGACAAGTATACTAACTGCCAGAAACATCGATTTTCGTTAGTAGCTATGCAAATGAGTTGAGTCTTTCCTATCGTATTTTTAATTAGTAGCAATTTTAAACCAGCACGAAGGGATAATTAGAGTCGATCTTAATTAATTCGTCTCTACTCGGTGTGTCGTGACCCTAAATTCTTGAGGTAGACATAATGAGTGACATAATGAAATAGATGTAATTTGTTTTAGCGAACTTAGGAAGTTTAAAAGCGTTTCCTTACTTAATTAGCGAAATAGTGTAGTTGTTAATCAAAGTCAAATTAGGAAATGTATCTAATAATGCACAGGTGCGAGCGAAAGCATATTACATACCGGATGGAAGGGACCGCCCTCCATAAAATGACATAGTGAAATTCGTACTTATATCAAACTCAGATGATTGGTACCTACATAAAATTAGTTCAGGAACTGTATGGGTATCCGATAATCGTGCTTTGTTTTTTTAACTTTCACAGAAGTAGCTTTCCGCCTGTGGCTCTACTCACGCATATTTCGATCATTACGCTAAACCCTTAATCTTTTTCTATGCGGTCAGATAAAAACTATCCTAAATCTTTCCCCTGGACTCAAACTATCTCCATACCAATTACAACCAAATTGGTTCAGTAGTTTCGTAGTGAAAGCGGGGCAGACAGACAGACAGACTTATTTTCGGACTTATAATATTAAGTAAGAATGTTCGTATTATCGTTATTTTTGGAAAACTCTTATAGCAAACGGCCCACCTCTCCATGGTGGGGTTAGTCCTTGCCACGCATTCGCACCACGTCATTTTACTCATCGTTCATTAAACCAATGCATTGCTGTGTCTAGTGCTGCGTATAGAGTAGTAATTGTAAATTGAAATAAAACAAATTTAACTAATTTTTTTTTTTACTGAATTCAAAAGAGTCGAAAAAATTGCGATGTAAAATTGTTCTAAATAACGAACTGAATGCACCCTCTCAGTTTTTTGAGGGTTGTCCCTACCACCCTGTATGCATCCTGTGTTCCGCCCTTACTCTAAGAGCCGGGTACCTAGAACTTAAGACTGGTAAGAGATCAAGCTCAACGAAGTAGTTTAAAAAACTCAGTAGGCTCTTTTCTTTTAATGAAGTGAATACACTATGCAGCTCTTTGATAAACATTGACCTTTGAGCGTCAGTCAAAGACTACGGAATAGAGATAGTTGCCTATAATTGGTGCATCATGTAGCAGAAAGTGAACACAAATTGAATTAGCAAGTAAACGCCCACTGTGCAAATATATTCCTTAGAGCACTTTGAGTAGAATGTGAACACTGAAACCTAGTTAGAACTTCGATACTAATGAAATTAAACACGTAAATATGTTAGCTAACCTTTCATAACTGATGACAGTATTAAAGCGAAGACTATGTTGTTTAGTTTGCGTCAAACAGACGTTACTTAACACGATTAATAACTTTATTGCATCATTGTTTCAGGATGTAAAATACTATTCCACGTCAACCCCTTTTAGTGCTGCTTGTTGTACTGCTGGGCACGGGTCTTCTGTCAACTATCTAACGAGTTAAGAAAGTTTTTAGGTCTTAATCCATACATGCTGGCCAAGTGCGGGTTGGTAGATGACGCATATCTTCGAATGATTAGCTCTTAGACATGCCCGTTTCCTCACGATCTTTTCCTTCACCGATTTTGAGCAGCGGCGATGAAACAATTCCCACAAAGATGTGTGGGCACGACCGAGGATCGAACCCGCGACCCGTACCGCTGCGCCGCCGCGGCCGCTGCCGTTGCTCCTATTGCAATGTAAATAATAATAATGACCACCTCGATAGTCCAGTGGTGAGCGTGTTCGCTCGGGTCGAGCAAAAATACTTTTCTATTATACTTACAGCTCGGAGTTTGGATTTATTAGACCTAAACAACGCCAAAAACTGGCTGATATTTACCTCTGCCTACACCTTGGGGTAATACAGGCGAGATGCTATGTTGTGTTAAATAATAAAATCCTTCTAGCCAAATTATGGGTATGAAGGCGACTGTAGAGTCTTGTATTCTGGCATACGATAAATCTTCTATATTAAAAAAACGTCAGTTGCTGTTATCTAGTCTCGCTAAAACTCGAGAACGGCTGAACGGATTTATCTTATCTTGGTCTTCAAATGTTCGTGGAAGTCAAAGGAAGGTTTAAAAGGTGAAAAAAATTAAATAATTGCCGGGAAAACCATAAAAACAGCAGTCGATAGAGGCAGTACGAAGTCTGCCGAGTCAGCTAGTCCTACTTTAATCCTAAGTCTTATCCTATTCTACTATCTTGTCCTATCCTATCCTATCCTACTAATATTAAAAATCCGAAAGTAAGTGTGTGAGTGCGTGTGTGAATGTTTGTTACCACGTATCTCCATAAACGCTCATTCGATGTAAAAGAAATTTGAAATGTAGGTAGTACTCTAGAATAGAACAAAGGCTAATAATATTTTCAAAAATCATCCCCTAAGAGGGTTAAATCGAAGGATGAAGTTTGTGTGGAACTTTTTTTCCTTGGTCCTATTCACTTAAAATTCGTAACACATAGACCTTAAGACAAATAATGAATCAGGTGTTCTTTATTTTTCCAAAAATACCCCCAAGGGGGGTAAAAAATTAGTTTTATTGTAAAAATTAAAGTTTCCCTGGATCTTTTTAGTCCCTAGTCCGATTCACTCCAAATTCAGCATACATAAACTTTAAAAAAAATCATGAAATACGTGTTTTTTATGTTCCCAAAACTACCGGTGGGGGTGTAAAATGAGTTTATTTGGAAAAATTAAATATTCCTTAACTGTTTAGTCTGTGGTCCGACAACCAACCCCTGTACATTTATGAACATGCCCGTGGGAGCTTACCGATTTTAAGGCGTTTTTTGCTATTTTTAGATTAATTAATTTCAATAAAAAAGTAACATAAAATCGGCAAGCCCCCACTAGCATGTTTATATGACAGTAGTGAGAGCTGTCACAACACATATACATCTAAAACAAGATACTATCCTCGAGGCATAGTAACAATCATGGCATTGCGTTCAAGGTTAATCGGTTTAATTAAACCGACTAACACTGACTGACTAACCCAAACTAAACAGAACTTGTACTATGGAAACCAGATAACTGGCAGGTAATATACCTACTACATATAATACTTTTCTTTTGTAAATAAATACATACTTAATTAAGTATCTTACCGACCACGCCACAGGCTGTACAAAATAAAAAACAATACACACGTGGTCAGCAGCAAAAGCGCTAAAGAACACAAGATATTTATCCAGTACACGCGTCGCACAGCCCGGCTACCTCAAACACACTCAAATGTACACAAGCAACGAGCAGCTTGAGTACACACACGAGCCTATGCACGTGTGCCCTTTGAATGTGAAGTGGAACATACAATCAAGTAGCGCATTGTTAAAAAATTGTAACAATTGACAATAATTATGATACCTAAAAGTAAGGCATTTATATCAGTTACATTCATAAAAAACAAAATAGCCTTGCCTATAAAAGTATGAGTGAATGTGAGTTAAAGTTTGACCGATCCCAGCTTAACCCAAACGCGCAGTTGCTCTCAAATATCGACAAAGGCAGTTAAATAAAAAAAGAATGTCCTGTCATATAGCACTCGCCGTTGTTCCATTGGTAGATTTATTACTGTTTTAAACTGAACTGCATTTGATTTTCACGATATTTTTATTTGAAAACTCGGAACGTGGAATTGAGGATAAATTTTACGTGGAAATTGGAAAGGTTAAAACAACAAACAAGTAATAGAAAGGGCCGGGCGTCTGGTTAGCTTATTGGAGTCTGTACAAATATCTAAAACAAGTTGAATAACTTTCGTTTTCAAAAAAGGAGCAAAGTTTCTAAAGGTCGGCTACACGTAATTGACGCAAGTCGCAAGATTCTTTAAACAACGGAGTCCGCTTACGTTCAGTTGGCCCATAATTAAGTTTGTTCGCGTAACGAAGTGCTTATTCAGACATTATCGATGTGTTTTTTGACGATTCATCTTTTTACACGATTCGTTTTTAGCATGGTTATGCTTTTTAAATTCCCGTGTTCACACATATCACATTGCGAAAAATATCGGATACTGCTTAAATCACGTGTCGACGACGTCTTGTCTTGCCCTGTCTGCGTTTTGGAAGAAACAATGGGCAATCTTATAGTACTGAACAGTTCTGGCTATAAATGAGGGTTAAATTTCTACCTATTAAATAATATAGAATCAAAAGACGCCGTACAAAAATACAGCACGGAGTTTTACTTTCTACTGAAAAGTTACTTCTTTTACACGTATGAGGTTTTCACTCGAAGGTATCGGTATACTTAGTCTTTTAAAAAACACGGTCGTATAACGCGCGTGACTTTCTGGAAAGAAGAGGTGATTCCCGTATTTCCAGTGTCTTTCAAATACAGTATGGGCGCGGTTAGCTCTAGATAGTTTATGAACCCTGCTTACCGCGTAGTCTGCCGCTTGACACCCTCGACACTTGTATGAATGCTCTATGACATGAGTTACCCACGCCTTGACCGCACGCTCCCAGCGTGTGTACTATGGATACTCCAATATAGTTTCATATAATATCCGTACCGCCGCCGCGCCGCCGTGAGCAGAAGGAACGAGCATTTAACCAAAGGACACATTAAATCACATAACTAACACGTGAAATCGTCCCTTTACATTAGTATACATCACTCCACATACCTCAACGGTTACGGCTGTCTGGCCATAGCATGTCTGGTGGTGCGATGAAACTCTTTTAATAATGGTTTCACTTTTTATCCAATTCTAAAAAGCTTTGGATCTTGACTTTGGCTTTATTTTTTAATTTATTTATTACGTATTATTATTATTATTATCTATTATTTACACAGTTTATCCATGTTTATTTAATATTAATGTTTGAAGGTAGTCAGTAATAATTGTGATTAATATTTTTGGACGTCAAATATCTCAGTCCACCCGTGAACATGAAGTCTGAAAAGACTTTGAAACGTCGGGATCTAAAATCTAAAATAAACCGCGATAAAATCCGTTAAAAAGTAGTTTTATTTCAATGTGTGATATTCGCGTAAATCTAAGACAATACTACATGTTTATTATGTTATGTATTGATGTCTTTAGTGTATCTATGAATTTCACAATCAAATCTGTTCTAAATAAATAACTGAATTTTGTAGTTTTGTGGTGAATTTTAAGTAATAGTTGGTGATAAATAATATTTGTTTTTTTTATTACATACAAACAAATTAAACAGGTTTGATCTTTTGGCAACCTTGGCGCCTGGCGTCACACTGTGGGAATATGGAAATTGCTGAAAATCGGTGCTGTGGGTCGCCTCTAATAGGCACTCACAGCGTGTACTGAGCAATGTCCATGTTTGGCACAGGTAGGTCACACCTACTCTTTGTTTTTATTTTATTTTTCGATTTGTGTTTTTTTCTTCTTCTCTTTCTATGTGTTTTTTTTTATCATTTTGATTTTGTGTGTCCTGTCTGTGTTAAATAAATGTTTCTTTCTTCTTTCTTCTTTCCCTTTAAAATCAGTTATAAATGATTTAAAATCAAAGCCCAAGTTTATGACCGGTTATACCAGTTTCTGACAAAATTTCCAACTATTTTTGGGTAATTATCACAAAATGTCGAAATTCGGCTATCATAAAATGACAAAAAATATTGAAATTATTTGATATTTATTTTATGTGAATTTGATAGTACTAATGTTACTAGAATTTAATTATGTAGTGGTCCCAAAAATTATCGCATTTTATAAAAGTTATGAGGACATTAAAAAACAAGCAAAGTGAGGGAATGACAACTTAGGTGAGGGAATGATTATTACAGACTAGTCATGAAGCTTTTTAAATAAAATTAGTTTTCTTTGAACGAATTTTTTTTATGTAATGAAATTTTGTTCTTAATCTTTTCGGGGGCTGAGTCACCTTTGTCCGTGGGAGAGCACCTTCAATCTGAATCCCCACACGTGGTCCCCGGGTGGTGCAAATCAGGTGACAATTAACTGGTGGTAGGTTTTGGCCGTGGTTAGTGACAACCCACCCTTTATAGTCTCACCGCTCTGGACTCGCACTTCTATAGTAGCATCGGGTAACTGGTCCGGGAGGAAAGCGGGATCCGAGGCGCGGTGCACCGCTGGCCGATCGCAGTTAGTAAGAGACCCAAGCAGTGAGTTAGCCACTCGTGAAAGGCTGTCCCGCCATTTTGCGAAAAATCCCAGGATGCGTCATTGTGCCAGTTGGCGACCGGATGAAAGGGCCCGATGGACAACATGGGGGGGGGGCTCGGGCGTCCCCGCGGTCTCCATGCTAGTTGCCCATTGGTCAACACCAAAGGGCAACTAGCATGGAGAACAACCTGTAAAGTGTGTCTGCTGGTTAGCCATATGAACCCTCATTCCACTTCCATCCTCTACCGCAAACCACTCGCAAGAACAAAAAATGATTAACAACAAGAGAAATGAGTCTAAACAGCGGCTGCACTCCGTTTCTTTATAAGTGCACCTTGCACCCTGCAAATATTCGGGGTTTGCACTCTAATCTCATGCCGGTCCACTACCATCTGGAGACCGTTAAATCGTCACTATTGTTCCTAACGAAGACGCAAATAGGTAGTCCGTCAGACGTGGCGTACTTGTCGTATCCGGGGTACACCCTGAAACACAATTTCAAACCTCACGCGGGAGTGTGTTTGTACGCCCGGGACGACATATGCTGTCGGCGTCTCCAGAACCTCAAAGACTGCAGCTTCTCTGCTCTTTGGGTAATAGTAGATACAGGAATAGAGAAAATTCTTTATATCTGTGTCTACCATTCTCATAGCGGTGATCAGGAGACAACCAGGCTC
The DNA here is from genome assembly GCA_936450015.1 of Meganola albula. NCBI lineage: Eukaryota > Metazoa > Arthropoda > Insecta > Lepidoptera > Nolidae > Meganola > Meganola albula. Next base: position 8,028,128 of record OW388142.1, on the reverse strand, counting down.
ACCGAATACCTCAGCGAGGCGGCAGAAGCGGCTCAACAAAGGTACCCCTCTGCACAATTGGTTTTGATGGGTGGTTTGCTCACCATCAAGAGTGGCTCTTCCCCTTCCTAGACACTGACCATGCAAGAAGAGAACCGCGGATGCTAGCCTTAGCATTGAATCTTACCCAGCTAGCCCGTGGTGCCACACGGGTACCAGATGTTGACTCGCACACAGCCTATTGCTTGGACCTTTTGCTGACGACTGATCCAAACAGTTACTCAGTATCAATTTCTTCACCCAGGCAAATCAGACCACTGTCTGGTCAAATCAATATCTTTACTCCCTCGCCCGACCGCCGCCCTAGGAGTAATCGGCGAATGTGATCTGTGTGTGTTATTATTTTTTGTGACGGTAAAAGTCAGCAGACTGGGATGAGATGCGGTCCTTCTTTGCATCTCATCCATAGCAGCCCGTATGCTTTTCTTCTGGTAATTCCTCCACCTATGCAGAAACCGTGAGTAATGTGCTGCGTCAGGCTATGGAGTATTACATTCCATACGATACGTCTCTATATGAATGAGTATTTTTCTTCCAGTTCTTCCTTTTTTGCCTTCTTTCTCGGGAACTCATTGCGGATATAATAGGTTTTATTTGACCTTTTTCTTTTTTTTCAGGTATTTGATTCATTCTTTTTGGCAAAGTATTTCAAGTTTTACAGGATCAGCTTAAATTTTTCCCTACGCTTTTGGCCATATTCTTGCTTTTTTAACTTAGCTTCTTCTTTGTTTATCTTCTTTTTTCTTGACATTTTTTAACCTACAGCAATGTTGCAGCAATAAATTCAAGAGTTAATAAAAGCAAACAATAAAAAAGTCAGTTAGCCCACCGAAACATCATTCCCTCATTATATCATCATTCCCTCACCATAAATTTTTATGAGGGAATGATGGTGAGGGAATGACAAAATAAAGAATAACCGTAAAAAACTCGTGACATAACCTTACTTTTTAAAATGATTTTTTGCATATGGAAATTACTCCCAAAAGCCATATTAACTATGCAACTCATAATCAGTTAAAGTACTTACCTTTTGTTTTTTAGCATGTGATGAAATGACGATCAAAAATTTAATTTAGCCATAAAATTAATAAAACCAATTTGAAACGCAAAATCTGAACACAATCACAGAAAATTCGCCATTTTTATAAATTGACATTAGTGCCAACTTTCAAAAACGAATGGTAGTGTTCGTATTCTATTTAAAATGCGTTCATAACTCCACTGCCATTAATAGTGTGAGGGAATGATTTTTTTTTTGTGAGACACATATAATTATTCAAATTCTTAACGCGTTTTTTTACTTTATAACGCTAATTGCGGTTTATCCCATAGATTTATAATATATTTAAACAATCCAACTTACTTGAATATGATTCGAATGATTTTTGTGCTTTTTTGGTAAATAAATGTAAATAAAATTGGTACTTGGGACACAGTGAGGGAATGATGTTAGGAACATTATGGTTTTGCCTGTTTATTTAATTAATGAAACAGCTCCAAAATGTATAGTTATGTGGATTGTATAGAAATATTAGTAACATCAATTTCTTTGTTGGATTTTTATATAAACTCCAAGGACAAGAATTTCGGGATTTCGTGAGAATTACCCTTTTATTTTTTCTAGTTTATCTATCAGATGTTACTATCATATACCTGTGAAACTTAACAGTGGCATACCTTTTTACAAACTGTAGGTTACTTCACTTTTCATGTTTTATCTCGTAAATTTATATTTTAAGATGCGATATTTACAAACGTTGTTTACAATATTATTTCTTGTATAAATATATTGATAGCGGGAAATGTAGCGGGTTTTCCTCTCTCGCCAACATTCCAAGAAAATTCCTACCACCCAAAGTGACGAGAAAATTGTGTAGATACACACTTATTTTCTTTTCATTTGAATTCCTAAGATCAGTCGAAAGCATTATATTGGAATATTTTTATTGAGGCAGCTATTTATTTCTAATTTAATAGCAAAATGCGAGTAAAGTAAGGTTCTATTGGTAAAACCAACAGTAAACAACAGTTAAAACAGTCAACTTGACTAAATGCCTGGTTAGTAACAAACGTTAAGGTACTTATACGACTTAAACCGTAAAGACTTATCTTTACTTGAAACTATATATTTTATAAGTCCTTACTAACGACTATGTGGAATCAGAAATTACTTTCATTATATTTTAATACGATTTTTGTAGTGCCAAGTTAAGGTTGTCTAAGAAAATAAATTGAAAAACATTGCTTATATTTTTTTTGTTTATATATTTTTTCTTATTAATTTATTAAAGTTAAAACGTCAAAATACTATTGCAAATGGCTCAATAAACGTAAAATTTAAGGTATGATGTCTTCCTTGCCTTCTATTTTGTCCCTTGCTGTTAAAATGGTCCGGCGGAATACCGGGAGGTTTTAGTGGGTAAATCAAGTTCGGCTGGACATTCGAGCGGTCTCGTTTGTAGGGTCATCAAACAGTATTGCGCCGCTGCGTTGCCGTGATGGTGCAGAGGAATGCATTACCTTAGCATTTCCCCAAAAGTAAAGGTAATTTTTAACCCAGATATGAGTACTATGAAGCTATGCTACAAGAATGTGTAAACTGAGTTACAAAACCGTTTAACTAAGCGACGTGAGTCGATACTAAGCTAAACTATGTTGCAAAATGTGCAGAGCGAATAAAAGGTAGGTACTACGAGATGTAACGAAGGTATGGGGAGCAGGGTGGAGAGGTGAGACGCGCTCATAGCTGCAATGTTCCCAACCCGATATAATTATTATATAATAATAATATAGTGGGACATTAACACACAAGGTCATCTGATCCCAAACTATGCAGAGCTTGTACTATGGAAACCAGATAACAGATAATATACTACTTAAAATGTAATGCTTTTCTTTTGTAAATAAATACTTAAATAAAGATAATTACACCCAGACTTAAGACATCGTGTTCATCACACCAATGTCTAATTTGGGTGGGAATGGCGAACCCACGACCTGCGGCGTGAAAAGCATGTATCTAACCGACCACGCTACCGGTCCGCCACACATGTGCATAGTCCTAGTGCTGTGTAGTGTGTACGCTTGCTAGATGTCTAAATACGCAATCCTTTAACAGACACCCATAGCAAGTAACCTTCCATACAAAATGGATCAACAGATTTCATATTGAATATGATGCATAGTATTGTAGAAATATGAAAATACGTGAATTGAATAACGCACCATCAGCCTAGATCAAACACAATCTTAGATTTCGTGATACTTACGTGATTGAGTGATCTTACCCTTTATTGTATCAATATTTTCCAAATTTTCCAATATCAAAGTTGACGGAGTCTAAAACCAATTTTTCTATAAACACAAAGATTAAGGAGACAGGGTACGAGGACAAATTCAAATCACAAATCAACAGACGTGTCTACTAAGCGATGTAAGGGATCATAAGGCTTCAAAGCGCGAACTTTAAGTCTTACCCAACAGCTGCGTTCTAAATATTCTCTATCCCCGATTTACATATTATTAAGATCGTAATTATTTTCCATTGCTTATAAATAGAGTACAGGATTGAGTTGTTTATTAAATGAAGGATCCTTTATCGATTGGCTAAAGTAGCAATTTATAAAAAATGTTTTACTATATATATTCACATTTATTCAAAAAGCTTTTTATGTGGGTACTTATGGCTTTTCTATACAGTCTGCGTGAATGTAGTATTCGTATTATTGTGGAAATAGATATAGTTTCGGATCTTATTTCTCATTGTTACCATAAATCGCACGTGGGAGGCGTTCGTGTGGCTTTGATCTCGACGTTTATCGATACTATTATCATATACTTACCTACTTAATAAAGTTTAATGCCGGTAATCTTTTGAGTGCGTCACGTTTACAAGGGTATTAGTTTCAAAGAGCGCAAACAAACCCAAATTAGGTAAGGCTTTGACAAATGGGATGTGTATTTAGTTGTATTTAGCACGCTGCATACTTATAGTTGTAACCGACCGGGAGGTTCGATTTCGGTTTCGGCAAGTTTCAACCAAAATATCTAGTTTCAGATCCAGTTTCATTCTCATTCTATATGTCGCACCTATAAACGTAGCAAGCTGTTGTCTAAACAGTCAGGTGGGTGTCAATCACTTTTGATAGCAAAAGGCCTCTCAGTTGTCGAACTTACAAGGCGTCAACGTCACTCAGGTTGCTTGCCAATAATTGTCATTGTTACATCAGGGCACAATGTCTATGAAGTCGGTTGGGTGAGCACGTGGTGTGTGCACAACGAAATTAACCGCACAAAAAAAGGAAATCTTTTTTTATCCAAACATTTTGTGAATATTTGTGATTAGCTTTCTGTAGTGTTATTTTGTATCCCATCGACATGCATCTGTGGTAATGAGGTGTATCTGTTGACCGCGGCTATATGAGCTCGCCGATATAATTATTCTCAGTAACATCTTAGTTATTTAAGTAAGAGTATGGTTAAATAGCAATATATGGAGCATGAAAAAAAACTAATAGATATTATATTCGTAATTTTTAACCACGTTAAACACACAAAAATGATACCTATAACTCTTTTTAAAATACCATGCATTATCTTGTATTTCAAAACAGATAACATTTTTTTAACCTACGCCTTCGATGACCTCGAAAACGACACCCATAATATCGAACTAACATCCTGAATTTATGTCTATATCTCAAAAGCTACTGAACCGACTTTTATGCGACTTTCATTTATCCCTAAGTTGAAAGGTATTGGCTTGCATCTAACAATAAAAGAATCACCGCAATCTGATTGCTAGTTTAAGAATAATCGCAAGATAAACCAACATACATAAATTTACAAAATTTTGTACATATATATTAAAAAGCTCACATAGACTGTCCTCAGCGTATTTAGCGCAATTCCGACAGTACAATTCAATATATACAAGTCGAATTGATAACCTCTCTTTTTTTCTTTTTAGCTAATTAAACTATATAACTGTTTGTTAGTTGTAATTTTTACAATCTATTTCTACAAAGAAATAGTAGAATTGCTACTATATTACGTAACACTGAAGTTGATCTGTTTCTAAATTATGATTGACACAAAAATATTTCGTCGTATTCCTTTTACAAATCTTGTTTCGACGTTTAGACTTTTCTTTTCCTTAGAAGCTTCTCGACTGACTTTGTATTGATATTGATATAATAAAAATAAGGAAGTTGACAATTTTTATGGATGTATTATTCAAAATAAGTAAAGTGATACAAAAATATTGTACTCGGTAGTCCAGTGGTAAGAGAGATTCCCGGGTCGAGCGATAATACGTTTTTTAATTAACTTTTAGACTCTTAGTTGCAGAACGAGATGAAGTGCAATAGGCTCACCCCCTACATATGAAACCTCGACATACATTGAAATGATACTATTATATATTTATTTTATTTTATTTTTCTTTATTGGGACATAAAACAGTTACCCATTAGAAAAAGTTAAATACACTTATATTACATACAAAATAAGTAAACGTGTAACTCACACCAATGCCCGCGAAATATACCAATGTGCGACAAGATAGCAATGTTGCGTGCAAAATACTAGATATAGCAAACGAAGTGAGTAGGTAAGCGCTCTATATGTATATTACATAACTATATGAACATATTTTATAGAACCAAAACTAATGCTATAAACTTTCTAGGTATAACAGATTATATCGAGGTTTATTTCCGATTTTAAATCCCAACGTTTCAAAGTATATTCAGACTGCAAAGTCACATATGGACTGAGTTATTTGACATCCAAACTTACTAATCGCATTTATTACTGACTTCCTACAAACATTATTATTTAAGTTGCGTTCTGATTTAAGCAAACTGAGCTCACAGTGTCTTGAATTCTGAAAGGATTTTGCTTGGGTTTTGGTATAAAATTAAATATAGTAACGACCCGCTCCGGCTTCGCACGGTACAAACAAGTAGAATAAGTTTTGAGTTGAGCAGCAGTGGCGCATCGGTACCTATGGGCCTCGCCCTAGAAATATAAGGTCGCGGATTCGATTCCCAGTCGTGTGAATTGGTTCATCGCCGCTGTGCAATATCAAAAAACAAAAAGGGAAAACATCGAGAGGAACCCGGCATGTCTATAAACTGATCACTCGAGGATATGTGACATCATCGACCAACCCGCACTTGGCCAGCGTGTGTGGATTATGGCCTAAACTATCTCAACTCGTAAGATAGTTGATAGAAGACCTGTAACCAAGACACTAAAAAGGGTTGAAGTGATAGTTTTGCCATTATCGCGGACAAACCGCGGAAGTTGTAAGAAGAATAGCTGCCGCTGTTGATAACGGCTTAAGAGCCAAAACACATACTCGCGTTGCGGCGCCGCACCGCAAGAATCGGCAGCGCAACGCTCGTACTGCTATTACATTTTGTTCTATGCCTCTGCGGGCGGCACTGCCAATTCTTGCGGTGCGGCGCCGCAACGCGAGTATGTTTTTGGCTCTAAAGGAGTTGCAGTAACGGCATTGCGGTGGTGGGTTGTCACTTAAAAAAAAAACAATATTAGTTGCCCCAGCTTCGCCCGGTACCCGATTTTCAATCTCTACCCGCTTATTTTTTTGTTCTCTCTAACTGGACGTTTGCACTGCACCACAAAACATTATACAAACACAATCTTATCTTTTTCTAACTATCCCTAACAGATAGAGATAGACAGAGCTTGCAAAATGTTTTCTTGTGCATGTTTCGCCAGTGGATACTAGGGGTAACACAACACTTATTTTGAGAATAATAAATAAAACAAAAAAAAATATTACTTTCGGTGCAGTCATACATATCAGGGATTCCTTAGGGTTCCGTACCCAACGAGACCCTATTACTATTTGTATTTACATAATAATAACACAAGATAAATATTCACTACATAATACAATACACCTTTCCAACAACACTCAAAAGCGGGGCAAAGTTGGGTGCTTGCCTGAAGCCCCACACGGCCTCTGCCGTTGAGAATTTATTTTCTAACGGGTACTTTTTACTTTGACGAAAACTCCTAAGATACTAAACTGTCTTGTGTACCGGGTAATTTAAGGAGTATGAAATGTTGAAAGTAACTAACATATTCGTCTAAATAGCTTCTGAATATCTTCTAATATATAAAATTCTCGTGTCACAGTTTTAGTTACCATACTCCTCCTAAACGTCTGAGGATCGGCTACTATCTATTTTTCATACCTCTAAGGACAAGAATTAACCAACCCTAACATTTTTTTTGGACAAAATACATTTTTTTTATACTGTGGAATTAAAAAATACATAGGCACAACCCAAAATTTACACATAGGAGGGTGAAAACACGCACCCCTATTTTTTAATAGCGATATTACTAATTTAAAAGTGAGAAATACGCGGTAAGAAGTTCGCTGGGGTGGCAGCTAGTACCACATTAAATGTGATCATTTTTTAAAACATGGAATGTGTATGTGTAAACTACCTTTAAAAGATAAACAAAGGCCAACGAAACAATCCATTATTTTCATTTAATTTTACTTTTAGGTTTATTTTCTTGTAATAGATTTACCGGAACGTTGTTATTTATTTATTTATTTTATTTGGATCACCAACAAATGATACACAATTACATTAAATAAGTAGTTTGCACAAAGATTGGATCGCTGTGTTCATTTAGTTATAGGTAACCACAGCTAAAATGTTGTGTCTCTTCTCTTGGAGGTGGGCGCTAATGGCCGCCACACAGTACTCTGTACTAATGAGGCTGTTAACGAACACTAAATTTATTGTAATATGTTTTATTTGATCCAATAAAAAAATATTATAAAAATAAATATATTTTATATTTCCAACGGTAGGCAGCGCTTTTGATGAAAGCTCATATCATTCGTAATCACGAATGAATCGGTATACTGGGCTGGCGCGTTCATACTACATCATTGCATCACATCAGGCAAGTTGTGGTCAAGCGCCAGCGTATCTCAGAATTAAAAAAAAACTCTGTAGTGTTGCAGATTTTTTATTTTATTTATTTATTGACGATAATAACGGCGAAGAGCCAATTACAATATTTATTTGGTTCACCAACAACTTAACATTCTTAAAACTAATACATTTCAACAATGGTTTAGCTATATCTTAATATTATATACTACCATGACTAGGTACATTTCAGAAGTATCCTATCCTATCCTATCCTTCTAATTTTATAAATGCGAAAGTAAGTGTGTGTATATGAAAGTTTGTTACCACGTATCTCCGTAACCGCATTTTTAAAGGTAAAAACAGAATCCAGGATCACTCTGTTATCTGTCTGTTTAAACTCACCCCTAAGGGGGTGAAACTGGGACAAGGCTAGCGAAGCAGCGGGCGGAAAGCTAGTACATAATATTAATCAAATCTATCCAGTTCATTACTGACAACCTCATGAAACTTCATTGTCTAAAATGATTTCAATCTCAAACACAATAGCCATGAAAATTGATATTCGGGTGCATTTAGATTGCGATAATTTTCGAGCTTAATCAGAAAATCAGAACCGTAACTATCGAGTAATCAGTGGTTTCATACTAATATTACTAGGTTAAACGGAAAGGGTATATCATGCCTTAAATTCAACGTTATTTAAGCCTTAAGCGATTGTATTGTGACGTTAAAATTTTAATAAATCAATCCTATCCTATCCTATCCTATCCTATTCCTATCCTATCCTATCCTATTTCTATTTCTACTAATCTACTAATATTATAAATGCGAAAGTAAGTGTGTGTGTGTGTGTGTGTGTGAAGGTTTGTTACCGCGTATCTCCATAACCGCTTAACCGATTTTATTGAAATTTGAAATGTAGGTAGTGTATACCCTAGAATCGGACATAGGCTTATAATATTTTCAAAAACCATCCCCTAAGAGGGTTAAATAAAGGGTGAAGTTTGTATGCAACTTTTTATTCCTTGATCCTATTTATTTAAAATTCGGTACACATGAACCTTAATACAAATAATGAGATGCGGGTTTTTTATTTTCCCTAATTACCCCTCCGGGGTGTGGAAAATGAGTTTTATAGGTAAAAATTAAAGTTTCTCTGGATCTGCTTAGTCTCAAGTCCGATTCACTCCAAATTCGTCACACATATACCTTAAAAGAAATCATAAAACACGTGTTTTTTATTTTTCCAAAACTATCCCCAGGGGGTGTGTAATAGGGTGGAGTGAAAAAAACAATTTTTATTTTTGAAGTGAAAACTTCTTTAGCGGCGTTGAGCACTTTTTCTGTAATGGGTATAAAATCTTAAACTCGCGTCAGGACACGTGACCTGATCGAAAAAGCGTAAGACGGATGGAGAGTAGACAGCTATCCCCTCTCTACGGCGCGGCGAAAATGTATGCCTGGGCCTACTGTTTCGTTTAGGCAGCGCAGGGCGCTTGCGCGAATGTTTTCACTTCTGCCGGCACTCCCGGAGTGCAACCCGTCTTTTTTTTGCTTAGCCTGGGGGTCAAATTTGTAGCTTATAAAAAACAAAAATTTTTGAAAAAAGAAAAAAAAATTTACTCAACATCTTGAGGCAGCCCACTCATTTTTAAAATTAATTACGAGTAAAAATATTTGGTTGCAAAAAAAATTTTTTTTTTGTCTGAATCTCTTAAAACATCTAAGAACTAGCAATTATGATCATTTCCAACTCAAATTTTATTCTAGTGCCCTAAAGAGGAATGGTACCTTTTGGGATTTTTTTTAAAATTAAAATTAGTCACAAAAATTTTTTTTCAACTTGTGATTTTTAATTGGCATAAAAGAGGATACTCTGAAGTTTCTAGAACGCCTTTAAAATTTTTTTTTTTGCAACCAAATATTTTTACTCGTAATTAATTTTAAAAATGAGTGGGCTGCCTCAAGATGTTGAGTAAATTCTTTTTTTCTTTTTTCAAAAATTTTGTTTTTTATAAGCTACAAATTTGACCCCCAGGCTAAAGAAAAAAATAAAAATTGTTTTTTTCACTCCACCCTAGTGTGTAAAATGAATTTTATTGGAAAAATTTAATATTCCAGAACTGTTTAGTCCTTGGTCCGATTCACTTCAAATTCGGTATAAATATAGCTTAAAACAAATAATGAGACACGTATTTTTTATTTTTCAATTTTTTTTTTATATCTATCCTAATACTACACGGATGAAGCATGAGAAAATTTTCTGAGGGAGATTTTCTTTGAAGTTGATATCAATACTCCTTCGTGCTTTTTAGCTAAATTACTTTTTATTTTGACTCAATGACGTTTGATAACTCAGTCCGATTATTAGAATTCGAAATTTAAATTTTATTTCTTCTTATAAGTATGGTCTAAGAGCCGTAGTATTTTTTAAGAAATACCTATTTATTTATCAATATACGAGTACATATGGGGGCTAGCGGATTTCAAAATGCTGCTTACACTCCTACACTACTGAACTAATTTTGTATGGAGATAGTTAAAGACCCGCTAAAGGATAGTTTTATCCGACTGCGAAAAAAGTGATTAATGGTCTAGCGCGATAACCTGACATCCGCGGGCGAAGCCGCGGGCGGAAAACTAGTTAGAAAATAAAAGAGTAATCCTACAAAATCCTTCTGAAAAAATTCAATTTTTTTTTAAGTACGACCCTTATTTTGAAAGAAATATCTCTTCACCCCGATCTCTCGATAGGACGGCATTAATTTTACTAGATAATTACAGATCGCTAAGATTACATTAGATTAAAGCGTAACGTCCACCGGGCACTTGGTTGCGTGCGCACTTCCCGACGATGCAACCGTCCAACACAAAGTGTCAGCCCTTCTAAGATGGCCGCTTCACCCGTGCTCGGTGTTTATTCGTTCGTTCATATTGATATTTTCGAGTGACAGCTGACTTCAAAGACGAACGCGATGACAGTATAACACATTAAGAAGTAGATGTGCCAACATTTGTTTCTTTTTTATGAAATCAATATAATGTTGGCCTGTTGGCGTAGCGGTTAATGGTTAGACTGCTGAGCTAGTGATTGTGGGCTCAATTCCCAACCAGTCCAAATCTTTGTGTGATAGGCATGATTGTGTGTTCCGTGTCAGTTCCTAGTTCTCATATCACAGTAATAGCTGGCGCTGTGTGTGTGATAAAAAATTTCGGTCAGACATTATTTATTAGTAAATCCGAATGGATTTATTTGGATAAGAACATGCTAACGCGGCGTCACATAGCTCAAGTCTTTTTTTAAATACCTACCTTTTTTAGTTTACGGTTTTTAGAGAAATGTTAAACGTGAAACGTTTTATTAATGACTGCATGGCATCAGCCCCCGAATTCGCCCACGTGGTACCTATTGGTATAAAAAACCTTAATCTATCTCTGTGCTAAATTTCATCCATTCCGTCCTAGTTTTTTGCGTGAAAGAGTAAAAAACGTACAAAGTTTTTATAATATTAGTAAGACTAGCTTTCCATCACAGGCTTCGTCCAAGTAACCTACATTTTATGTCCTGCCCATCAGTGGGATAAAAAGTAGTAAGCCCTTAGCCTGCTTATAAATGGGCTACTTAACAATCCATGAATTTTTCAAATCGAACCATCAGGCTCTGACCAAACAAACAAACTCTCGAGATTTACCACCTGAACCGGAAAGGCTAGAGAAGGAACACTATACTTAAAACATTTTTCAGGTCATTTTTAATGACTACCTATGTGAAATCAGAAATTAATTTGCATTATAAAATATTTTGATACAATTCTTGCGGAAATTTCGCGCCGCGCACCCCTAATAGCTCTTTTTCTGAACTCTCTTTGACCTCATAAAAGATGTGACAAATGAATGACAATTGGCGTCCTCTTCAAAAGATACGGTTGTCCAAGAAAATAAATTGAAATATAATATTTTTATTTTGTATTTTTTTTTATTATTCTTATTATGGGTTATTCTTTATTTTATTAATTAGTTTATTAAAATTTAAACTTACAATACTGTTACTTATGGCTTAAATAGCGTAGAATTTAAGGCATGTTTTTTTTATTCTGCAATAGGCATGCGCTTGACTACAAATTACCTGATGTTAAGCAATGATGTAGTCTACAATGGGACGCGTCCACCCACTATACCGATTCACTCGTGACTATGAATGCAAAAACTCCGACCTACCCTCTTAAATGGTGTCACCAGACATCGCACCGACACACGGCAAGGCCATTTGGCAGTGCGGCTTTGTCTTGTGAGTGGTCAGTAACCACGGCCGAAGCCTACCACCAGCTAATAACCAGTAAACATAATTACCAGTTGATTGATTGTCACCTGATTTGCACCACCCGGAGACATCGTGTGGGGATTCAGATAAAAGGTGCACTCCCACGGACGAAGGTGACTCAGCCCCCTAAAAATGATAAAAAATTCAAAAAAAATTAACCTGAAAAAAAATTACGCGTCTAGGCTGAAAACGCAGTGTTGCTTTATAAGTAATGCAACGATTATTTTTCTCAGAATTATAGAAACGTCAATCTAATTATGAAGCCACTTAAATTATATTTATAAGACTGTCACTTTTTATGAAAAAAGAAATAATAAATTACGCTGTTTGAATTTCCGTGTCTTGTCCATAATCATTTTTACCTCTCAGGAAAATAATCTTCAACATTTTATAAAAGAAAATGTATTTTTTTGCTTTATGTTTTTGTACAGCTAATTATTTTTGAATGTTTCGACTGATAGTTAATGTGTAAATGTCAAAAGCAGTTTGGTCCGAGCGAAATTTCGAATTTCTGTTGTCATTTTGTTTTGCCGTCCTGAGCTTCCACCAATGAGTTTAAAATGATAAATTCCTGCCAGAAAATGTATATAAAATGTGGATATATTGCGCTTTATTCTTAAAGTTTTTTACAAAACCTTAATATGTAAAAGTCCATGGATGGTCCAATCAGGTAAAAAATCGAGTTATCGAAATTGACTCACATATAGAAACTTGATATAACAGTTATCGGTTGTTTTGTGGTTCTCATGTATAAAGTTAAACAGTAAAAAGTACTTCAAATTAAAAACTAACAAATCGGACTAAAGTTTACTGTCCACGTTTTACAATCTTTCACTTTAGCACCTTTTGTACCTACTCAGCGTAAGCGTTTATATGCTCTTTGGTACCTACGCAATATCCATCAAGACATTTTTTTATAAACAAAAAGGCAAGCGTTTTAGATTAAGATAATGTATCACCAAAAAGATAAGTTATAAACTGGATCCCTAGACAATTAATTAGTAATAACGGATGAACGAGCAGAGCAAAATGTATCTATTGAATTGTCACGTGACATTGTTATAACATTCCCATACATTTTGTTCTTTTAGATTTTGTAATATCGCTTGCTATTTTGTCATCATCTCTGTATTCTTCTTATTCACGGTGTTAAATAACTTCGATATCCGTTTAATAATGGGGAAATAAATTGTGGAAAGCTAAACTTCCAATTATGACTTTTTATGGTGTTTCTAAAGGTCAATCGCAATATCACACGCCTATTACAGCTGGACGTCCGTGTCATTTTGTATTTGCTATGTGACATTTGCAAAGATGTGATACCATTTTTTTGTATATTGTATGAGTTTTCAGTGCTTCAAACAATTCTCTGGTGTTTTTAAGTGTCTACAACGGCAGGTAATGATTCCGGCAAAAGAAAGGAATGTGGTTATATAGTGGATATATTCGTTTCCCTCTCCTACGACGCAATTAAAATCGTTTTAAACTCTCATAATACGATACGTCGCGTCGTTTGCTATCTCTTTCTGTTTCGTTGAATTGCGCTGTAAAGTCTGGTCAGTTTTAATATTCTATCGGACTAATTCATAAAAATCTTAAGTTAAAATGGACTAAAAATAAATGTTTTCCTTTCTTACTAGTATAAATGTCATGATGACAGACAAAGACAAACAAATTTTAAACCTAGTTTAGCTATAGTGAGCATATAAGACGTTTATAAATACCGGAATATGTTTATAGTGTAACCGCAGAGCGGTTAACCTGACTATGCGTAAGGGCACAGCTTTTAATAGAAGCAATATAAGTTTTCCGTTATTCTAAAATGAAACACAATGTTTGTACAAATTGAGTTACCATTCAAGTAGAAAATACAAGATTTCCTCGAAATATTATGTCATCTAAATGTCGGGACATGTAGTATTCCGGAACCTTTCGATACACAGAATTATAGCGATTAGACATTCATAATTCACATGGCTGCGTAAAGCGGTTCCAGACGAGCGTTTTTCACGAGTGGATAAGTTAATTTGTAGTCGTAAATTTCCTCGAAATCCGTTATTTGATGTTAAGAAAATTTGAATTCTCTGAACTTTCCGATTCCTGGAATTGCTGATTATGTTTCTGGTTTACATTTATGAGACACACGGATGTGTATGTAAAGCGATTACAGCGTTTTATGTAGATTATAAATCCTTTTTTCAAGAAGCGAATACTTAAGCATGTCTAACTAGATACACGCAACTTTTACGACATTTTACACATTTAAGGCTTCGGTCACGTCTACCATTACGTAGTGTGTCAGACACAGCGTGGCAGACAAAATAATATTCTTTTATACACTTAATTTATAGTATATTTACCTACATCTAGCGTACGCGAGCCGGGTAGAACTGCACAGACATGATCCGGCACTGGCCATTGGTCAGCTGAATGTTTTACCTGTGCAGAGTCTGTCACGTTACGTTCTAGTCACGCTAAGAGCTAGCAGATGTGAATAAAGAATTAACATTGATTGCTACTGATACTTACTGTAGGGCATCGCACTTTTTATTAAGTGGGAAATACATACTTGAGTGGGTCTTCAAGACTTTGTTTTTCGTCTTTTATTAGCTTTACGCTTAATCGTAACCTTTATCCTTTCCTATTTCATTTTCTAATGTGATCCGTCCGCGTTTCTTTAATCTCTGTATTTAAGTATAAGGCATAGTGACGTAAGCATTGACGGGCCGGTGGCGTGGTCGGTAAGATACTTGCTTTTCACGCTGCAGGTCGTGGGTTCGATTCCCACCCGAGACAAACATTTGTTTAAATATGTCTGTTTGTTTTGTGTCTGGGTGTATTCATACTATACTATACTATATACTATATACTATACTATACTATACTATACTATACTATACTATAATATTATAAATGCGAATGTAAGTTTGTTTGTTACGCTTTCACGCAAAAACTACTTAACCGATCATCATGAAACTTTGCACATACACTCTTGAAGGTATTAGAAGTAACATAGGATACTTTTTATTAAAAAAAAAATTCTCCACTGCGGGCGAAGCCGCATTTTATTTACAAAAGAAAAGTATTATATGTCGTATAATACCAGTTATCTGGTTTCCACGGTACAAGCTCTGCTTAGTTTGGGATCAGATGTCAGTGTGTGTCAATGTCCCACTATATTATTATTATTATTAATGTTGAATTGAAGCATAGTTAGAATGCGTAATCGGTTTAATGAACCCCGTTTGCAGTATGTGTCAAGATAATTGTAACTTTCACCAAAACGCGTTAAAAACGCCAGTCTGATGATCTGCGGTTATAAGCATTGAACTTGAAATTCCCGATAGTCTGCGAGACATAGCGACGTCGGCTATGTACTTCACTCGCTTGTCCTATTCCCGTCGGCTGCGGGCGGCCAATCATCTTTCAATGAGATGTTTCACGTTATTTTATTTTATACATTAGAACATTTTCCTCTTTTAGAACAACACCAATTATGTACATAAGGTCATTTATATTCGGGTTGCTAAGTTAAACATATAGTTGGTTTTCAGAAACAATAAATTTTCTTTTTTCAAAGACGGACCGGTGGCGTAGTCGGTAAGATACTTGCTTTTCACGCCGCAGGTCGTGGGTTCGATTCCCACCCAAGACAAACATTTGTTTAAATATGTCTGTTTGTCTTGTGTCTGGGTGTAATTATCTATATTTAAGTATATATTTACAAAAGAAAAGTATTATATGTAGTATATTACCAGTTATCTGGTTTCCATAGTACAAGCTCTGCTTAGTTTGGGATCAGATGACCGTGTGTGTTAATGTCCAAAAAAAAAAAAAAATATATATAATTGACGGGCAATTAACCCGCTTGCCTTTTGTTTGACATAACGTACTGATCAAGTTGCAATGACCCCAACTTGAAACCACGATCGGTGGGTACATGAAAATGATTTGAGCAGCGGTGACGAAGTGTTATCGGCCTTGTCTCCAAAATATAAGTTTGCGGGTTCGATCCCCACGTCTCTATGTGAATTGTTATACCGTTGTTGCTCAATATCGGTAAAGGAAAACATCGTGTGGAAACCTATCAAAATCAATCCAAGTGACGGGCCGGTGGCGTTGTCGGTAAGATGCTTTTTACGCCGCAGCGCAGGTCATGGGTTCAATTCTCACTCAAGTCAGACGTTTGTCTGATGAACACGTCTGTTTGTCTTGAGTCTGGATGTAATTAGGTATCTATATTTAAATACCTATGTAATTACAAAAGAAAAGTGTATAATAATAAGTAGTAATAATATTACCAGTTATCTGGTTTCCATAGTACCAGCTCTGCTTAGTTTGGGATCAGATGACCGTGTGTGTTAATGTCCCACTATACCTATTACATTATTTATTTATCCATTCTATTTAAAAATGCAACTTAAACAACCTGTACCAAATATATAGATTACACCCAGACATACGACTAACAGACATGTTCATCACACAAATGTTGAATATAAGGGAATAAGTCAAGAAATATACTTACTATAGTACGAATCTAGAACACTTCTAATCTAGAACATATCTTTTAGCTTAAGTTGAAATGTATGTATTGATTTTTAGTGTTTTAGTATTCACGCTCGTGACTACACTTTTATAAAGTGGAATTTGATTTGCGACGCTGTTAGACGTTGGAAAAATGCTAATTCAATTCTATTTTAAGAGTTAGCTTAGAAACATTTAACAGATCAAATATAGGCCTACATTTTTTTTATTCTTCGGAAGACTGGCGCTTGACTACAACTTGCCTGAAGATAAACAATGATGGTCACTAACCACGGCCGAAACCTACCACCAGTTGATTGTCACGTGATTTGCTCCACCCAGGGACCACGTGTGGGGATTCAATTAAAGGTGTACGGACGAAGGTGACTCAGCCCCCAATTTTAATAACATATTTGTGATGCAAATGATCTGACAACCTCGCAAGTCTTTCCATAAGTACTATGTGTTTCAAAAGAGTATAGGACTGGATTCCCGGCTAACTACATGCTATAAACCAAGCAAAAGTAGCGTCAGTACCAATTCACAGATTAAAAATTTGTTTTAAACTTTATGGAAAAGAGAATTATGTAAAAAATATTAATTTATTTACAAAATCTTATACGTGAAGGCTTGTAATTGGCTTTATGTTTCATATTATAATTTCTATTAAAGTTGTTTTTAGGTGTAAGCCTTCCAAAATCAAATAAATAAATAAATAATAATATCGTAAGACATTGACACACACGACCATCTGATCTCAAACTAAGCAGAGTTTGCACTATGGAAATCAGATTACAGGTAGGTAATATACTACATATAATACTTTTCTTTTGTAAATAAATACTTAAATATATATAATTACACTCGGACTCAACACAAACAGACATGTTCATCAAACAAGTGTCTGACTTAGGTGTTTATCAAACCCACGACCTGCGGCGTGAAAAGCAAGTATCTTACCGACCACGCCACCGGCCCGTATATATGTACTAGCTGCCTAATTGAGTAAAGTTACGTGCTATGATGCCACAAATACACAGACGTTACACACGTTTTAACTTATAATAATAATGTTTTTTTTCGTCGGAAATTAATAAAATATATTCGACTCCAAATGTCGAGTCTTACGTAATAGGCAATAATATAATAACTAGGTATATTTACGCGATTTTTTTTTTTTTATTTAATGTGATTATTAATTCGAACAAACGTTTTTGGCCTCTATACTTGAAAATGCAGTTGTTGACCATTCCAATCTAAGATGGCAAATTTCCAGTCATGAAATGCATAGTACTTTCAATTTGCACTAGTGACTTTACATTGGTAATCCTGGCAATCATTCGTAACTCACTATTTGGGCACGAACAACTGTCGTCTCTGTAACTCTAGTCCTAACTGTAGCGTTTGTAATAGATTTTTTAAATGACAACCAACCAACCAAACCAATGTTTGTCCGGGGCGGGAATCGCACCCTCGACCTCCGACAGTATAGCCCAGTCGGACGGCTTACGCAGCTTTCAAAAATTTTTTTGATTTTTATATGCCGTTAAAAATGTACGCAATTCATGGAAATAATGTCACATTGATTCCTATGGAAATAGTTAGCGCGCACACACACACCTAATTTTCGTAGTTCATTATCGTGTGGTGAGTATGCACTTTGTGTGTCACATTTCAGTTAATGCACTTGCATTAACTGACGCGCCGCTGTCACAATGTCACCTGTGTTACAAGCAATTACGATTTCGAGTCTCGAATTTTAACCATTGAAAACAAAGAAGAGTGCTGTAAGCAGAGATCGGATATTCAGTGTTAAATTTATCTAAATTAAAGGTTAACGGAACATATTTTATAAATAAATAAATATTCTGGGACATTAGCACACACGGTCATCTGGTCCCAAGCTAAGCAGAGCTTGTGTTATGGAAACCAGATAACTGGTATATACTATACATATAATACTTTTCTTATAATAGATATTTACACCCAGACTCGACACAAACACAAATGTTCATCACTAATGTTTGTCTCGGGTGGGAATCGAACCCACGACCTGCGGTGTGAAAAGCAAGTATCTTACTGACCACGCCACCGGCCCGTCAAATATCTTTATAACATCTATATACCTAACTATTACCCATGTATGCAATGAATAATCGATATTTGATATTTGATAGAGTGAAAAATACCACCTCTAAAATTATCGTCATAGACCTACTGCAGTCCACTCTTAGACATAGGCCTCTCATAGTGCCATTTCGCCCTGTCTTCAGCTCGTCGCATCCAAATATTGCCGGCTATCTTACGCAGATCGTCACTTCACCTAGCTGGAAGGCGTACTACACTATGTTGGCCAAGACCTCTGAAATATATCTAATGAAATATTATAAATTGTGAGACATTTATTTATTTATTTATTTATTTTGGTTCTCCAACAAGGAATACACATTGCATTACATTAAAAGAAATATAGGAGTCGAGATCTTGTGCTCCCTCAATTATAGGAGAACACAGCATGCACAAAGTACAAAGCAATCATTTTACTAATTTATTAAAATTATATAAATTAAATGCAATGAAAATAAAAACAACTAAATACAATTAAAATTAAATTAAATAACATTGAAATATTTTATTAAATTAAATTAAATTGGAATGAAATACAAATTAGACAAAATTACTAATACTAAATTAAATTAAAATTCAAATTAATTTATTATAACAAATGTAACTTAGGGCTTCCAACTATCATTATTTAGTCTTGCAAGAATGTTCTTTCTAAATTTGTACAGCGAGTTACTAAAGATGTCTATGTCCTCAGTGTTGTTAGATAAATTATTATATTGGTAACTCAAACGAGCAATTGGCGATTTTTTACAACGGAAAAGTAAAATTACAATAAAAAAATACCTAACAATAATTAAATAGCAATCTCAATGTTGACGTAAACAATAAACAAATAAACTACTGCGTCCAAAAAATTCTCCCGATTTTGGTGTAACGATTGGCCCCTTTTGGCATTTTTTTTTAAATTTAGCCAGAAAAGGACCGTTAGCCAAAAAAATACGTTTAATTCAGTATCCTGTTGTTTACTATATTTACTGTATCTGTATTGTGACAAACTCGTGATACTACAAAAGGTCTTACCTGTATTGTCCAACTTTCTGTTCACTGTCAAAAACAGTTACACTATTTGAACTAAAATTTGCAATTAGTTCCATCACAAATTAACACTAAAAAACGTTATAATAAAATGAATTCCTACCGTGCGTTGAGATAGTATAGGTAGAGGATGTAATGCTATGAAACCATATACCAGTATAGCAGAAACGATAGAGAGTCATGAACAGTGTTATGTGATATGTGTGTTATCGGCTCGCGAGGGGAAAATTTTTTCGTGGTTGATGATGATTTGTGCTTAAAGACTACTCGATCTCAGGTTATGTTTGATGTGTAATCTTTGTATCTATGTATCTGTGTACGTGTGGCATCGTAACTGTTTAACGTATAGACCGATTTTGAAGCGGTTTTCTTTATTGAATAACTGAAAATATGGAAATGGTAAAGAAAAGAAAAGTAAATACATAATATAGTAGATATGCTTAGAATTCGGACCGGGTAGCCAGTAATATTAATAATTGCATTTGTTATTACGCGTAAATCCCTTGATCTAAACGTTGAAATTTAATTATCATATTTTTCATTAAAAACCAATTATTTCGCGAAAACGGAAAGCATAGTTATTAATTATACAAAAGATTTATTTCTTTGAACATCCTTGTTATTCCCTGAAACAAATTTGGAGATTATCTGGACTATAAACTATAAAATAATTTAAGGAAATCAACCGGTATTTTTTTCTCAACATGAATAACTGGTGTTGAATATCTGTTTATACATGTTTGTAGCATCATAGCGCTCAAACGGATGGACCGTATTTACTCCGTGTTTATTATTTGTACTATAGTTATTATAATTGTTCATAGCTAGCTAGTCAAACTAGCTACTCGCCCCACCTTTCCCTCTTGGTATTAACGGTATGAATGTTTTAATATAAAACGTGTATTTGTTCAACCCGCGTGTTGGTTTTTAACCGCTAAAGGTTCGAACCATTGAATAACGAAGCCGTTGACAGCAAGTTTAAATCAAACGGAATTTCAATTTTTATTCTCATAACATTTTTACCTTAACAAAAGAACACTTCGAAGAGGGTAAAAGAGCGGGTTTCCTATTCTGTGAAATTTCCATTCCAACGTATAACTTTTATGATTTCATAATAAATATTTATTCGATAACCGACAATTCATTTACCGAAAACGAACAATCAAAATTAACAATACAAAATAAAAAGGCGATCTCGACTTTGAAAACGTCAGTAAAAGGTTTTATTCGAGTCTGTTTTAATCGCATTATATGTCAAAGAGGCGAACTAAGCTCGTTTCAGTAGGATTTTGTCCAACAACTTGCCATTGTGGCGCTACTCCTGTACTTTTTAATTTGTTAGGGCTATTTACTGAGCACCTTTATTTATACCTTATAAAGAGGTCTGGTAATTAGTCTACCACGTGGTAAACAGTTTAGCACGTGGTAAACGTTTAGGGCTAATGATTACAAACAAATTTCCCGAAATAATATTGTTACGCAACTTTTTTTAAATAAAAATTTCTATTTTAGGTTAAGTTGCGCTGATGAAACAATGATATGGAGTGTGGAGCAGAGAAAGACGAAGAGGCGCACCGCGGCGATTCCAAGCCATGCCGGCCATGCCGGCCATGCCGGCCATGCCGAGTGTTTCGCACAGGAACAAGTCCTTCCAAAAAATAATACGGTATGTTAAGCTCAAATTCTCAATAATAACATTTGGTAACATGTCAAAATCTGTTCGGCTCCTGAATTTTAGTTAGTTAAACAATGTTTAATAGAAATATATCAAAGAGTTATGGGAGCCTGTTTCAAAAATAAGTAGATACAATATAATTATGACTAATAATGTTTACTATTTGTGTATTATTTTTTTAGTCAAAAAGTAATGATGAGACTCAAGAAATCAAGACTTCTTCATAAAGATTGACATAAAGGTATATTATAGTGAACTACAATTTTTTGTAGTCTACATTGGATGTTTTAACAGTTACCAATACACCTACAATGTGTGAGCAAATACTTTTTTTATAATAAACTGCCTACTAACTATTTTGCTTGAGCAATGTATGTTTTTAAACGTAAGATACCATTGTATAATTATTTTTATTTGAACGAAGTTTGATACGGAAATAGGCTATTCAAACGAATAGTATACTATAGTAGACCTTTAATACAATACTTGTGCTTTTTATTGTGATGTTATATTTTTCAAGTCTTTTGAAAGTATCCGACGACATTAAAATTTTCTTATATTCTTTTAAATAAGAAGAAACTGACCGACTTACTGACATTTCAAAACACAGCCCAAACCGCTGCGCTGGGTCTTCCTTATGAAGTCTAGGGTGCACTAAGATAGGATTATTTAGAAACGGGAGTCCAAAGTTCATATGGAGAAAAAATATAAGTGACCAATTCAAAACTTCGCAGAAGTACTCCTGGCGGTAGAAGAGGAAATAAGTGTTTTAGACTTTTTCAAAAACCCTATGCGAGAAGAAATGGGTATTTCGTTTCACACCGTGTAGAGTATCGATGTTTTTGGAATGTTATGAGGATTTGTAACGAAGCCAACCTTCATTCTTCCACCTTTCCTCATCCCTGGCCAATCTTACGTCTCTTTTTTAAATTATTCATGTTTATTATAGGTATCTTACTTTTTTTTTTTTTTTTTTTTTTTTTTTTTATGATTATGATTATTATTATGATTACTGTTCTCAAAAGTATTAAAAGCTAATTCTAAAGTGATTATTATTTATTTCTACTGCAACTCTGCCTACTCTCTATCTGCGGGTCTAAGATACTACTCACTACAGTCACAATTGGCTCTCCGGCGGAGAATCGAACCCCGGTCTCCCGCGTGACAGGCAGACACACTAACAAAAATTCAGGGACAGTAAAGGGTGCACCACAAAAAATGTGAAAATAAAATTTCCAAGCAACACAAGATCACTTTTTAAAAATTAATAATTTATTTATTTACTACTCTTGGCATATACAGGACAATTGTAGAATAAACAGTACTTAGGACGAAAATAAATATTTGCAGGATAGCAGCTCCAAGTTTGGTGTTGTGTCCGTTGAACGTCAATAGGCCCTCTTTTATTTCAGCCGGGAATGAATAAACATCATGTATTTTTATTGATGGTGAAGAAACTATAGTAAAAACAATACCACTGGTCGCATCGTTTCATTTCGATTGGCCGAAAGACATCATGTGTACAGTCTACTTTACATTTCGGTTCAGGTTGTATAGTATTACAATAATCTATACATATAAAAATCAATTGCTGTTCGTTAGTCTCGCTAAAACTCGAGAACGGCTGGACGGATTTATCTTATCTTGGTCTTGAAATGTTCGTGGAGGTCTAGGGAAGGTTGAAAAGGTGAGAAAAATTCGAGTAATTGTCAGGGCTGTTGTTAGCCCTTTTCTTTTTCCCATACAAATGTTTTCTAAATAATTCAAAAAAAAATTTTTTATTAAAATTTGTTTGTTTTAAGATTATTTTATACAAACGTTTAGGTCTTTTATTTATCGATTGAGGCAGTACAAAGTCTGCTGGGTCAGCTAGTAATATATAATATACGAGAGTTAAAACAGTAAGTTATTGTTAGGTATGAATAACCGATGATAAGATGATATCTAGCGCAAAGTTCACAAGAACGTGTCAAGTCAATTAGAGTGATTGATAGTATAAAATAATATTGTGTTACATAGTGAAAATGATATTTTATTATACGAAATGATTCAGCGAATCTATACTAATATTATAAAGCTGAATTTGTTTAGTCGAAAGCGCTATTCTCAGGGAAAAATCTAGCACTGTTAGATAGCTCATTTATTGAGGAAAGGGGCCGTCCATTAATCACGTGAAGTTTGAAAGGAGGGGGGGGGGGGTGACAAAAATCACGAAAAGTCACAAGGGGAGGGGGGGTGTAGTAATATATCACGTGTATTTATTTTTTCAAACGCACGAAATAACCGGCAACCTTTCCGTCTACACACTTTTATCATGGTCCTTAATTTCAGAATAAATTAAGAGTATACTATAAACCTGTATTTAAAATAATCCTATCCTATCCTATCCTATCCTATCCTACTAATATTATAAATGCGAAAGTAAGTGTGTGTGTGTGTGTGTGTGTGTGAAGGTTTGTTACCACGTATCTCCATAACCGCTCAACCAATGTAAATGAAGTTTGAAACGTAGGTAGTGTATACCCTAGAATAGGACATAGGCTAATAATATTTCCAAAAATCATCCCTTAAGAGGGTTAAATAGAGGGGTGAAGTTTGTATGCAACTTTTTATTCCTTGGTCCTATTCATTTAAAATTCGGTACACATAAACCTTAAAACAAATAATGAGATATGGGTTTTTTATTTTTCCATAATTACCCCCATGGGGTGTGGAAAATGAGTTTTATTGCTAAAAATTAAAGTTTCTCTAGATCTGCTTAGTCTCAAGTCCGATTCACGCCAAATTCGGCACACTTATACCTTAAAAAAAATCATAAAACACGTGTTTTTTATTTTTCCAAAACTACCCCCAGGGGGAGTGTAAAATGAACTTTTTTGGAAAAATTAAATATTCCAGAACTGTTTAGTCTTTGGTCCGATTCACTTCAAATTCGGTATAAATATAGCTTAAAACAAATAATGAAAAACGTGTTTTTTATATTTCCAAATTTTTTTATCTTTATCCTAATACTACGCGGGTGAAGCCTGAGAAATTATTCTGAGGGAGATTTTCTTTGAGGTTGATATCAATACTCCTTCGTGCTTTTTAGCTAAATTACTTTTTATTTTGGCACAATAACGTTTTAACTCAGTCCGATTATTAGAAATCGAAATTTAAATTTTATTTGTTCTTGAATTTTGAATGAAAAACTTGCAATAAGTATTGTCTAAAAGCCGTAGTATTTTTTAAAAAACCACTATAGATTTATGGATATGCCTATGAGGGCTTGCCGATTTCAAAATGTTGCTTACACGACTACACTACTAAACTAATTTTGTATGGAGATAGTTCGGGACCCGGGAAAGGATAGTTTTATCCGACTGCGAAAAAAGAGATTAATGGTTTAGCGCGATAACCGATATCCGCGGGCGAAGCCGCGGGCGGAAAACTAGTAATCTAATAAACTTAAGATTTTTTGTAGATACTAGAAATACACGTGATGTTGGGTAGGGGAAATACACGTGATGTTGGGTAGTCTTAAACCTCACCATGTATCGCCAAGGGGGAGGGGGGCTTAAAAATGTTTAAAAAAAGATCACGTGATTAATGGACAGCCCCAAAGGCACCCATAGCTTTCTTTTCTACTACAGTGGTTAACGTGTTTGCTTAATAACCGCGAGGGCCAGGGTCGAGTAATTTCTAATGAACCTACTTAGAAAATCTTAATTCCACCTTTCTCGGACGTAAACTAGCAAGTTTAAAAAAAAAGTATCACTGTTTTTAGTCCAGTGATTATCCAATATTATTGTGTTTCTACTTAACTTTTAGTTTCCATAATTTATGTACCGTTAGTTATTTGGCAAGTAAAAAGTATCTGTAGCCTAAGAATTTGTTAAGCTGGATGATTGCCTGGTGATCTGTAACAAAGGTTCACGCCTACTTCAGACACCAGTCCTCGCTCAATTACTACTTCAATTGGAAACGGCTCATTTTGATGTAGTTGTGCAATTTCGTGAGGGAAATAATATAAATAATAAAAACCGTTTATTGCCAAAAGGTTACAAACAAAATCTTAAACAACGGACCTCAAACTAGGAACATGTATCTTATCTAGGAATGTGTATCTTGATGATCCCAGACAATTTTTACAAATAGATTTATAAGTGAGATCGTGAAGAAATAGGTAAACGATTCTACAATTTACAGAAAAAAAATAAAAGACAATTAAAGCTTTTTTCCTTACTCAAATGATGATAGGGTATGTGTGCGTGAGTGTGTGTGCGTATGTGTTTGCATGTGTTGTGTGTGTCGTGTGTGAACAGGCAGGCATCAGATAAACTTATATTATTATCTATTATTAATATCATAATTTGTCACCAATGTCTCGAGTTCGACTAAACACCTAGGCCGCTGCGATAAGTGGGCGCACGGAGTAGGTATCCGTCGCGGACAGACTCACCCCCCGCAGCGCTGTTCCTAAGATCTAATAGAAAAACACCCCGCCGCCCGCCCGGGTGATAGTGACGTGCGTTAAGTGGGTGTACTTATCACAGCGTACGCAATTAGTAAAAATCATAACAAAGTACACATAAACAATAAATTTAAGCTTTACTGCGCGTTTGCGCTGCACAACAAAACATGATACAAGCATAGTCTCAACTCTTTCTACTCATCTCTAAACGATAGAGAAAGATAGTGTTGGCAACATGTTTTCTTCTGAATGTTTCGCCTATGGAAACTTAAGGTTACGATATACACGTTAAACTTAGGTACAAAACTTCTCTTGACGTACGGTCACGCACATAGATGAAGGGTGAAGAGAATAATTTAGAGAATAATTTATATAACACAACTAACATAACATATATACACCTACCTTCGCCTACGCTTAATAACTAATACTGTTCAACTGAATGTGTTGAAGTAAAGTCAAACTCAGCACAAATACCATTTAATTTAGTGTAACAGCTTGTTTAACTGACAGTCTTTCATATTTTTAATATCACTAGCTTTTCGTACACACCGCGGTTATCGCCCAAAACCATTAACCTCTTTTACGTAGTCGGATAAAACTATTCTATGTCCTTCCCCGGGGTCTCGAACTATCTCCGTACAAAATTTCATCCAAACAGCTCAGTAGTAGAGGCTTGAAAGCGTAACAGATTGTCAGAGTTACTTTTGCATAATAAGTAGGGGAGCCGAAGAGGGGATTTTGGGATTTACTCCAGCGCGTCAGATTAAGAGATAGGGGACACCTAGCGCTCTGTTGAATACCTACACCAAATCTTAGCTTCTTATATAGGGCTGCGAGTTTACAGTAGCCAATCAAAATATTTCTTAGACATATTTGTTAGGTAAAAATACACGAATTCGTCAGAATAATGTATGATGAGTACATTACATGTTGATAAGTGTATATATCAACAATCAGGCGATTTGAGCCAGGATCAAGGAAAAGAGAGCGATACTAATTCACAATGCTTTCAAGTCACCTGGATCCACTTCAGTTTGGTTAATTGTTCTTATTTGTGATAATAATTTAAAGATGCCAGGAGAAGCACTAAATGTAATTTTTTTACGCTTTGGAAGTAAAGAAACCTCGAAAAAAAAAACTGAAATACCGTTTGCCAACGCTGAAGAGGTGGACATGATGTAACCTTTTTTTACTACCACTTAATCTTTAAAGACGGCTAAGTGTGTAGTTACTCGATGACGCTCGAGTAACTACACATTTAGCATCTTCGACTCCCCTACTATAATATTAGTAGATAGATTCCCACACGTCTGTCAAACAGACGTGTTCATCACACAAATATCTGAATCTGGGTGTAATTATCTATATTTAAGTACCTATATATTTACAAAAGAAAAGTATCATATGTAGTGTTTCTTAATAAATGATGAAATCTACTTTAATAGCAGTCCATTTGTTTAAGCCTTACCGGGCCGCAACACATCAAAGTATAACGTCGATGAATTTTTGATTGGGGGCTAAAAATAGCATACTACGTGTCACCGCTAGGGATAAAACGTTACGAATAAATACACTTGTATTTATTCGTAACGTTTTATCCCTTATTTACTCGATACTTTTATATCGATACTTTACTACTGACTACCGTCTAGGTATCCGTTCGAAATATTCGTATTGTTTACTGATTGTCATTATAATCACTTCAGATTTTGATGATTGTTTTTCCAAATTTTTCCCACATTTAGAAAAACCGACGTTTCAAAGTCTTTTCAGACTTTATGGTCCACCTGAGACCCTGAAGTCTGAAAAGGCTTTGAATCGTTGGGATGTAAAATCTAAAATAAACCGCAATAAAATCCTTTATGAAATAGTATTATTTCTCTTTTATTAATTAGGTCAAAGAGAGTTCAGAAAAACAGCTAATAATGGATGCGCAACACGAAATTTTCGCAAAAATTTTACACATCAAAAATCGTATCAAAATGCAAATTGATTAATGTCTTCACATAGTCATTAGTAATGATGAGAAGAATGTCTGGTTACAAGAATAGTTTATCCTTTCCGGTTAAGATTATATATTTAGAAAGCACCATAACTGATTATTTTCATAAATTCTCTTTGACTCGAAAATTACGGGGCTTTTGTTTGAAAAAATAATATAATAATTTTTTGATTTGTTTATATATTTAATTTTATTTTCTGTAATTACAAAAGGAGTTATTTAGGTTGTTTATTATATGTACTTAATTAAATATAATAAAGATTACTATATAGTATTAATATTACTATTTATTTCATTTATCAGAAATGTAACTCAAAGTCGATCGATAGGAGGTATCTATAATTCAACCGATACTCTATCGAATCAAAGTATCGATAACTCGAAAGTATCGTTTCATCCCCAACACACTACGAAATCTCGTAGTACTACGAAATGCTGTGACGCCATAGCGTCTACGGTACAGTCTAGGAAACTCGTAATAAGGATTGGGACGAGTAAAAATACGGGTATTATAAGACCCTTGTGTGTGTCTGTGTGTATATATTATGTTTGTGTGAACCATTTGTGACGTAACGCTCACAATTATTGTGTTTTATACACAGCCTTAAAACGACGCTTGCTAAGAATAGAATATCATGTTTCGTCACTCTTATGCGATTTCAAAGTGGATGAAACATGTTTTGAGGCCATTGTTTATCCAAGAGTGTATACAGAGATGAATGTCACCCACATTTTGGTTCCCCCACTTTGGTTAGGAGGAAATAGATATTGTTCAAATTAATTCTCATTAACTTGAACAATATCTATTTCCGTCTAACATCCTGACAACTAAATTGTCTTGACTCAAGAGATCCAAGACAGTTTCGATGTCAGGACTTGACCGGTTTTCATTTTATATGCGTTTAATACTAATCCTGGGGTAATATTAATATTTATCATAACGGGCAATTAACGCGCTCGCCTCTAATTTAGCTTTACGTTTCGACACGGGCTGCACCGGTCAAGGTCGCAAGCAGACTTAAAACCAAATTAAAGGTGAGCGCGTTAATTGAACGTTATGATAAATGTAAATATTAATAATGCAACGCAAAAGTTTAAAAGTTTATAATCCTGGGTTATAAAGTTTATAGGTTCCAGAAAAGTATCGGTTTTGTGATTAACCGCTTATGAACCAATTTTACATAATAAATTACGTAATTTATTTGGCAGTTCTATAAATATTCATGAAGAGTTATCTTAAAGGTGAAATACGTAATGAACTGATCCGATAGGGAACTAAAGTAATTAAACACAGTCCACCGTATTAGTATACTCAAGTGACAGTTGGGCGATATATTTACCGTTGAACGAATAACGACTTCTTGAGTGACCTTCATACGTAGGAGTGCACCTTTGATCTAAATTTCCACACGTGGTGACCTTTCTGGCAACCAACTAAAATAGTCTGGTGATCATGATGATAATGATGATGATGAAATTTTTCTAAGAATTTTTATTCTACATGAAAATAAGTAAAAAAGAGTAAGCTAATGATTATTGTATTGTGATAAGGTTGTGTTGCCTTGGTCCCAAACAGTTTTATCCGCTAAATAATCACCTTTACTACAGAGGGCGTGCTTTTGTTTTAAATTTGTTTAAAGGAAGTTTATTGTAGAAACGCACACATTGCCCCATAAAAGAGATACTGAATTAGTGGAGACGCGTATTGTGGGCTATAAGATCATTATCATTCCGAGTATTTACCTTATGTGTGTGGTCAACAAATATTGTAAATTTGCAACTGAAATAAACTCTTTTATTGTTTTGTATTTTTATAATATGGCGAGCCTGAGATTGAAAAGTCTCTAAAATATTTTTTTTAAAACTACTAAGGATGAGGAGTTTTTGCGAGTATCTTACCTGTATATCTACATCTATCCTAATATTATAAAGTGAAGAGATTTTTATTTTTGTGATTTTGACGAGTACATTTTTACCGAGTGACATAGGTTATACATGCTGAAAAAACTTCAATAATGTGACCCAAGCCAAGTTTTAATAGTAAAGCCGATAATTACATAAACAAATAAGCCTCTATATGGTCTTATTTTTGTAAACCTGTAATTTTTCGTAAATTTGTAGTGTATTCGCGTCTTTGACTTAGACCTCTCCCATTTTTTTTCGAGTCTCTTGGTCATCGAATCTACCCCAACATTGTTAATTACTTAAATTTTTACTTATAATACTTATAAGAAGCCTATGTCCAGCAGTGGATATATGATGACAATGTCACAGTTTTTTATGTCAAGTCTATAAATGAACGGACTTAAGGTTTTCTTCTACTCTGATAATGTTAAATAATATACTTTTACATTTTATATAGGTTAGGTTTTAGTTTAAATGTAAATACTCATTAATTAATTATTATACGTATCATTACTGTCCCTTCAATAAATAAAAAATGACTAGCCTTCTAGGTACGTTCCCGGAACATTACAATGTGGATTTTTTATATCGTATTAAATTGGGTTAGGCACGAATAAGTTTAGTTATTTATTTAGGTTAGTGTTTATTACTGGTATATTCTGTGGTAAATTGTTTTTTGTGTTATTTCAAGCAAACTTAAGCCCTATTATTGTTCATGAAAACTTATAGCTTGTTTTCATCATATTGTTTTTTTTTATTCGTTACTACTATGGAGTCTGGTAGTGTATGAAATTTTTGATGCCATTTCTTTTCCTCTGTTCTTTCTTTCTTTTCGCCATATTGTATTCACTTTCCTTAGTTCCCTGAATGACCTGGTGGGTGTCGCTGTTGTAGATGGCGGCTTTTTACTTCGTCGAGTCTCACAGAGCAAGCCTATGTTGTTGGTGTGGGCCGCCCGCATTATTTCGTGGCATGTTAGAAGCTTGGTGACCTTGTTGTGCTTGATAACCATATTTTAGCGAGTCTTTAGATGTGTCACTTATTTAATTAATTGTTGTTATTATGCAGACCACTGTCTTCATATTAATATATCTAACTTATCTATCCATCTTATACCTTTAAACAAGCAAATTTTTTTATATAAATATATATGTTAGATTACATTAAACTAACACGCTTGACAGATGTTGCATGACATTTCAATCCTAATCGCTTAAAATATCATCAACCTAGATACCGACTGCAAACGCTGATTTGTCAATCTAAACCATCCAGGGCGCCACCCAAACGCTTACAAAACAATCCATTCAAATCTGTGCAGCCGTTTACATATTTATGTAATATTTTATATAAATAAGTTCACGAATTCCTTAATGACTGTAGGCCGATTTAAAAAGAACCTTATTTGATTTTAAAGAGTTGGTTCAAGATGATCCTATGGAAACTTTTCGCGATCTGATGACGAACTTTGCAGACATAGAACAGAACTCCTCATTGAATCACAGCAGAACCGTCGCGATAAGTAATACTGCTTTGTTTAAATGTGTAGTCGATGGTTAACCACCAACTAAGGGGGAGGGGGATGATTTGACCCTCCCACATTCCATGATATGAATATACCGTGTGAGGTATTGTTTTTTAAGGAATTTCGTAAGGATTTACAAAAGTACAAGGAAAGTGAGTATGGGTGCACCAAATATAAATTTAATTTAATTAAATATGAAAAACCCGCTTTCTGAAAAACGAATAAATTAAAAATAATTCTACATCGGCAGATTCAAGAGGAGGTACTCAGAAAATTAGTAGATCTAAATATTATGTTTCAGTTTGGAGTTCGCATTTTAGAAGGCATTATTTTTGTTTTGTTACCTAGATAGTAATTTAAGGTAGTATTCAACCGATTAAAAAAGAGGGGTTATTAATTTGGATATTGCTATAATTAAATTTAGAATTTTATTTTTGTTTAAGTAATTAGTTTTTGTTTTGTTTTAATCAATTAAACACATTATAATATAAATTAATTAAAAGAAAATATCTATAATGTTCTTTTATTTTTGTATATTTATTTATAAATTATCCTATTGAAAATTTTGGTTGTTTTGATTGTTTATTTCTAGTTATTCTTGTAATATGGTTTCTTGTTTCTACCTGGAAATCGCGAGAACTTGATCATGGCGAAGAGCTAGTTATGAATGAAAAGATTAATCTTCATAATAAATTCTACAGTTATTGACATCTTTGAGTTAAGCTCGCCTTATTTTGTTTAGTTTCCTATTTATAAATTGGTTGGTTATTTTTTTACCTACAATAAATAATTAATATGTTTCTATGTTTCCAGATTAAGAGCTGCCTTAGTTAGGTTGCGTTTGGGTGCAAGTTGAGAAGAATTTACGATGATAATTTTAATAAATACTATTAAAAAATTTAAATTTAGCCCTTGAAATCAATGAGTGTGCTGGTATTTACAGCTTGGAAACTGGATATTTTTTGGGTATTAGTTAGTTGTACTCATCAAGCTTGTAGGTTACCCGGTTTTTATTGAAATTGAAATGTTATAATTTATATATCGTAAGTTATTTTTGTAATACCTAATCGTTTTTACCGACATTATTTCATAGCAGGCAAATAAATCACGAAATACCATCGTTAGAGGGGTAATAGAAAATACGCTAATGTTATCAAGTCACGTGAGCTGCCCAATGGTCTTGCAGCTTGATGAGTGTGCAGGTTTAGCTGCAGTCGAGGGTCGCAGGGTCACGCCGTCTGCTCGGTGTTCAACGACCGTTGTATTACTCGACCTCTGCGTTGACGTTTCAAGAATTTTAGTGACGGTGCATTTATACCTACCTCGTGTTTAACAGGATTCGTGAACCTAAGACTGATCCGTCTTCAGTGGGGCATTGTTTACATAATATCATATCCCTTTGTATGTACGTAATGGATAGTGACTTTCGCGTTGCAATAATAAAACCCTCGGTTGTTATTTATTTTTTCCTACGTGTCAGGCCCATCCTACATCTTCGGCCGCCTCGTTTACGATTCACTCGACGACTTCGACAGTAATGCTGTCATAAAAGATGCATTAACAATCGCTTCGCTCGTCACCGTCCTATACGTTCGCTCAGCGACACAGCAACGCGCAGCAATTATCTAACTTCTCGGACGATCGGATATAATTCGACACCTACCTTCACACATTGTCACAACTTGCTATTGCTGAATGTAGGACAAGTAGTTATTAATTTTTTTCTGGTGACGGCCGTTGTCCGCATCGCCTTCCTCTGCTGCTATAACGATGGGTGTACTTACATAAAGTGGTGACCACCGGCGCGATGAGGGCGCGATGTCAGCGTGATGAGGACGTGACCATGACGTGCGTGTCGAGCTGGTGGAGCACGTACCTGGCAGCGAGCGAGAGGAGCCGGCGCCGTCGGTGCGACGCACCTCGTGCACCGCGCGCTTAACTAGGGGTCATCGCCTACGAGCGAGCGGAGCGGATCGATGCGAGCGTGGCGCTCATGGGCGGGTGAGAAGGAGCGAGCGCTGCCGAGCGCGGCCACGGCACTCGCGCGTTTAATCACTCTCGGCGTGTGTCGGTCGATGCGGCGGTGAGGAGTACTCGCGCATGACTAGAGCGCGGCGGCCCAGCGGCCCGTGCGCGCTGTGCGGCCTAGCGCACGATCGATACCGCGCCTTATGCAGCCCGCTGCCACTGGCCACACGATACCCGACATTTATATGATGACGTTCCCAATCGACGTCATAATGAAAATCGAGCGAGCGTTTGAGCGACGAGTGCTCGTGAGCGTGCTCACCCGCCGCAGGCGGCCGACTGCATTGTACGCCTATTAATTAATGAACCACGCTGGTTTACATTTAAAGGCTCGCTCATAACGAGAGTGCAGTTCTCGTGAACCCACATGGTAATTCGTCTCGAAATAATTATGCAGCCGCGACTTACATTGCTTTAATACTGATAATGAAATAACATTTTATTTAAATTACCGGGAACCGTTCTCTATATAGTTAAATTTTAAAAACTTGCATTTATTATTGAACTAGTGGAGTAAGTTTGGCGGCTCGGGAGATTCGAGCGGCGTGCACCATATACATTTTAAGTGGAGCACTCGTTAAACTGGGACGTATTTATGTGTAAGTGGAATTAGAATGCATTATTAAGAGGTTGGGGCGGAGTGAATGATGTCGGCCGCGGGGAAGCCCCGCCGCTCGACGCCCGCCCACGAGGTCACCGCGCCCGTCGCCGACGCAGTCTCGCTCGCCCGCTACTCCTGTGACCAGACGTCGCGAGTCGTGACCTGCTACACTTCACCAACTAACCTAACTAACTTTTCACCTAATTAGAAATACATACCCAGAGATATTTTGATTCAATGTCATTCACTGTTCACTGCAGTACCCAATTAAACTTAATGGGACAGTGACCTAGTCTGTATCGTTTGTATGTACCTATACCCACTTTGCAATAAGTTCAAAGTTCAATTGTTATGAGTTTCCACTGTGTGTACATAATACAAATCGGGTGAATTCATTTTAGTTAGATTGTTTAGCTGTTGAGTAGCGGTATAGGCATCGGCTGAAAAATAAGGTCACGGGTTCAATCCCCGATTGCTACGATATTTCTGTGAGTTATTTCATCGCAGCTGCGCAATATTGGTAAAGGAAGACATCGTGTGAAAGCCGGCATGTCTTGGAACTAATCATGGAGGAGATGAGATATCCACCAACCGGATTTAGGCCTAAACTGAGAGAGTTTAGGCCTAAATCCACACACGCATCAAGACCCGTGCCCAGCTGTGGGACACTAAAAAAGGGTTAAAGTAGATTGATATCTACAGAGGATTTAACAGGTAGCAATAAAATCAAAGCCGTTTAGACACCCGCAGCGTAAATCGTAACTGGATTATTTTCAGCTATTTTTAGAAAGCCTGTCCTACAAATATTTGTATGGATTAAATTGGTTCATGAATGGTGAAATAAAATCGTTCGTTTGAGTTCAATACTGGTAGGTAATATTGCATTATTGCCGTTGCGGTTGGATATTTTTTAACCAACTTCTACATAAAAGGAGGAAGTGGGTACTATGTTCGGTAATATATATTTATGTTTTTAATCAATATACTCAATGCCACTTTTCGTTGTAATTTTATAACTCAAAAAACGGGTTTACCTAGTCAAACCAAATGTTTAGGCTTTGTTCGGACTATTTAGTAGATGGTTTATGTGAAGTTTGCACAAAATCGGTTGAGCGGTTCTTTATTTATCACATTTTTTGTAAATTGTTGAATGAGCTGAAGCTACTCGGGCGAAGCTGAGGCGGGCCGCTAGTTGTTTATTTATTTTCGCTGATTACTCCGGCAACTGCGGACCAACACCTATTATTATTATTGAAGTGAAAACTTCTTTAGCGGCGTTGAGGACTTTTTCTGTAATGGGTATAAAATCTTAAACTCGCGTCAGGACACGTGACCTGATCGAAAAAGCGTAAGACGGATGGAGAGTAGACAGCTATCCCCTCTCTACGGAGCGGCGAAAATGTATGCCTGGGCCTACTGTTTCGTTTAGGCAGCGCAGGGCGCTTGCGCGAATTTTTTCACTTCTGCCGGCACTCCCGGAATGCAACCCGTCTTTTTTTTTGTTTTGTTTGAAAGAGTTGGTCACATTAAAACTTTTTTTGATCATATGATCTTCGGAGATATAGAACAAAACTCATATAATCACAGTAGAACCGTCGCCACAAGTCGTAGTGTTGTTAAGTTGGTTCTACTTTGTGATTAGGCATCGACCACAAAAGCAATACTACCTACTTATCGTGACGGTTCTACTGTGATCCTACTTTGTTCTTTTCTATATCTCTGAAGTTTATCATCATCTATCTACTTAATATATAAAATTTCCATGTCACAATGTTTGTTACCGTACTCCTCCGAAACGGCTTTACCGATTTTTACCAACTTTTATATGCGTATGCAGTAGGTCTGAGAATCGGCTACTATCTATTTTTCATACCCCTAAGTGATAAAAGTTGTTCAATCTTAAGTTTTTTTTTAATTTTTGGACGATTTTTTTTTGTTTTTTGTTTGTATAATGTGGCATTAAAAATACATGCAACCCTAAATTTTCACATTTCTATCACCGGTTTAGAAACGCGGTACGAAGTTCGCTGGGGCAGCTAATTTAAATATAAAAATCAATTGCTGTTCGTCAGTCTCGCTGTATCTCGAGAACGGGTGGACTGATTTTGGTCTTAAAGTATTTAAACAATTGTAAAGACAGTTTAAATAGTGAGGAATAAGCGGTATGAAGTTCGCCGGGGCAGCTAGTATCAAATAAAAATTCAATGGGGCCAACTTGGGAGTATACCAAATCGATCCACAATTTGACGGAGTAATCAAAAACACATGTACAATGTACATACCTATAATTTAATATAGAACCTCCTCCTTCTTCCAGAAGTTGTTTAATAAAATAAAATCTTTGCTTTCTTATCACTATAACAATAGATACCTATTATTCAGAAATTACCTGTTTATTTTATATTTCAGGTCCCAGCAGCGACTTCTCAACATAAATTCGAGAAAAATGTCAAAATTATTTTATCAGTTCAAACGAAATTCTTAATACCTACAGGGACGAAAAGTTTAATATTATATTAGTAGGCAAAAGGAAATTTTATCTATATTTGTAATAATATAAATGTTAATGTCGCAGTTTGTCAGTTTGTTACAGGTAAAACATGGGTATACAAACACAAGTGCTTTCTCTAATCCTTTCCTCTAAGAATCCGGCAGGGCAGACTGACTGGCACGATTGGGCGCAGGACCGACAGCTTTACATACTCTCTAAGATACGGGGGTATCACACCAACAACTTCCTGACAAGTAGTGCTGAAAATAAAAAAGTCTCGACTATCTTTTTGATCCGGTGGAGTGGGATTTGAACCCGCGACCTCAGGGCCAGAAGTCCACACGCTAACTCCAACGATAAAGTAACTATTTTTAATAACTAGTTCGTTGACCTCCTGTTATTAAGCCGTGGCGAAAAGACACTGCGTCGGGCGGCGCGAATGGTGACTTTGCAGTACATTGCCCACTCGCTATCATTTCTCTTTCGGCACTGCTAAAGAAAATACACAATGAACGTTGAAATCACAAAACGCGCCGCGCCGTACGCCGTGTCCCAAGGTAACATTATTAAGTAGCAATTATAGAGATAAAAAGTACCTAATCATCGTCTTATAAAAAAATGAATGGAGTTTGTTTCGGAAAAACTCGAAAACGACTAAACTGTTTTTAGATTTAAAAAAAACTCTTGTATGACGCAGTGTATCATAACGCGCTATTAGCATATCGGTTGAATACATTTGCTATGGTTAGATACATACTTGAGTAAAGTGTATTTTGAGGACACTCAACTGCACTCAAATATGTATGTCTCTACTCTAACAATAGTAAGGCCGTCCGCTACGTTAAGCGGCCGCGGCTACGCGGAACACGTGGGCATCCGCGTCGTGCGTCGCGGACAAATTGTCCACCCCAACCGCAGCGTTGTTCCAAGGACCCTATAAAAATCAGCCCAAAGCCGCCGCCGCTGCGCCGCGCATTTGTTCGCGGCGGACACCCGTTTAACGCAGCGGGCGCACTAACATAGTGTGTGAAACCGATATGGCTCATGGAGCATCGCGACATGTGGGGCCACGAAAATGTATTATTATGAAGGATAATTGTGTGCCTTATGAAGGTTTTTAAGCAAAATAAATGTCAGCTAGTATTATGTATATAAATTTAAAGTAAAGCAAGAACTCTTTCAGCATTCCACAGCTGGGCACGGGTCTTCTCCCAATTATTTCTACCTACCATCCAAGTGCACTAAATACAGTTACGTCTAATATAAAATGTAGGTACTTCTTGTTTCTCGATAAGTGATTTGCAATCTTTTGAGAAATAAATATCTTTAACCGTATTTCAAAATAAGAGGGAGTTGAAGTCTTAAACCACACAAGCTGGCATAGTGCGGGTTTGTGGATGTCACATGTCCTCGAATGATTAGTTCTTAGACAATTTGCTTTTTGTCTTTCCACAGTATTTTCCTTCACCGGTATTGAGCAGCTATGGTGAAAAAATATCTCACAAATCTATATTTCACAGCCGCAAAACAAATATTATTTTCCGAGGTACACAACTTGGTACCAAACAAAAACGGGTACATACCTACTTGTAGCACATTTTCCCCTCAGCAAAAAGAGGACGTTATGAGTTAGTTTAACTCGTGTATAATTCTGCTTATCTAGGTGACTGTATATCTTAACTGAAAGTTTTTTTTTATTCCATAGCTTGAAATACCTAGTCATTGACACACACGGCCATTTGATCCCAAACTAAGTAGAGCTTGTACTATGGAAACCAGATAAATGGTACATATATACTACATTTAATACTTTTCTTTTGAAAATAAATACTTAAATATAGATGATTACACCCAGACTCAAGACAAACAGACGTGTTCATCACACAATTATATGTCTTTTGTGGGAATCGAACCCACGGCCTAAGGCGTGAAAAGAAAATGTCTTACCGACCACGCCACCCCACCGGCCCGTCAAGTTTGTGTCGAAGTTACTCATAAAATTTTTGGTTTAGAGCTTTGAAATTCCCGGGTAATATTTGACCATGAACACGGAGAAGATACTTATATGAGCAGTTTGTAAATCGCAGCGATATCGGCCTTGACTTCGTCCTAAACTCTCAATTTTGATCCTCGGTCGTGAACACTGTGTGACTTAACTCATCGCGTCAGGAAACGGGCACGTGTAAAAATTAATTACTCATAGCCAGCTTGTGTGGATTAAAATTATACCTCTGAACCCATACGTTAGTTGAGAGAAGACCCGTGCACCGAGTGGGAGACAAAATTGTTGTTACAGGCACCGCAACGAATCATTTTATAACGTTGTATGGAACTTTAAAGATGAGTATAAGATCTGTAAAAATACTCAACCAAAACCAAAGACGGATAATAGTTTTATACAAATGCCGTATCATTTTATAACGTGGTATGGAACTTCAAAGATGAGTATAAGATCTGCGAAAATACTCAACCAAATCCACAGACGGATATTAGTTTTATACAAATGAATAATTCAAATATTTTTATGAGAATTTTATTTGATGTGATAACATAAATAAGTGAAGAGAGAGTAAAGAGTATTTCTAAGTATTTTATGATATTCTTGTAACAAAATAAATTATTACGTAAGTTATGTTAGTAGAATTGTATTTGTTACACGAGTGTCAAAGAAGTTTTACGTTTTTCGCAGGTATACTTATTATATTATGTAAGTATGTTGGTAATTTTCTTCATCAACATGTATCTTCCAAATAGCTGAATGAATTGCGACAATTAAGGTACCTATTACATTTTTCTCGATAACCCAAGCGTTTTTAGCCCGGCTTTGTAAAAAATATGGTGATTTTTTCAAGTTAATTTTTTTAGTAGGTACACTATCACACGGTCATCTGGTCCCAAGCTAAGCAGCTTGTGTTATGGAAACCAGATAACTGGTATACATATACTAGTTCTTTTTTGTAAATAAATATTTATAATAGACAAATACACCCAGACACAAGAAAAACAGCCATGTTCATCACACAAATGTTTGTCTCAGGTAAGAATCGAACCCACGACCTGCGGCATAAAAAGCAAGTATCTTACCGACCACGCCATTGGTTAATGTTTTTTTAGCTAAACCTATGGACTTGTGTATCAAAATGTAGGGTTATATAGGAGATTACATAAATATATTAAAAAATTACGGGGTAATTTTTTAAGTGCATTGCAGTCGTGTTTGTGACTCTTTAATTGAAACTGCTTATTTATTTACAATTCGAAATACGAAGTCAGAAACTCGCTTTCTAATTAATCCTACTTACGTAAAGCCTGAGGGAATTATGATGCCTAAAGGTATGAGCAAACTGAGTAGGGCCACGTGTTGGGGCGGGTTGTACCGCAACGCAAAATGCGTAGGTATTATAGCTCAAGTAACAGGTCGGGTAATGGGTCACTGACAGACTTACTTAACTACTGCCGGACGTTGCGGCCGTAATATTGTCAATTATATTGTTTAGTACCCAACACTAATAACTGAGGCGCATAAATTATAAAATATATTGCAAACCATTAAACTAACAGCAGATACGATACTTACTTCATATAAAAAAAAATTGGCAGTGTTCCTCAGCAGTTGTCAGTCAATCGAACTATTTTATGTTCACCCGCGTTTCGAAAAATGTAAAAAGTATTTTCATTTCACTTTCGTTTAAGTTCGTTTCATTTCATTTCATCTGAGTAAAAACCTTGTATGACACTTAAGAGTAGATATTTATACGTCAACCTTAAAACAATAATCTTTTCGTGGGGTTTAAAAATACCTAGATACAAGTAAATTGAGCGAATTGTCGCGATTTGCGCCGACACATTGCAGCCAGACACAATAATATGCTCGCACCTTTAAACGGAAATTGAGTCTTTTTTTTAATTATTAAGACATTTACCGGCTTCCTAAAACATTATTAATTAAGTAAGACATCGGTAGATGTCTGATTCTGGTTAATTTCTGCATAAACTGGCGCAGTGGGTCGGGATATTTTTTAGAGAACTAATCGAGGGTTAAATAAACATGGTATCACGCCTGTATTACTAAAGGTGTAGGCAGAGGTGAATATCACCACACCACCCACTTTTCGCCGGCTATGTTTAGGTCCCATACGTACCTAATAGGTGTCGAGCCTATTGGCATTCAGTTGCAACTAAGATTCCCTAGTATTAATATAAATACCTATTAGAAAAGTCTTATTGCTCGACCCGGCAATTGAACTCCCCTTGCAGTTATTAAGCGAACACTACCACTGGACCACCGATGTAATTAATTTAAATTTCATAAATAAATTAAATACTTTCTTTTTGGCTGGACTTAGAAAAATTAAATGCATATTAATAAAATTTTAATCAAATTTATTTTTAGTGGAAAAAATATAGTTACGGCCTTGTTCAAAAAAATATTATAAACCTTTTTATAGTACTATCTTTCTTACTAGTATAAATGTCAAGATGACAGACAAACACAAACAAATTATATACCAATTTTAGCTATAATAAGCTTAAAAGGCGTTTATTATTATGGAGGTAAGTTATTATGAGAACAAATGAGCCTTTAGGGCTCAGGCAACACAGGTTTGTAAATGTCTCTATGTATGGCTTGCTCTGTGATAAGCATTTGCACCTCTGACCTTGAATGTCGCAGATGTTGACCTAGCTAGTACGATGTCATTTTGTAATATTACTAACACAGTAGACAGAGTTATTCTGAGCTTGTTAACATGTTTGACTGGGTTAAGGGCGTCGGGAAAGTTTGCTCTTTGCAAAGGGAAAATAGAATATTGAAATAACATCCAGACAGCGTGTTTTGTAGTCATATAGTCTAAATAGAAACTAATTTTAAACTAGTCTAGCATATTTTCTTAACTAGCTGCCTGACCCAGCTTTGCCTAGGTGGTGGTATACGAGGTGTTATGGACAGCCCTCCACAAACTGAGAGGGTGTATTAAGCTCCTTAATTAGGATTTTTTTTTGAAACAAGATATTATTTTTGTTAATTTAGCCTTATTTTAATTTACAATAGCTACTTTGTACCCAGAACTCCTTTTGAATGAAATACAGCTAAAATAAAACATCCATCAAAGTGAAATGAGGCGATGCAAGTGCGCTTGTTGATAAGGATTAATCCCATTTTGGAAAGGTTGGCTGTTTACTATTAGTAGTTCCCCAAGGAAACGATATATTCCGTATAAGTTTGCAAAACAAAGCACGAATATTGTATACACATCAATTTTCTTGACTTATTTCATGGAACGGTCATCTCAGTAGGTAGGTATGACGTACGGATTTACCCTTATCAATTAGTGGAGGGCGGTCTCTTCCACCGGTATACCAGGGCACAGGTAGTATACCTAAGTGTATACTATCTGTGCTCTGATTCTTGATCTCTATCTAGACATTTGTCAAAAAAAGGCGATTTCTTTCGCCATTTGTCTATTAGAGATAGACGTCTAAAGCGCGCAAATGTCGAAAGAAATGGCGGATGTCATTGAAAAACAAAAGAAATCACATGACAAATGTCAGAAGGTTTTCATCCGCGGCCACCGTGGAACACGCTTACTCAGTAAATATGTACCTACCCAGTACTAATTGCTTGTAATTTGAAGACAGACAGATTGATATCGGTAACTTGAAAGTTCGCAGAATAAAAGGAATTTTTTATAATTTTTTTTTCTCCGGAATTGGCTTAAGCTGTTTTATTGCATAACACCAAGTATGAAGTAAGGTGTGGTGTATTGTCTACGATGGAATGCGCAGGATACCGATTCACTCGTGATCACGAGTGATTTTCATTGAGAAGACGGAAGGCTCCATATTATTGTGGTTACGTTAAGAGGCTCTATATTATTATGGTTATGGTTGGAAACTGTAAGGGATTAACAATTTGCACCGACCCTCTTGTTATGTGTCACCGGTGGTGTCAAAAGACATCGCATCGGAACACGGCAAAGCCGCTTGACAGCGTGGCTTTGCCTTGTGGGTGGTCAATAACCACGACCGAAGCCTACTATCAGTTTAATGTCACTATAATATTACCCCATTAATATTAATGTAATTATGCTTATTAAGACGTAGTGCCTACTACCCTATATATTTTTGTTTGTGTTGTTTGTAGAATTTAAAACCTTCCTACATTCAATGAAATATTGATGTCAGTATGTTTATAGGTACTCACTTCTTTAAACCATACTTCTATCTAGTTTAATTATGGCGTCTGCACAAATTATTCTGCAATTTGCCCAATGTCCAGTTTAAAGAAGATGTTATTTTATAAGATAAGTAGTAAAAACGTTTAAAACTTCACTTAGTAGTCTTGTACGGTCAAATATTCAGCTTATAAAATATGTTATAAGACGCAATTTTTTCATCAAACCGCTCATTATTGCAATCTGTTATTTTTGTTTTTAAAAATTGTCCTGTGTTTTTTAACCGTTGGCAGATCGCTGTCAAAGACTTTGGATGCAAAATATACAAATAAAACTAATTAAAAAAAACTGTCCGACTTTAAAAAGGTCGAAGTAAAGAAAAGCAGAACGGGCCGAATTTCGAGGAGGATACGGCACCATAGACCACATTCACACAATGCGGCAGGTAATACAAAAAACCAAAGAATATAACCAGCCCCAGTGCTTAGCGTTTCTGGACTATGAGAAGGCATTTGATTCAATCGAAGTCTGGTCTGTTTTGGAATCCTTGCAGCGATGCCAAGTCGCCTAGCGATACATCCAAGTGCTGAGATGCTTGTATAACATCGCAACTATGTCCGTCCAAGTACAGAACCAGCAGACTAAGCCTATCCCCTTGCATCGGAGTGTGAAACAAGGAGATGTGACATCCCCCAAACTATTCACAAACACACCGGAGGGTATGTTTAAGACGTTGGACTGGAAAGGACTCAACATCAACATCAATAGCGAGTACCTCTCACATTTGCATTTGCAGACGATATTGTAGTTATGGCTGAAACGCTGCAGGATCTACAAAACATGCTGAACGA
The DNA here is from genome assembly GCA_936450015.1 of Meganola albula. Taxonomy (NCBI): domain Eukaryota; kingdom Metazoa; phylum Arthropoda; class Insecta; order Lepidoptera; family Nolidae; genus Meganola; species Meganola albula. The sequence goes on along the minus strand of OW388142.1, from coordinate 7,984,438 downwards.
CCTGGCTGATTCCTCACAATGCATCGGTCTCCGGATGAACCTAGATAAAACAAAAGTCATAAGAAATGGTCATGTTTCTCCGGGGCCGATTGCTGTAAAGGGATCTATTCTCGAAGTTGTTCCAATATATATATATATATAACTACCTCGGGCAAATACTGAAGATGGATAAAAAACAACTTCGAGAAATAGCACAATAGAAGAATACAGCTAGGTTGGGCAGCATATGGAAAATTACGTCGAGTCTTCACGTAGCCAATCCCACAAAGTCTGAAGACGAAAGTCTATAATCAGTGCGTCCTACCCGTTATGACATACGGAGTTGAAACGTGGACACTAACGGTAGGACTGGTTCATAAATTTAAAGTCGCTCAGCGTGCTATGGAAAGGGCTATGCTCGGAGTTTCGGAGTTCGGAGGATCGAATACGCAATGAAGTGATCCGACAGAGATCCAGAGTAATCGACATAGCTCACCGGATTTGTAAGCTGAAGTGGCAGTGCCACAGAACCGACAGCCGTTTGGGTAAACGAGATCTTGAGTGGAGACCACGTATTGGCAAACGTAGCGTAGGACGCCCTCAGACTAGGTCGAGTGACGATCTTAACAAGGTGGCTGTTAAGAGCTGGATGAGAGTAGCCGCGGATCGTGCTCAGTCGCGTGCTTTAGGAGAGGCCTAAGTCCAGCTGTGGACTAGGATAGGCTGATGATGAAAGAAAAACATGAAATAACAAAGTATAAGTGTGTGTCCACCTAAATAGGTAATACACCAAATAGTTTTTAGAGCCAGCTCTTGAGCTAGTAGATTTTTACTCACGGATATTAATTAAAATTTAAAGTTAAAGTGGCCTGACTTTTCATATAATCTAATTATAAGTAGGTATGTAAATTTTTCTATATATTTTGAATCTATATGGCTATCACTAAAACAACAAGGCGTTAACCAGAAATACATAAACATAATAAACAGTATATACTCAAAATGTAAGGCCAAAATACGCTTAGAACGTGAAGGTACAGAATTCCCCGTACTAAGGGGGGTAAGACAAGGAGATCCACTATCGCCAAAAATTTTTTCAGCTGTGCTAGAATCTGTTTTTAGATGTCTTGATTGGGAAAAGAAGGGAATTAAGGTGGATGGAGAACTACTTAATCACCTACGTTTTGCTGATGATATTGTGGTATTCGCGGAAACTGCGTCAGAACTAGAGAGTATGATCAACGAACTAGCAGTAGAAAGCCACAAGGTAGGGCTAGCACTGAACCTCTCGAAAACCAAATTACTAACAAACGGAGAACACCAAGATATTATAGTAGGAATAGAAACCATTGAATACGTAGAGGAATATATATATTTAGGACAACTAATATCATTTAAAAACAACACAACAAAGGAGATACAACGCAGGATAACCTTAGCCTGGAAAAAATATTGGGGATTAAAAGAAATAATGAAAAATAACATTATAAGTATAAATATAAAGAAAAAGCTCTATGAAGTAGTAATACTTCCATGTCTAACATATGGCTGCCAAACATGGTCATTGAGAAAAGAGGACGAAGAAAGAATTGCTATCTGCCAAAGGAAAATGGAAAGAAGTATGCTTGGAATAAAATTATTAGATAAAACTAGAAATGATAACATAAGAATTAAAACTAAATTAATAGACATTCGGAAACGAATTAGGACTCTGAAATGGCAATGGGCAGGACATATTTGTAGGATGCACAACAATAGATGGACTAAAAGATTAACAGAGTGGATACCAAGAGAAGGCAAAAGGAAAAAAGGTAGACCAAACAAAAGATGGAGGGACATATTTAGCCAGAGGTGTGGATACTTATGGATACGTAAGGCACGTGAAAGAGAGGTGTGGAAAGGTTTAGGAGAGGCCTACGCCGCAGAGGCGACTGCTAACGTAACGTAAGTATATATATTTTTTTAGAGTTTGTAGATATTTTAAAGTTGAACTGTAGTAGGAATAAAGGCTATTTTTATTTTTATTTTTTTTATTTATGTAAATTTCTCATAGCATTGTTTGTAACAAAACTCGTCCGACTGTTCTTATGAAAATTTGTGTGTATGCTCAATGAGTCTGAGAATAGGTCGTAAAGTTTATTTCATTCCACTAATACCACAGGTACTTACACTAGCCGGGCGAACCTGAGGCGGCTAACGGGTTTTAGCTGAATGTCAAACCGAAGTCCATAATAGACTGTCCTCTGCGACTTTGGCACAATTCCGATAATATTACTAATACATTCAAATCGAATCGATAACCTCCCTTTTTTTAACTGGTTATTAAGTGAGGTGATGTGAAGAATAGCCAGCAGTGGGACACTACAGACCTTGAGCGTGTGCCGAGCAAAAGGGTGAGATAGTGTTATCGGTCGAATACTTACTCGGTTCTACTTAATAAACATTTACGACCGAGAACCCACTAGACCGAGAACACTGTCTCGCCCTTTTGCTCACTACGTGTGATCGAAGTATTAGGTTTGTGAGCAAGTTGTACCTAACCTATAAAAGTACACTAACAATAACACTAGAGTATAGCTCTCTTTCGTATGGATCTCAAATGTAGCGAGATTGTTACCAAAGTTTGCCGAAGTCCATGTTTTAGTATTATTCAATTTGTGAGCTCTAGTATCGCCATCTAACGGTAAGTAGACTGACTATTTTCAAACTAAATTATGCAACGCAAAGAAATTGAACTTAACACCATCTAGCGGCAAATAGCAAAACTATTAGAAGTGATCTTATTAATACCGCAATGTAGCAAAAGATGGCGCAATTATTATTTTTTTCCATTGAACCTGCTTGATTCTTGATGACACAGTTTTATGTTATTTACTACTTTGGTAGTTTTGTTGTATGAGTAGAGTTAGATATTTTGTTATTTTGCCACCGACAGCTTATCTGCTATGTTACGGTGTGTCAGCTTCAATTTCATCTTAATTCTCTACTCTCCGGGCGAATGGTTGCTCTGTGACCATTAATGTTAGAGGTATTTAGAGCATAGAGTCAAACAAAGGTAGGTAAAGTAAATAAAATTAAATGAAACCGACTGTACTTATTTCTAAGGACAGTACCTAGATTTTTATTTTTACATTCTATGCGGACTTATGAAAACCAGACTTACTTTACTTAATCTTAATTCTCTGATTAAAACAATTTGCTCCAATTTATTTTAAGCCTTTATTTAGTAGGGTAATGATTAGCTTGTACTTTTAATGCACTTCACTGACTATGTTTGGGCCCCTGTGTGATACGGGGCGAGTCTTTATCGTTCATCGGGCACAATTCCAAACTTAATAATAATAAATATTCTGGGACATCAACACACATGGTAATCTGGTCCCAAGCTAAGCAGAGCTTGTGTTATATAACCAGATAACTGATAAGTATAGGTATACTATACAAACAATACTTTTCTTTTTGTAAACTTATAAGTAATAGATATTTACACCCAGACTCGACACAAACACAAATGTTCATCACTAAAGTTTGTCTCGGGTGGGAATCGAACCCACGATCTGCGGCGTGAAAAGCAAGTATCTTACCGACCACACACAGTAACTAAGATTTTCTAAGTTTTTTAGAATTTTGTTCGGGCTAAACTTCGTGATCCCACCTCACTCAACTTAAACCATAGTCTCGTGCCGTAGATGTAGATACAATTTCTGTTTTGAGTTCTACTCTATAACTGGTTTCCGTTCTATTACAAGCTCTCTTTGATTTAGGACTTTATTGTTTTAAACGCCATCTATCTGGAGTTAATTGAAGGTTGTAATCCTCAATCAAACTAAATTTAATCCACTCGAAATGATTTACCGCTCTATTAATACGGGTTTATTGGGAACTAATACCATTAGTAGAGAATAAGATAGTTACAAGAGACACTACGAGATGTCGCTTATCTCAGCATGTGTATGTACGAGTTTACACTGCTACACGTCAAGCCGTACATTTACATCTTATGCTGATCTCGCATTGCATAGAATTTACGTAGAACGATAGCACACTATATTATTATTACGGTTACTCCTCTACAGAGGATACATGACTCCAAAAATACTAACGCGGCGACAAAAAGGTAAGTAGGTACCTACCTACTTTGTGTTTCCATCCACACTGCCGTCCTATAACTATTGATTTTCTTTCGAGAAAATGAAATAACGTGGGATTCGTGGTTTTAATATTTCAGTACCTAGGACATCAAGGACATCAACACACACGGTCATCTGGTCCCAAGCTAAGCAGAGCTTGTGTTATGGAAACCAGATAACTGGTATATACTAAACATATAATACTTTTCTTTTGTAAATATATACATAAAATAGATATTTACACCCAGACTCAACACAAACAAATGTTCAACCTACTTATATAGATTAATATTTTTTGGACACACCTATTGTAAGATGGCCTACATCTAGAGCTATAGAGGGTTCAGGTGATAAATAGGTAGATCGCGTTTTATGTAAACGATAAACGAAAACCTTTTGCTGTGAATGCTTTCTTAATCTTAATATTTTAACTTAGTTCTAGGGACGGAATCATTATAAATTCTGTCAAAGAATACCTCTGGAACTATTTAAATTATAAAAATGATTGATAATGCTCTTTCCATTTATCTTATATCTTTAAATGAGCAATTCTTGTATTATATATAATTCTTGTATTATCCGAGATTCCAATTAATATATAATTGGAATCTCGGAATCGGGGGCGATAAATCGATCTAGCTAGGAATAATTTTTAGAAAATGTCATTTAAAAAAAAAATACCGAGCAAAGCTCGGTCATCCAGATATTGAGTGAAAATTGGGGTTTTGAGGGTAAACCGCCTTCTAGTTAAAAAACGGCAGCGCGAGCCAAGATATTCAGAATAAGAAGCTCTTCAGAACATGTCCTATGAAGATACAGAGAACTTGTTAGTTGTAATGCAGTAATGTTTGTGCTATACTATGGCTATAATTTAAAAATAGCTATAATTAGTTACAAACATTATCTTAGTTAGCATTAATTATAAGCATGTCTTGTAGGTTTATAAAATATTTATTAACATTGACTACATATCATTATCTTTATACCTAATTATTGTACACATTCATTATTTCTATTTTGTAAGTCGTTTTGTCATGTCAGTAGTTTATTTTGCCTGAAACACAGGATTACCTAGTTCAGGCACATATTTTGTTCAATAAGTATTTATAGATAAAATTGTCCCATGTTCACCTGTTTTATAAGTTTTTTGAATAAATTATTATTATTATTATTATTTAGTACTAGTGTTTCGCCCAGGCTTCGCGCGGGTAGATGTCGGTATTAGACAAAAAATGTAATAATTATAAATTTTATCACATTCTTGGCAGACTTTTCATGCTTAGAAGACTCGACCAAGTCTGCTTCGGCAAAATAAACAACCAAAATCATTCGTTTTCAGTATGTATGATGCCGCAATAACTCACAGACAGACACACCGGTAAATATTAGGTACCTACTTAATTAATAATAATAATAATATTAATAAAGTCTTTATTGATCAAAGTACACAGGAATAATATTGTAATAATATGGTACTATTAGTATTGCTCCCAAACTAAGCGAAGCTTGTACGATGGGAGCCAAAATGGACGCGGTTGTGTCCCATGTGGTTCCCGTGTACCCAGGGGTGCCTAACCAGGGGTCCATGCGGATCATCTGTCAAATTACTCAAGATGACGTTGCAACTCCCCTGTATGGTCGCGGTTTTGTCACGTCATGTGGATAACTAGTTCCCGCGACTTCCTGGTATAAAATGCGCTACGAAACACCCGGGAGGTTCTGGTGGGTACCCTTTGGGAGTCCCACATTCCCCGGCCCAGCCACACGGGACTGGGGATCCTTAAACGATTTTCTCCCGGCAAAAAAGTACTCGAGTAATAGACCAAGCTAGATTTCTCATCAACCCATACACTCGTGGTACTCTGCCTTCCCCGTGAGGGATGTCTCGTGATGTTACATTTATTTACACAGGAACTATTAGCCAAATTTTACGCGTATATTTCTGTTGTTGAAGACATAAATTAAATAAACCACGACATTTTTTTTTCTTTAGAATCATCTCTATTATTTTAGCTTTCTAAATAAAACAAGGGAACACAATGTAGTGTTAGTAGTAATAAAACCAGGTTTTATTACTTAAAAAAAGAATAGATCCAAAAACACCATAAAAAAAATATAAATTTAATAAACATTGATAATAATTATTCTAATCACCTAAATAACTCCATTTATTTGTTCCAGTCCCTGTACTGAGTTTAATAAATAACGGGGCGTCGTCTGCATCGGCTTTCATCTTCGATAATCTAGAAAAAAATTGTAACAGTCACTCTAAAGTATTCAGTAAAAATGTATAGGTATTGCATGGTGATACATATCTAAATACATAAAAGAAGAAACTGACTGACTGACATATCAACGCAGAGCCCAAACCGCTGGGTCTGGAGACTCCAAATTTGGCACATAGGTTCCTTATGGAGTCTAAGGGTGCACTAAGAAAGGATTTTCAAAACTCACCCTTTGGGGGTGAAACGGGGTTCCAAAGTTTGTGTGGAGATATAAGATTACGTTGACCAATTTATTCAAAACGCAGGAGTAGTCCTGGCATTAAATAAGTAAAACGCAGGAGTAGGTACTCCTGGCATTAAATAAGTAAATACGTTTTTTTTAATTATTATCCTAAAACCACGCGGGTGAAACCGCAGGCGGAAGCTAGTTTACAATAAATTGCCAAATAGTTTTAAAGAAATCAATTCATTAAATATGTTTAAATAGAAACATTTTAAATTATTATATAGTAGTAGGTATATTACCAGTTACCTGGTTTCCATAGTACAAGCTTTGCTTAGTTTGGGATCAGATGACCGTGTGTGTTAATGTCCCACTATATTATTATTATAATGATAAAAATATTCTGGCCAAACATCTTGCATAACAACGCGTAGAAATACAAATGTACCTATATTGTTACAAGTAAGGGGGCGTCCATAAATTACGTGAGGTGTTTTTTTTTTTTAATTTTATGCCCCTCCCTCCCCCCTGGTGAGATGTCGTGAGATTTTATTCAACCCTCCCCCATCCCCCAACCTCAGGTGAGATTTTTCAAAATGTGAGTTTCTTACGTATACGCGTTGGATTATTATGGTAAAAAGAAAAAAAAACAAATTTGCTTCGTGCTTTTAATGCCAAAATAGCAATTTTTTTTTGTTTCAATCAGAAAAAAATTGCGTGATATTTGCCGAGACCCCCCCTATCTCCAACGCAAGATTAGATGAGATTTGACTCGACCCCCTCCCCCCCTTAAACACCTCACGTAATCTATGGACGCCCCCTAAGCAAAAATCTATGCCAGAAATGAATCCACCGTACCCCAAACTAGGAGAAGCAGTAAACAGCGATCGAGATTACACAAGTAACTGCAAGATAACTTCACTTCAACCCATTTTAGTGTCCCACTGCTGGGCGCGGGTCTTCTCTTAACTAGGTATCTTACGAGTTGAGAGAGTTTAGGCCTTAATCCACACACGCTAGCCAAGTGCGGGTTGGTGGATGTCACATGTCCTCGAATGATTAGTTCTTAGACATGCCGGTTTCCTCACGATGTTTTCCTTCACCGATATTGAGCAGCAGCGATAATTAACAAATTCTATCTTTCCCTACGATTTTCGATGGTTTCTCTCGATTTCACTAGGATACCATCATCAGATCCTGGTTTCCGTATAATGGTACTAGTCTTAGCCGCAGGTCGTGGGTTCGATTCCCACCCGTGACAAACATAAGTGGTGAACATTTGTGTTTGTGTCGAGTCTGGGTGTAAATATCTATTATAAGTATATATTTACAAAAGAAAAGTATTGTATGTATAGTATATAGCAGTTATCTGGTTTCCATAACACAAGCTCTGCTTAGCTTGGGACCAGATGACCGTGTGTGCTAATGTCCCAAAATATTAATTTATTTATTTTTTATTTAGTTTATCACCATTCCAACAAAAAAAGAATCATTAAAATCGGTTCATAACCGCCAAAATTATCCTCAAACACATATGAGAAGCACGTGAATTTCAGGGTTTCCCTGGGATTCTATTATCAGGTCCTGACATGGTGCCAATAGAAGTACCGCAGAAGTATACTGTTTCAAATAATAAATGAAGTTATTTAGGTGATCTCCATTCCTCACGAAATTCTCCTCCTCCGATATTGAGCAGCGGTGATAAAACAATTGACACATAAATGTGTGGGCACTACAGGGAATCGAACCCGCGGCCTTATATTTGTAAGGCGAGGCCCGTACCACAGCGGCACCGCTGCTCGCAAGATACTTAGAGACACCCAATGATGTTTCTACAGAAACGTCATTGTAGACACCGCATAACCGACGCACCGCGCTCGCTTTACCATTAATACTATCCAACCACAAGCTAATTTGTGAAGAGACAGCGTATTGACAGCGTGTGTCTGTCGCCTCAGTTGTGACTACGACCTCTCTAACAACAGGCGACTCTGTTACACTCTTGTCAGAGAGGACACTCGGGAGGCGTGCGTGGGGTCGAAGCCAAAACGTATAGGCCCGTTAGACATTTAAATTTTGCTCTAAATGTGATGTAGCACCAACAGACGATTATCCATATTCGCAACTTATAAGTACACCCAAACACAATCACTGGTAAGTGCAGGACTATTGCAGGATTTATTCCACTTTTATTGTGCGAACTACCAAGTTGTGGAATTCGCTGCCGGCATCTCTATTTCCTGATAGCTATAATCTGCCGGTCTTCAAGCCATGAGTGAATCAGTGTTTACTGTGTAAGCGACTGCATCGTAGACTATATTATTCCTTAACAACAGGTGAGTTTTAATCATCGCAAGCCTAATAAAAGATAAAAAAAGGATCATTATTATTATTACCTGATCAGCCAGTTGACAAATACTTTTACCGTAAAGTACATGTGCACAATGGTTTTCAAGACAATCGCAAGTAATACAACCAAATTGGCGATCAAAAAACACACCAATATTATAATATCCTTCACAGTGGTGCTCAGGTAGTTGTCGTGTCGAATAAAACCCCTCACATGACAGTACCTGTTGAAAAAAACGTGCGCAGTCATAAAATAGAACACTCAACTGCATACTGCAAGGTCAAAATCTTGAAAAATCAATTTGATATCTTCTACTTGTGACGATTAGAATTTTATACAATATTTGATTAAGCATAGTATGAATGTTTTCGGACAATTGTTCACTAACATTTGCTGCATATCTGGCTAATCTGTTACAATCCGTTTTAGATGTAATACGTCTTGGATACTCTATTATAATCTGAGTATAAACACATTCTGGTCTAATGTTGAGGAATATCACACAATTACCAAATCTCACCTTAAATTATATTCAGCGCACCTGTCGTAAATAAAATCGATAAACCGTGCTAACAGACTAGGTTTCGTTCTTGACTCCAAACTATGATTAAAGCTACGGCTCTGGGTTAGGTACACCATGGTGGCTCCGTTAAAGTTCTCTGCGCTTACAACTTCTTCTATGCGTTGGTCGAGTTTCCTACCGGAGCACACGTGGTGCATATTCCTTTGAAGATTAATAGATCATTGCTTGTTTTGGTTTACCTTCATTTTATTAAACAATACTTGCCCTAAAAACTAATTAAAATTTAAGGTTGTTTTTCAGTTTTTTAGTTATGGAGGCACATGTAAAGGCTAAATCACAGACTACTGAAAGGACCTGAGAGTAAGCAATATGTATGGCACAAATAGTTGGTCAAAGAGACACGGTGTCTCGGTCTTGGTATAACACAGTCTGACACTAGGTTCTCTTAGTGGTCTGTGACTGACACAGACTACCAAAGAGTAAGTAACTAACTAACTACTTAAAGAACTAAGATGCTGTCTCTACCTGCAGTTCTCTGGTCTGTGGTTTGATTTGGTGGCTCATGAATATTTTTTTGTAAGGTATAAAGATGTCGCCACATACTACTTAGAGAACCTAGCGGAATTTGTAATCACATTTTGAACAGGCCTTAAAAATCTTAACACACTTTCAACTGAAAAAGTATCACAAATCACCGTATCACCTTTCGCATCACGACCAAACAGGCGTCAACCTAACATAAGTACATAATCAAAACTGTTCAGGTACGAATACGAACTCCACATTCCGATGCCGCGCCTACCACTGCCGACCACTTGTCAATCTGACTGAGCACCCGATAATTTGATAGTGTAGCCACAATAGTATGCTGCAGACGGGCCGCAGTAAGTTGGAGAGGGGCAAGACTGGACGAAGAGACAGAAGTGCGACCATTTGTTGACCACGCGCTGCACCGCATTCGTAAGGTGATCGCGGGGCGAGTCGCTTACGTTACGATTCCGATTAGTGTACTTTGCAGTAAAGCAAATCCTCAAAAGAAAGAATACTGAACGGCTCAAGTTCATTTGGTTACGACCTATTTCCAAGTTAATGTGTACTACGACCTTAAGGCAAAATATTACCTACCATATGTAATGTTCAAGGGTATTTTAACCTAGTAGTTTGCTAGCCAATTTCCGATATTTGTCCTGCAAACAACGTAATGTAATCAACCCAGATTTACTCTTTACCAGGGCTCTAATCGATTCTAATCATAGAAATAGGATAATATCCTAAATCTATGGTTCTAATAAATAAATCTATCATGTCATAGAAATAGGTTTCCTTAATCTACTTAATCTATGATCTTTGTATATTGTTAAGTTTATTATGTAGAGTACAACTAATAAACGATTAATTTAGAAGGAAGCACAAGAAATATAGATGGTGAAAACGATTCTATTCGATTTATTAAATTGAATGTATAAAATACGCTAGACTGAATACGTTTTTATAATTTAGCAAACTAACTATATTCATTTTTTATTATAAACAAGATCGTCGCTAGACTATCAATCATAGAGGTATTGGTGGCCACACATATTATTACCAAATCCGTAAGCGTCACTGACCTCCATACTACAAGTACGCGTACTTGTAGTATAGAGGTCAGTGGTAATCGTTTATATGCTCTTTGTATAAAACTATGGTTATTTATCAGGGACTAACTCACACAGACTTCTAAGAGAACCTAGCGGTTAACTGATTAACCAGTGTATAGTCTATGGATTAACCTAGAGAACCCTTTCTCTAGAGAGTCTGTGATATTTAGGCCAAAATTGACATACATTATTAATAATAAAATCTTTGTATAACAGTCGAAAGCAAAATATAAACAGAACAGCAATTGAAATTTTCTATAATTATATAGAGTTTAAGAATGCTGAACTTATTGTAAAGCTATATTTCATACATGTAGTCTATTATCGTAATGTTTTCACATAGCATGAATATAGGTTCATTCACACAAGTAAGTATAATATGGTAGAATGAACCTTAAGATAAACAAACCCTGATTATGTTACATAATACAAGTCGCAGGGTGATTTGATAATACCAATTTTCGCAAATACCATAGGAGTATCGAAAAAACAAGAATAATGACACGAAGGTGAAAACCCTATTAGACCCCTCATTCTGCTCAATCTTACTGGAAAAAATAGGGGTTTCGAAAAAAACTATTCGCTCTAGTATAGAGAAATAAAACAACACTGGGTTTTCACAAAATATCTAATTATAAAATCATCCTGCTTCATAATATAAGTAGGAGTATCTAAGTAAGCCTATATCCACCTGTAAATGCATGTAGTTGATGACGATAATCTGTTTCAGAAATTACAAAACCAAGTAAAAGATATCTTTGTAAGAAATCGTTTTGCTTAATTAATACATGCTATTCGAATACGGAAACGAAGGAGCCAGAGGTCAATGGAGTATTCTTGAAATCATTAGTTGATTGTTAAAGCTACAAACACAAATTACTACATCAGCTACACGGCACTACACTTAAAATGTAACCTAAATATTGACAAACATCTATAGTGTAGATAAATAAAGTTCCCAACAGAAAAATTTTTGTTGAAAAATATTCGTTTCGAAATGGAATTGTCTTCTAAACCTCAGACTCTTGACAGCTTGAAAGCAAATTATGAAGAAATGAACACAAAAGGTACAATCACATCTTGCATTGGTAAAAAACCAAAACAAAACATACATTCACCAAAACACAAACAATCCTTGATAAATAAAGTAAGAGCATATATGTCAAAATCGATAATTTTACAAAAATTTTCGGCAAAAACTAACAGCCAACAAGAGAGACAGGAAAGATATTCAGAAACTCTAATCAGAAGATTACCAAGGATATATAAATTTGATAGTAAATTCGATATGCAAGCCGACACGATATCGAATTCTTCATCAAATGAATCATTTATATCTCAAACAAAAGCTAAATCAAAAACATCATCTAAACGTTCAATCATAAAAGGAAAACCAAAATTCGCCAGCCTTCCTTTAGAAAGAAAGTACAGTATGATGCAAATCAAAAATGATTTGCTGCTATGCAAAACTAAATCGCCATATTTTCTAATTAAAATTGACGACAGTGGAAAAATTGAACCCAAAATAGATGTGTCTCGCAGCGTTTTTTTTGTAGGAACAGGAATAACAGCAAAAAATAAAACTTTTACCACAGCAAACGCACAAATAAATCTATCTCAACTAAAAGCACGAACGATGCCAATTGCGGGAATTACAAATGAAAATGACGAATATTCTTTAAAGGGTGCATTTTCAGATGCGACCTTTGAGCAAACTAAAAATCTTACACTATCAAATATCACTCTACCCGGTTCAAAAAAAGAAATACCTTTTGAAAACCCCATGATAAATAAAATAATGACAAAAAAAGGAATATTTTTGAAGCCTAAGTTGCACTCATTAAAAAAAGATGTTGAGAAAAGAAAACAAGATTCATTTATCAATGCAGTGAGCCTGACCAATAAGCCTGCAAAGACTGATGAGTATAGTAACCTAAATGTACATAAATCGTCAGTGAAAATTATCAGAGAACAGTTAATTAGTACTACAGTGTCCAGTGAAAGAGATCCTATAAAGTATAAGAAAAACAAAACATGGGATAAAGCATGGCCACCGTTAAAATATACTTCCACAGAAGAACAAACTATTCTACCAAGTGACACTTCATATTCTTTTCCTAAGAGTTCAGACAATACCTTGAGTACTGTTAGCAAAATAATATCTATTGATAACGGCGAATATTCGGCTTATTCAAACCATACATGGACTCAAATTTCCAAAGATCTATTAATTGAAACTAGTAAACATAAATTAAACTGCACTTATGATACAATTCAAGGCTCAATTGCACCCAGGTAATTATCACATGTACAGATTCCCTTTAGCTAAGTACATAATAAAAAATAAACGCCAAATTTTGTGAGGATGGATACATGAATGGTTTTTTGTCCGTTACTATTTCACTCAAAAGCGACTAAGCGGATCTGACAGATCAGAAAGCCTACGATTGTATAATGATTATTTTACATTGTCTTTTTCAGCGACAGCTACAAAGTTTCGTGCTGCTATAAGTCTAGAACGGATACGGATTCAACAAAACCTAAACCCAAATACAATGATTACATGGTGTACCATGCCATGAGTATACCTCAATATTTAAACTTAGCCAAACTGAACAAACCTAAACATTTAGATACAGATTCTGTCATTGTCGTTTGTCATTTGAAAAAAAAACATGATTTAGAAGCAATTATCAACAACCTGCTTGTAAATGCGGATATATCTCCAGTGTCATCGTCAGATGATATGGACGTAAAGCGTTCAACGAAAGAATCTACACAAGATGGCTCAAGTAAGCCCCTGACTTAATCACACCTGCAAACATCTTTTTGTAAGCTGCTAGTGAAATAATCGCATTTTATTTTACAGGCTTATCATATTTTCTCCTTATACATAAACGTCTTACTAGGTTATTATTGCTAAAATAGGTTTACAAATCGATTGTCTTTGTCATCATGACATAAACTAGTAAGAAAGAGATAAACCCAGTTAAGTACAGAGGCTTGTAGTATTTGTATTAATAAAGGACCGTTATAATTTAAAAGATTAATGACAATAACATCAGCAGCCCCTTAGTATTCTTTCCTATACTCACTATTACTTACCAGAAAAAAACATTATGTTTCAGCTACAAAAGAAGATTTTTACTTTTTATCAGATGTCAGTACCTTATACACATCCCAGTCCGAAGTTCTATCTAGTCGACAGAATTGTTCAATTAAGAAAAGTTCTGTCTTTAAACCACTGACTACTTCTAAACAACCCAATAACATGTCAAAGTACACATGTGAATATGAAAATAATTCTAATTTAGTTCTTGACCATATCGGATTATTTCAAAAACCACAAATTGAAAATACATATTATTCTAAATTGATCGCTTGTGATAATGGACTTGAAGAAAGTGAAACAACGCTAACAGAAGGTAAGTCACTGTGTTTACTAAAATGGTCACCACCAAGGTTAAATGGTCAATATACCTACACATATTCCTCTACATTCCGACGTAGGTCTGATCTACTTAGTGTGCCAGGAACAAAAACTGCATACAGACAAAATTCATACTTTGTTAGAGCGTGTTGCACGTTTAATAATGAACAATTCGAGGAGGACCTTGATATGTTTGCGATTAATTAATTAATTGCACATAAATTAAACAATGTCATATGTGCTAGCTTTATTTTAAAGTTATGTTATAGCTTAGTTTATAGAATACTTTTTATCTTAGCCGTTTATGTAATGTGTATTTAACTTTCATTTCCTTTTCCTTCGTCTTCTGTAATCGTAGTAATATATTAATTAACTATTGTGAAAACTTGTAATTGGCCATTCTCTATTTTTATATGTCTCGTAAAAATGTGTATTAGCTATAAGTTTTCTTCACGCAAAAATTACAAAAACTATGTCCAAAAACTATAAGTAGGTATGTAGGTACTTTATAGACATTACGTTATCACACATTTGTAAGAACTTTTAAATGGATTTTACCGTAATCGATTACATAAAATGTATTTGTTTTTTTTTTTTCAGAAGTGTCACATCTTTGCCTTTCTGATTTGAGCATACCAAACTCGTCAATATCACCAATGCAAATTTCAAAACAGACTAACATCCCGAAACTTCCTAAAATGACTATCATTGATACCCCACCAAGATATTATTATGATGATACGTCCATAAAAAAATCAAAAACTAAGCGAACTATAGCAGCCACGGTGCCCCAAAATAATAGATGGGGAATAACATTCCAAAGCGATCTGATTAACGCTAAGAAAATTAAAAACTGTAATAACACAATTGTAATAAATAAAATTAATGTAACAGAGAGAAATCGTGGCTATCCAACGTTTCCAAAAAGTAATAGATATAATGAGTTTTCATCAAATCATGCTTCTACTTTACAATACTAAGGGTTTATCGCTCTGAGTATTGCTTTATACACGAGATCTCTCTATTTTTGGTTATGGTTAGGTTATGTTAGATACCTTTGTACTCAAACAGATCATAGAAGTTTTATAAATATCGAATATACATAATTATTACCAGACTAGCTGAGACAATGAACTTTGTATCACGTAAAAACCTTCCTTAGACTTCTAAAAACTAAAAACAGTCGAAAAGGTTGGATTTTTAGCAAAAAAAAACAAAGTAAAATATATTTAAAAATAAGAGAAAAAGATAATGAGGAGTTTGTAAATAAAGCATATTTATACAGGGCAATTTATACATCGATCAATATATATTTTTTAGTGTTCAAGCTCGATGAATCCCGCTCCAGTACACTGGACACATCGCAATCTGAAACTTTCCTTCCAATCCGAAAACAATATACAGTAGTCGATGAAAAATCTGTAATTAAACCCATGATAGATTTAAACCAGACACCCAAAATTAAACATCCAGTAAACACAACTACTACAAATAAAAAAACCCCCACAAAGGATACCATCCGAGAAGATCCTGTACCAGCTAATCATTGTAATGGACCTGGTAAACGAGTACCTCGTAGGAAAGCACTTCACACAAGGTCAATTGGCTGTGGCAGAAAGATGAAACGTAAAAAGATTACGCCAGAAGGTAATAATAAATACAATGTTTTTTATTTTCTTAAAAATAGCCTGAATACCACTGAATACTATTGTTGATATTATATTATCAAGTTTCAAAAACATTAAGTTTCTTACACATCCTCACTGAGTGCAATGACGACAATGAGGACAGCTATGATAATCATTTCACTTGCAATCCACAATGACGTAGGCATCTAATTCTTCTTCTTTTTAGCTGACGACATGACCATAGCTTCCAAGTCAGTCGGAGGTGTTTCGTATTGATGTTGAATTTTTTATTACTGTATAGATATGTATCGTGTTTATGTTTGTAATGTGTAATTTTTATTGAATACTAAGATGCTACCAGCTTTCAGTCCTAAAGAGTTAATTCATAGAATTTTCTTTTACCACAGACATAAAAGTACTGCTGTCAGGTTTGCTAGATTTCGCAGTAGCTTCGTGTAAGGATACTGGAACTAATGCGGAGCCTGTGAGGAAGAAATCATCTCTGAAGCTACCACACGCAAAAGCTAAATTAATCATCATAGACTCTTTAACCACATGTATGGAAACCAATGACGCTTTCTCCATCACTTCACAAAACGTTTCGCTCGCATCTATTAAACAAAGAGATTGTGATTTATCCATCAAAAGGCTTAAAAAACATGTATCTCCACCCAGCAATAGTTTTCACGAGTCGAAACCTCCGAGACAGCTTCTACTAAAGGATGTTTCACAAGAAATGTTAAAAGATAATTATATAAAACATTCACAATATAGTTATTCACAATATAAAGATCCACAAAAAGATGATTCGCAAGAAACTCTGACATGTCAATCTTCACAAGCTTATCAAGAAGGACAAAGTTCACCGTCAGTGTCACAGTCACAGACACAGTCTCCTCCTCCGTCGGATTCTCCCCAACAGGAGTCCCAGAAAATGGTTTGCCAGGAACAAGATTCCCCAAAGTTGCTTTTCCCAAGACGAAATACTTCAGATTTAGCTTCCCCAGATCGGTATTCTTCAGAGTTACTTTCTATAAAACGGAATTCCTCCAAGCTATTCTCTTTAAAACGAGTTACACAAAAATCATTAACATCGGAAACGCATTCCCCGAAGATGTTTTCTTTGCAAAGTAATTCCCCGAAGCTAATTCCTTCAGCACAGAATTCTTCAATAAATTATTTTGCACAAGCAAATTCTTCTCAGAAGGATTCGTTGAAATGTGCCAATGGCGAACTTTTGCTAAAATCGTGCCATTGCTGTTCGGAGAATTTAGAGCGGCAAATCAAACACGTATTAAAGACCCAGTGGCAACGTTGTAGTACGACTACTGAAGTGGGCGATTCACTAGAGAACCTCCTTGTGCCTGTGATCGAGAATAATAAAAAGAATACACAAAACACTCATAATTACCTGCCGTCGTCGACAATCAAAGGTAAGCTTTGATATTTTTTCTGTGGCCAGATCTCACTTCTTATAATTTTCTGATTAATTACAGAAGCCGTATTATCTTTTTTTTAAAGTGCAAATGATAAATTTTAAAATTATGTAGGTGACTACCAATGACGTTGGTACCTATATTTTAACAAGTTCGTTGCATTACGAGATCTATCAGATCTCTTGCAGGACATTTGAATTGTGCGTTGACTACAATCACACGATTGTAGTCAACGCACAATACAAAAGTCAAACATTATATGTTCACTCCTTGCAGGAGGCTCTAACGTGTAAAGTTCTTTAAGTTTAAGTAAGACAAATATACATATTTGCATCCTTTTTAAAGGAAAAAAAGTATAACATAAATTAGAATTTAAGGAGATAAAAAACAAAAAATAAAGATACCACTGTGCGATATAGACCTAATCCCTTTCTACCTAGACGAGACCTACGAGACCTAATGCACAGTAGTATAATATTATCAGTCCTTTTTCTCCTTCGTTAGGAGACATGCACAAGAGAGTGAGGGCGGGTGGCTCGGGCGCTGTGTGACTCGATTTAGTGTTGTCTTTAATATCGATGCGCACGTTTCGAAAATAACACTACGTGTTTGTATTTTAAAATGTGTTGATTATTGTTTATAAACCAGGAGTCCTTTTAGAAGGAAAAAGGAAAAAAATGTCTATTTATTTTAGTGGTATTTCTAAGAACGAAAAGCAACACCGGATTATACAGCTGCATCGTCCAGTAAAATAAAAATTTGGCAAAATTTGAAATAAAAAATGAAATAGATCAAAATTGTTGTGAAAAGTTGCGATGACATTAAACAGCACTGACTCTTTTAAAAAAGCTATCAATGTGCTTACCACGTTTTGATGAACACTATGCATAGTTTATAAATAAACTACTATAATGAAGCTTTTTCAATTGACAACTGAGCAATTATTTTATTCCCATCACTACATATACACATAAACTATCTGCGGTTGCGGTACGAGATACAGTCGATATCTATTTTTTTATTTGTAGTTTAATCTTAGAAATTAGAGAAATGGTAAAATGAGTTCTAGGACATAATAAATTGGACTCATTTTACCAGACTGCCACTTTGAACACTTACTCTTAACAATGAAGCCGTCGCAAACCACACATCGGAATGGGCCGGTCAATTGAGCTTCAAATTTGAAGTGATATGATTTTATTGACTAATTGCTAAACAACTTTTTGTTTTGTTGATTTAAACAAACAGAAAAAGCATAATAACTATCTAAAATCTAAAATAAACCGCTATAAAATCCGTTATAAAGTAGTTTTAATTCAAAGCATGCTATGTTAAAAAAGTAATAATAAAGTCAACTATTATTGCAACAGGGCAAAAACGTACTACCAAGAAAAATAATCCAAAAACATACGACTACACGCGCAGCAAAGGGTCATTCATTGGCATAACAAGTCCTACATACACATTCATGGACAAATTCAGAGCCACTAAAAGCAAACTATGTCAGATCACAGTCAGCGATTGGATGACCAGAAAACGGAAACAGGAGACGGCGACTGACACAACTTGTGACAAACCATGCTTATGTTTATCGATCAAGGGTCAAGTCGAGCCGACTAAGCCAGAAGATGACCGCAACGTTTCAGAATTTGTAACTATCTGTACGCCTGACAATCATAAAGGTATTTACTAGAACCATTTGTCTTCTAGTGATCAAAATTCGAAATCCTCTCAGTCTTAAACTATATTATTGTAGTTACAAATGTCTGTGCCATAGTGTATTGTGTTGTGTATTATTTGTACCTACTATTTATTTAAATTATCTTATCAAATCTTATTTTTTACTCTTACTAATATTATTAATTCAAAAGTTTGTATGGATGTGTGTATATAGGCGTGGAAGTTTGTTTGGCACAGAGATAGTTATAGCACATATGCTACTTTTTGTCCTAATACCACGCTTGTGAAGTCGCGGCCATTTTCACCAGTGGCTGATAAGCGTCTGATAGCTTATTCACAAGTAAGTCTTTATCTCTTGACGTAATCTATTCGAAACTTATCAGCAACTTGTGAAACTGCGCCTAAAGTACTATTCCCACCAACCTGGCGGCAGAGGAACGCGTCGAAGCGCATTCCACATTGTACTGAAGGAATTTAAGATTTCTTTGCTATTGTTACGGTTCAAGTTTGCATGGGATTTACTCTGCTACTCGGATACGCATATGCGTCGGCAATCGGCCGGCGGCACTCGCATATTGTCGCGTCCGATCGGCTCCACTCAGCTACAGTCAGAGTATAAAGAAGCATCACTGGTCGCTGAAAGCATACGCTCGTATCCACGAGGATGCGCTCGGGTTCCAGCAGACGTAAGACGCTACTGGCGCGTATGGCGTGATGCGCTACGCTCCTGCGTCGGTTGTTAGTGAGAATCGCGCATTAGTGCACCAAATTAATTTCTCTACCATCCGTAGTATTTTTGTATAAATGGATATAAGGTTTTAACTTCACGTAATGAAACGTAAATACCAATAGCTACCGTTGACACGAATAAATAATGGCCAGTTACGTTTTGTTTTCAGGGGACGATCCTTTACAATCATCAGAGTCAATTATATTTGGAAAATCACCGAACAAACTCTTTATTTCTTACTGCCAAATTCCTGGCTGCAAAGTATGCGCAGATAATGTTACAGCAATCACAGAAAGAGATATATACGATTACTTGCACCGATACCTTGAAACTAGCGGATCTAATGCATAATTTGCTTATCGATGGATATCTGCAATGACCGAGGTAAGCTGCGGCACTTTTGAAGGATTTTCTGAAGAGTTCGACTAATTCTCTATAGATTATAGCCATCAAGTATGCGCCGCTGTATTATCCACAAAGTGGTAGTGGTTGCGTAACTCGATAAGACCTGTCTCAGGACTCGGGACGTCGTGGCGTTTGCGCACCAAGTATAGGCGTGTTAAAATCTAAATAAAAATTTAAAAACATCATCTGGAGGTGAGATATAACTTATCACTATCCTACAAAATGAAGGAGTTTCTAACTTCATACTTTAAAGAAGAGAGTAAAACATTTTTTTCTAAAATCGAAAAAAATCTTTACTGTATTCTTCTGTAAAACGAAAAGAAAAATTATTCATCTCAGAAGTCAGTTTTACTGGTTTATACCAAAAGAATTATCTGACTAGTAAACAATATTAAAAAATGTTATTTCTAATATTTGTCTTGTTATGATCCATCGTCAAAAACAGAGATGGTTTCCGATGCTACTCAATAGAAATTTTCTTTAAACTATTTGTAACGAGTTGCTGCTTAAGCGGATTATTATAAAGATGATGGTGAAGTATAGGGTTAATTGTTGTATATCACGTTTTTTTACTGATAGACATGTGTTTAGATGCCAGTATATTTAGTGACTGTTTTAGCCTCACAAATGCATATCAAGTCCCAATGAAGTAAATACTAGAACTAGTAAGTATACAACACATAGCCACAAGAAATTTTAAGGACCCTTCCTTTGTATTACTCTAAAAAGAAGTATTAAATATTTTAAATGAACATTAAATACAAATAAGGGGCTGAAACAAAATTATCTACTACACAATGCATTGGTTTAAAAAAATGATTGAATCAATAATATCATGATTAATTGCAAGCAAACATATATATATATACTAATCATTAACAATATCAGTACCATTCTTGACACTATATAGACCATAGTTTGTTTAGGTACAATGCGTCCTGATATTAGCACGCATGACTTTACTAGACCTTTGATTTCAGTATCGAGTATCTCGATCGCAGATCATATAAAGATATCATAATTTTTAAATTTTTTAGATCTTTACTCTCACGTGTGGTCTCTGTTTGTAAACTTCAGCATTCAGAAGCAATGCGAGACTTCTCGTTATCCAATACTTTTAGGCATTTGTAATCGTATTCTATCCCTTCCTGATTATATATACTTTCATCTATAAATAAACATTCCGTATCTTCAAACGACTTGGAATAATTTTTTCAAGGCAGGTCTGGAGTGAGTTTTTGAGTTCTTCAGTGGTCTATACAGAATCAACAGGTATGTTGAAATATTTATATACCTTTGCACAATTAAGTTTTGGTTTGTGTATAAAGTTTGTTTTCTGATCTTTTTTATCAGGTAAGTATTGTATTTTACTAATTTCATGTTCATTTCTGTTCATATAATCCTCGAGACGCTAAATCAGCTGGATTTTCAACAGACTAACCGTGATACCTATGTTTGTTGTTTTGATAGAGGTGATAGACTGTTCTCGTGACCAGAGCGCTGGTTTTTGGCCTAGGTCTCGGTCAAAGAATTAGTTTCAGAATTGCCATAAAAGTTGGTAATGCTGTCAGACTTTTGGGCACCTGAGGTATTCCTCCAATACCTCATTCTATGACGCCATATCTAGTTTTTAAGCTAGAATTTAAGTTATATAGTTAGTAGTTAGTTATATATCATTTTATTTTTTATATTTTTATATTTTATAATTTTTTTATTTTATTATTATTATATTAAGGGTTGTAGATGATAGAAATAATAATATAAAAAATAAACGAGAATAAATAAAAAAATGAGAATAAATGAGAATCATAGAAGACAAAAAATGTATATGTAAATATGATCTACACCCTACACACAGACAACAAAGAGAAACTAACAGATCAGACGGCCGTGTTTCGTTTAAGCGTTGCAACATAAGAAATTGACCAGCAGGTTTTTTTTTAATGAAGGAGTCGGGCTCTGGTTACTTTGGTTTTATGAACCTGACTGAATAGTCATCACAATAATGTTGCTGTTAGACGAGAGAAGCGTTACTGACATTTTTTTAGACTAATTAGAGCTTTGTCTAGCATAGCTAAATACATGGGCGTCACCCTACACTCGTGTTCTTTGGTTGGTGTAGCAATGGTGAGTCCACAGATATCAAAACTCTACAGAGTCGGGGCGATTCTACCCTGTGAGCGAGTCCCATACACTCTAAGAAGTCTGTGGTCCCGCACAAAATCAAAACCAAAAATCTATGATAAAAACCCACTAGACTATGGCCGCACTCTCCACAATTTGCTGGCCAGTTTCTGGTATCTGTCCTTCAAATTGAAATGCTTTGACAATTTAGTGACAGTAAATGCAATAATAAAATCTTTGTGTATTTAATGAAACGAAAAATATAAATAGTACAACAATCAGAGTATTTTTTAAATATATAAATACAACAGGGTTTAAAGATGTAGGTATAACCTATTGTAAAGCTATATTTCATTCATCTAGTCTATCGACATAATGTTTACGTACTCGACACAAGTAAGTGTTACACTTAAACCACTGCATTAATAGAACATGCAAAAGAAAACATGATACAAGCATTTTCTATCAATGTTGCTTTAGGGTGAGAATAATCAGTTACACTGCTTGTATCATGTTGAGTTGTGCAGTGCAAACTTCCAGTGAGATAAATAAACCTATAATTTAAAAGAGTATCGGGCCTGTTACTTAATCAAAGTTAATGACGATCTAATAAGTGCTAAACCAAAGTAAAAATATAGCATACCGATAATTCATTAGAGATCTTTTGCTTTAAAGCTTAAAATATTGAATTTTACTCATTTCGCAATGGTGTTTAAGTATTATGGTTATTGTTTGAAACTGCCCAAGCAGTTTCTTATAAATAATGTTAGAAAATAGTCACGAAAACTAATCTATCTAATTACTTAGTAACCCAATATATTTTCTCTGAATGTTTGGGTCTAATTGAAACTGCTTAATTTAGGTAGGTACTTCTGACACAGGAACAAGTACAAGGAGTATATTCTTGAAGTCCATTTGAAGTGTGATCGAGCTGTAAACCTAAATAGTATTACTATGTCAGCTACACGGTGCTGCACTTACAATGTAACCTAATTACTGGTAAACATCTACAGTTCGGGTAAATAAAGTGCCTAACAGAAAAAAAAATTGTTGGAAAATATTCATTACAAGATGAAATTGACAGGTAAATCACAATCTTTTAACTACTTAAAAGCTAATCATGAAGAAGCGAATACTAAATGTACTGTGACAAGTGCCATTAGTAAAGCCTCAGAACTTGAAGAAATTATACATTTTCCCACACAAATAGTGCCAAAAAAGTCCTTATTGAAAAAAGCATTAACAGCCAAATCAATAGAAACTAACACACCTCACGACAGAACGGAAAGATATTCAAAGTCTCAAATCATCAGTCTCGAAACATCACCCAGAATGTGTAAAGCTAATAGATTACAATGCGATACAGTTGAAGTTCAAGTTGGTATGACATCTAATTCTCCATTAGCAGCATTATTTATATCTCAAACAACAGGTCAATCCACATCATCGTCTAAAACTCCAATCTTAAAAGAAAAAACAAATTCCGTTAGCCTAGTTTTAGAAAGGAAGTATAGACCAATAAAAGTCGAAAATGATTTGCTGTTACGCAAAACTAAATCCTCATTTCTATCTCCTAATGATAGTAAAAAAAATCAGCACAACAAAGAAAATAACACAGCAAGAGCAAAGAAACAAATAAATCTGTTTCAACCAAAAGTAAAAACAATATCAACAAAACCAGTGACATCACGGACAAGAGTAGGAGAAACAAACACAGAAGATGAATCTTCAACAACTTTATCCACTAAATTACGTGAAGCAAGGGCTGCTTTAGATGGCACACTTTTAGATGCGACTCTTGAGCAAAAAGAAAAAAATAGGTTAGCAAAACAAACTGAACTTTGTTCAAAAGAAGAAACACCTTCAAAAAATTCTTTAATAAATAGAATAATGACAAAAATCGGCATTAACTTGCAGCCTAAGTTGCGCTCAGAAAAAAAAGATGTTAGCAAAAGAAAACCCAAAGCATTCGTCAATACAATAAGCCAGTCCACTAAATCTATAAAGGCCGACGTACTCAAACTAAATGTCACCAAATCTCTTGTCGATAGTGCAAAAATGTTCACTGAAAATGTAGTAAGTTCTATAGTGTCTAGTGACAGGGAACCTAAAAGTTATTTTAAAAACCAAACATCAGATGAAGCATGGCTATCACTAAATTATACTACCACAGAAAAACAAACTATTCGAACAAGTGATACGTCATATTTTTTTTCTAAAAGCTCAGGCAATACCTTGAGTACTGTTAGCAGAATAATGTCAACAGATGATGGCAGATATTCAGTTTATTCAAATGATAACTGGACCCAAGTTTCGAATTCTCATTTAAATAAAACTAGTGAAGATAAATTAATCTGGAGTGATAATAAAATTAATGACTTTACTGTAACCAGGTAATTATCACAATTACAGATGTCCACTTCCTATTTTCGGAAAAAATAAATGTGATATTTTGTGATTTAATAGTGGTTTGTTAGATTGCTTCACGCAATAACGGTTTAACGGATTAGACCGATGCCTACGGTGGTGTATTAAGTTTTAATATAATAATCTCCGCCACAATAACCACCGTTCCACTGTAATCCTTCTATAAACTATTTGTTATATGTAACATGATAATAAAAGCATTTTTTATTGCAGTAGCAGCTTCAATGTTTCGTGCTTCAATAAATCTAGAGAGGATACGGATTCAATAAAAATTAAATCCAAACGCAATGATTACATGGTATACGATGCCATGGGTATACCTCAATATTTGAACCTAGCCAATGTGAACGAACCTAAATGTTTAGATAAAGATTCTGTCATTGTCATTAGTCATTTGAACAAAAAACATAATTTAGAAGAAATCATTAACAACTTGCTTGTAAATGTCGATATATCTCAAGTATCATCAATATTCGTAGTAGTGCCATCATCAGATGATACGGAAATAGAGCCATCAACGAAAGCAGCTAAATTAGCTGTTTGTCTGTCTTTATCTGAAACAAATAATGATATCTGGAATCCTACTACACCAGATGACTTAGGTAAGTTAATCCGTGAAAATGATTTATTGACTGCTGCAAAAAGATTGTTGGTTGCCACTTATGAGATAATCGCATAATAAGCAAGATAAAGTTATAATTTCAAAAATAATAAAAAATATCTGATAAAATAGATAAATAAATAAAATAGATATATATCCAATACCATTATTCTTACCTTACAAACTGGTGATCAAAATTTTGTTAACTTCTCTATCTACTAAAAATCTCCCAAAATTTTGATCACCAGTTTGTCGCCGCTTACCGCAAAAAACATTACTTTTCAGCTATGAAAGATGACTGTTACGTTTTGTCAGGTGTCGGTACCTTACATATATCTCGGTCCAACGTCTTTTCTAGTCAACAAAATTCTTCAGTTATGGAAAGTTCTTTACCATTAATGGTTTCAAAACAAACCAAGCCAAATTACATGAATGAATTTGAAGATAATTCCAATTTAGTTCTTGACCACGGTACAGGGTTATTTAAAAAAAAGATAGCTTGTGATAAAGGAAACGAAGAAAGTGGTACAACATTAAGGGAAGGTTAGTCACAATATCGTAACTTAGCATGTTTTGCTTGTTGTGCCAAATTTGATAACATTTTTATATCCATCATCCGCATTTGGTCATAATCGGCAGCGTGAATTGTTTTTTTTTTCGTCAGTTGTAGCTGAAAATAGCTATCCTTACCTTTCTGATTGGAATATATTTCACTCGTGAATATCACTAATGCGTATGGTCTGTTTTGGAATGCGCATTGGTGATTGGTGGTTAGTCAATAAAAGCAAAAAATATCGCCTCGCATCTATAAATTTTAGCACCATGACGTGTCTTTGTTAAATTTAAATTCATCCTTAGTTTTTGTTAATGGCAACGAAATACACATTTTTTCAGTGTTCAAGATTAATGAATCCCGCTCAAGTACACTGGGCGCATCGCAATCTGAAACATTCCTTGCAACCCGAAAACAATACACAGCAGTCGATGTAAACTCGTTTATTGAACCCACGATAGATTTTAACCAGGAACCCGAAATAAAACATCCAGTAAACACAACCCCCAAAATGACATCTGCAAATGATATCATAGTTATTAGAGAAGACCTTGTGCCAGCAAATCGTTCAAATGGACCTGGTAAACGAGTGCCTCGCAGGAAACCACTTAACACAAGGTCAATTGGCTGTGGCGGAAAGGTTAAACGTGAAAAGAATTTGTCAGAAGGTAATTACAATGGTTCCTGTTCTGTTACACACCTTTAAGCCTGGCTCAGTCCACTAAATAGAAGCGATTATTATTTATGTTATATCAAGTCACACACACAAGTTAATTTACGTAAGAACTTAAACAACGACAAAGCCGAATTCTCTATGCTGTTAATTAATTAACTTTGCTAGGGTAGTTGGTATTGAAATCACAACTTTAATATTGTTTAAAAAACTAAGTAAAATAAAATAACAATAACATTAAAAAAGCAAAATAAAACTAATAAAATAAACTAAAGGTTGATAAGTGTGCAAAATTTCAAAAGAATCTGACGTTTTGAAGTGGGTAAAAATTGCGTTGGAATATTATAGTAATAAAAGTAGCTTTTCTTTGATCACCAGATGTGAAAATACTTCTATCAAGTTTACCAGATTACGCAGTAGCTTCGTGTAAGGACACTAAAAAGAATACCAGATCTGAGAAAAAGAAGCCATCTTTCGAGCCACCACAAGGAAAAGCTAAATTGATTATTATTGACTCTTTCTCCTCATGTACGTTAACCGAAAACGCTTCACCAAACATTTCACAACACAATTCGTTAAAGTATGACCAACTAAAGGATAAGAATATTTCCATTAAGAACTATTTTAAATATGTATCATCCAACAGTAGTTCTCTTGAGAAGACAAAACAGCATCTACGGAAGAAACTATTAAGAGACATTTTCAAAAAAATTGAAGCAAAAAATAAAATAAAAATACCTCTAGAAAATGATTGTTGCGAAAACAGATTACAACAAGAACAAGAACCACACGGAAATAGGACATGTCAAGATCCAGAAAATTGCCTAGAACAACAAAACTTACCCACAATGTCACAGTCACACAATGCTTTGTTGACGAGTGTTTCCCAACAGAGTTTCCTAAAAATTATTTGCCCGGATTCCCCGGAACATGATTTTTCAGAGTTAGTTTTCCCAGAGCCAAATTCCCCAAACCGTTTCTCGTTCCAACGGAATCCGTTGTCTTCGAATAAGACTCCCCCAAAGCGGGTTTCTTCGCCACATAGTTCCCTAAGAAGTTATTGTTCACGAAAGAGTTCTCATAACAAGGGTAGACCTTGTAAAAGAGTATGCACCTGCTGTTCAGCAGAATTAAAGGAGCAAATTAGATTGATAGCTGACAGATTACGTTATAAGACTATAACAGATCACAAGATTCATTCACTGGAGAAGCTTCTTGCTCCTCTCACCAAGACTATGAAAATGATAACACTTAAGAATTGTCACCAGTCATCGAAATCCAAAGGTAAATTGTGTTATTAATTTCTCATGTTACAGTTCCTACTTTCCATTATTACCTAACGTAATATACCATAAACCTCTCATATCTATCTATCATAGGTAACCTAGTTAATATTCATTCATAAATGAAAATGACCATTGACATTGTTACAGCTTGAAAAGCAATATAATTATTGTCTTCGAAATAATAATAATAAATAATAATTAGTAAAAATAATAATAGTAATTAATAATTATTGTTTTCTTACTGTTGACGAATTACATCATTTTTTTGCCTATTTGGTGGTGGGTTCAAATCCCGCACCGGACATTCCCCACATTATTTTAAATTACCAGTAGTTAGCAAATTGATGTGATGCCACGGAGAGCTCGTAAACCTGTCGGTCCTGCGTCCGAGATAGTGAAGCAAATCACTTCGTACTATACATATGGTAATCTTAAATCAGGTACCTTACATAATGGAGGTATTTTAAACATTTGATATTTTGACGGGCTGGTGGCGAATACCGCAAAGCGTGGTGTCACGATTCTTAGGCGGCTCTTCACGTTGCAAGTCGTAGGTTCGATTGATGTAATGAGCATTTTTGGATGTCTCCAATCTGGGTGTAATTATTTATATTATTAGACTAGTTGTCAGATATCTGGTTTCCATTGTATAAGCTCTGCTTAGTTGAGATCAGTTGGCCGTGTATGTTATTCAGGATATTATTATTATTATTGAACATAAGCGGACCACTACACACGGGAGGAACTATGTGTGGAACGTTAGTTTTTAATAAACCAACAACTTAATATATATGTAATGTATTTATGTAGACGGGGCCGTGTTCGTCAGAATGGCGGGTGGTTATTGGTAGTCATGAAATCAATGAGCAGTAGTGGTGCACGGTGTCAGCCTCGCATTTGAAATATAAGGTCGCGCGTTCGATTCCCAGTCGTGCTCACACATCCTTGTGTGATTGTTTCATCACCGCTGCTCAATATGGTGGCTAGCGTGTGTGGATTAAACTTTCTCAACTCGTAAGATTGTTGGGAGAAGACCTGTGCCCAGCTGTGGGACACTAAAAATGCGGTTGAAGAGAAGTGAAGTGATGTTTAATGTGCATAACTTTTCCAAATTTTCGCATCGTAAAACCCTAATTGCTGTTTTTCGGAACTCCCTTTGAGCTAGTAAAAGATGTGAAATAAATGACAATGTGCGGTCTCATCAAAAGTTGGAAGAAAATAAGAAAAATAATATTTTTATGTTGTACCTAAGGGTCATTCTTTTATATTCCTCATTGATTTATTAAAATTAAAACGCCACAACTAATACTAATCCGACAAACGCAAAATCTCTGATGTATACATAAATTAAAATTTATAATGTG
Source organism: Meganola albula (assembly GCA_936450015.1). Lineage (NCBI taxonomy): Eukaryota > Metazoa > Arthropoda > Insecta > Lepidoptera > Nolidae > Meganola > Meganola albula. The sequence continues at coordinate 7,955,031 of OW388142.1, read as the reverse complement.
AATTAATTTCCGACTTCACATACTGTTGTTAGTAATGACTTAGAGAATGTCTGGTTTAGCCTTTCCGGTTCAGGTTGTATTTATATCTATTCATAAAGCTAAATCAAGTACATACCTACTTTTGAAAATATTGATGATTTTCTAACCTACCGTTTTTCTTTACGGTTGCTTATTTTTGTGAACTATGGATTGGAGGAGCGTCCATTTAAAGATTAAGGGATCTCTCTTAACCATAAATAATTATTTATTAAGTACACAGTCATGTTGTAAAACTTTTATAACTATAGCGCCAGGGCTAATTAGAAGTTTTAAGTTTTAAAAAATTCTAATATGGCTTATTTGTTGGCTGTGGACACAGTTTGGACAGCTATTATTTTCAATTAAGGAGCTAAAATGTTGTATTCTCCTTTTTAAACTCTTTTTCTTGGTTTAGCTAAAAAATATTATCAACTTGGCGTCAAAATAACGCTATTTTTTTTGATTTTATAAACAATTCTTATCTAAGAACATTTGTGTTATGAAATTAAATTACAAACACACATACCTACATTTAAGATACTTACGTGCGAATAACATAACACTTGCTCGACAGTCATGTAGAAACAAAGTAAACTTTGGCTTAAATAGCTTAAATTTGTATCTGGTTGACAGATCTAAACCAAAATTTATCGTCTCTTGCGACAACAGAATAGCGAGCTTTAATTGAATTCACAGGTACACTCACGAAGAATACCAGAACCACCAAAAACAAACTATGTCAGATGACATCAACTAGCAAGCGGAAGTTCAAAAAACAGAAAGCGGCGACGACTGATACAACTTGTGACAAACCATGCTTATGTTTTACGGTCCAGGCTCACCAGCGTGAAAAGTTCTTTGTAGTCGCCATTTCAGAAGTTATAACTGTGGTACTGCGTCCTAGAAATCATAGAGGTACCTATTAACACTAGTTTTCGAATAGTGATCTAAATTCGAATTCTTTTCAGTTTAAAAACAGAATAACCAAAAAAAAATGTAGCTATTATCTGTTCAAAGAGTACCTACCTATCTAGTGCTTGTGATATTTTTTATTAGTTTTAATGTATTTATTTATTTTTCATAACACGATCAGTACCTCTCTCTTCAACCCTTTATAGTGTCCTACTGCTAGGTATGGGTCTACCCTCAACTATCTTACGAGTGAAAGTGTAGGCCTTTTTTTGAGGGGAAATGCTTCACACATACCCTCGCCTCATATGGGCACAGGACGAGGGGTATGTAGGTCTCCCGTTTTTGGCCCGGACTAGCGATACCTCATAGGGTCTCCAGCTACAAGTAGCCGGTCCGGTTTACCCACTAAAACCACCCCCGTGTTCCTTCGGACACCGGATTCATGGAAGAATGGTGGTGGCTTCTCTTCCTCGCTCCGCCGCCGCTTCCTTCTCGGCCACCACCTCGTCACAGAATTAGGTGACGATAGACCACGTCACTGCCTCTGCGGGTCATTACAGTGACCAGTCGCCAATACAAGATTCCGGCGCTGCGACGACTACGCCGAGCACTTGGTCAATGTGTGCAGGCCGTATCCTCCGGGGCCCCACAGTGGTGGCACCCGGGAGTCGGCAAGAGAGTGTAGGCCTTAATCTGAGTTAGTGGATTATGTATCTATACAAAAATAATAGCTTTCTGCATTTATTCTCCACTAGCTTCCGCCCACAGCGTCGCCTGCGTAGTACTAGTTACAAAAGTACCTACCCTCTGTGTTAAATCAGAACATAATCTATCTGTGTACCAAATTTCAACCAATTCTGTCTAGTATTTTTTTGCATTAATGAGTAACAAACACATCCGCCCATCGATGGATGGTGATCGATGATGGGTGGTGGAATGTGATGACGTTTATAATCTAACGGTCTTATTCATAAAAATCTTAGCTTTAAGTTAAAACGGATTTATTCTCTTTCGAACTGGTACAAATGTCAAGATGACAGGCTAAGACAAACGAATTACCCCACCTAGTTTAGTTTTAGCTTTATTAGTTTTAAAGATGTTTACGAATAAGGAGGTCCCCTGACACTACCTAGTGCGTCCAACTACCTGAATTCTCCTGCACCCGCGTTATTTGTGTTAAAAAAGACCCTACAAAATATTGACCTTACATAACTATTGATCTCTAGAGACCATTAGCAACGTATGAATGACACAAGTAAAACATAGTTATGTTTTTTTTCAGATGGCAATCATGTGTTTTCATCAGAGTCACCAAATATATTAAGCAATAAACAAATAAACGATCTCTCTGTTTCCTGCTGTCGAATTCCTAACTGTAAAGTATGCTACCGTGGAGATTTTCAAGATAGAAATATAATTAAGGACAAAGATATTTACGATAGTTTTCACAAACACAAAAATTGCCAATCTTCAGAATTACATTGGGAGAATAGTAACGGTTATTCCAGTTCTGATCATTCGATACTACGTTTTAAGTGGTATAATAAGTCAGCAGGTAAGAGTATACTATAACTAAACGTAATGGGCATTATCATTATAATTTGTTTATAATATGTAATAATAATATATTTATTTTTCGAAAAAGGTACAGATTTTACAGTAAATTTATGTGAGGTAAATGTAAAGGTACAGTTTTTACAGTAAATGTGTTTTTTTATACTTCTAATCTGAACAATTAAGGCTAGTGAGCCTGCCTCTCAAACTAAGGTAATCTATAGTTTGAGAGACAGTGTTCTGTCTTGAAATGTAATACAATAAGAAACAATACAGAGTCAATCAATTGGACATCAAAAACGGATTTAAATTGCAAGCTTGTTCTTTAGTAATTTCTTTATGATATTTGAAAGAAACTTTATTTCTAGATCAACGCCAAAATTCGCCGTCAGATATCGATATGCAATCAACAATTAATTTTCTCAAAACACCCAAACTTGACAAGTCTATTGATAACATTAACAAACCTCGCTCTGAACTTTGTGATACTTTAGACCAAAGGTATATTTCTAAAGGTAGAAGTAAGAAAGAAGGAATTGCCCAAACTGATTCGATATCTAGAAGTAAGCGTTGTGGACCAAACTTGTATCAACCGAGCAGTGTATTGAATTTTGGTGAAATGTTTGGAATAACTATGAATTCTGATAGAATGAGTAAAAGCGGATGCTTTGGTAGTTTAGCAGGTAATTATGGTACTTCTGTACAAACTTTTTATATTCAGGTACATACTCTCTACATAAATTTCATATTTTCAATATTGCTTTTTTCATCTTAAAAAACAGTGCTGCCAACCGGATGCATTACTTTAAATTACGGTCAAACGCTGATGCTTTCAGACCCAACATGTGATTATCGTTTAAAAGGTGGTAGTGGAATGAACTCATGATGGGAATACTATCCTATCTCACCATCTTAAGTATTTCATCGCATTCGCATCCGACCGGAAAACTGCAAAGTGGCTTGACAGTCGGTTTTTTTTCTGGTAGATGGTTACTAATTGTGGCCAAAGCCCACCACCAGCTTGTAGTCACCTGATTTGCTACGCCCGGAGACCACGTGTGAAGATTCAGTTTAACGGCCTCCTTCCAAACAATCGATATATCGTTGTACAACCCGCGGTTATTTCAGTTAAAATTTAGTGTTGACCTAGTCTTAACATAGTTTATCTATATAATAAAAATGAGTCACTAAATATGTTGCTAAACGCGAAATTGGAGAACGCAGAGAGAATATTAAAAAATTGCCTGATAACACCTAAAAACACCAATCTATACTCTCACACAAACGATTCGTAAAAATACTTAAAAGTCAATTTAAACTTTAATAGGTCAGCTAGTATAGAATAAACCTTAGTAGTAGCCTCCAGATAATTTGTTTTTAGTTCCAAATATTTTACATTGTGGCATAATCATTGATAATCTTCAAGCGATAGAACGTCATTTTAACCCTTGTATTTTACAGTCTTTAATCTCTACCCAGAAAAGGAAACATTTCTGACTCACCAAGGTTCAATGCATAAGACGTGGTCGTCACAGACTTTGTATAGATACTTGGAATGCACTTCATGGTGGTTGTGTTATTTTTGATCTGTTCTATTTTAGATATCTACCAATACGGTTCAAGTCACGCGGAACAAACTCAGCTAGCAACATCAAGCAATTTCTACATCATTGATTTATGGAAAGACTGTAAAAATATACTTAAAAAGGGAAAACGAAAAAAAAACGGATGTAAAAAACTAAAACAATCGTCCACAAAAGGAGCGGACTACCTAAAACAAAATCCCACAAGGGCAAACAAATGTTGCCAAAGCAAAGTATTTCAGACAGAAAAAACCACGAACACTAAGAAATGTTCAAGTACCAACTGGAGCCAACGTACATGTAAGCATAATGATTTTCCACATTTAAATTTTCAATGAAAATATGTAGATCTAAAATAAGGACACTGTTTTTTTTCGCTGGTATCTATGTAGGTACTCTTGATTAATAATTTTTACTCTGAATTTCTTGTTGTTCCAAATAAAAATAATCGCAAAATGAATTATGTGTTTAAGCCGTGATTGATAACTCTCCACCACTCACCACTCTGTTCAGCTTAAGTTTGTAATGTCATTAGTTTTAATCTTAGTAATTCAATTTCAGATGGAGAGCAATATTCCGAAGGGTCTCAAATAAAATCAATTAATAATACAGCCATGTCACCGAATCGTAACAGCTGCAATAATGGCAAATCTGAACGTAATGGTCGTAAAAAAGTGGAAAGTTACAAAAATAATGTTGAGTCCAAAAAACCGAAGGACCACTGCCTTTCCAATAGTGTTATGTCTTTTTTTAGAAGAGTGTCAAATAAATCTATACAAAGTAAAAAATCAAGTACATCTGAGTCTTCGGGTAAGAACCATCTAAAAAGTACGAACACTAGTCTGAAACATTCTATTACATAAACTAGACTTTACACATTTATGTCAGTGCGCAGACGCAGACACTTGTTGTTGCTGATAAGCCACGTCATCTCAGGAAACTGTATTAGGGATGACCTATACCGGCGACCTATATCTTAGCGCGGACAATTAACTCACTTCAACCCTTTATAGTGTCCTACTGCTGGGCACTGGTCTTCTCTCAACTATCTTACGAGTTGAGAGAGTTTAGGCCTTAATCCACACACGCTGGCCAAGTGCCGGTTGGTGGATGTCACATGTCCTCGAATGGTTAGTTCTTAGACATGCCGGTTTCCTCACGATGTTTTCCTTCACCGATTTTGAGCAGCGGAGATGAAACAATTCACACAAAGATGTGTGAGCACGACCAGGATTCGACCTTATTTTTATAAGGCGAGGCCCGTACCGCTGCGCCACCGCTGCTCCCACAACAATTATTACTATCCGCTGTTAATTATTTTTATTTAAAATTGCATTCTAACACAATGTAAATTGTTTGTAAATAAATGAAATGAAATGAAATGATCGTATAGACGCAGGGTGCTACGTATTTGCCATGTCCGGAGGCGGTCAGTCACAGTAGCCGATCGGCATTTCTGGCACACAAGACACACCTGTGTCCACGATTGTGTAGCGGCCCATATTCTATTACCATCTTCAGGCCACCGCTTCCCCGCGTGGTACTTATTGGAATTAAAAGTGTTCTGTATGTTAATCCAGACCAGAATCTATCTCTGTGGTAAATTTCATCCAATTCCGTCCGGTTGTTTTTGCGTGAAAGAGTAACAAACATCCACACGTTTTACAGACTTACGCGTTTATAATATTACTAGCTTTCCGCCCGCGGCTTCGCCCGCGGATGTCGGTTATCGCGCCAAAACATTATCTTCTTTTTGCGCAGTCGGATAAAAACTATCCTATGTCCTTTCTCGGGTCTCAAACTACCTCCATGCCCAATTTCATCCAAATCGGTTCAGTAGTTTTTGCGTGAAAGCGTAACAAACAAACTTACATTCACATTTATAATATTAGTATAGATACGAGCAGGAATATTTGATTTTTTTTCCTTCCTGTGGAGGGTATAGGTAAGGAGGACTATCATATATGGGGGACAAGTTGAAAATGTGTCCAGCTGTAAGCTATAAGTAACAGTTCAAAAACCTTCCAGAATGGTGCTAGCGTAGCAACGTGTATGAATGTAGCAGTTGTAGACAGATTGAACTGTGCTGAGTTAATAGATTTATTATTTTTGTTGACTAAAGTGGTTAGTAACAGTAGGCAAATTGCAATAACATAACGAAGTAGCATAACGAAGCGGAAATTGTTCTTTCCTTGTTTAGTTTTCTATCTTACTCTAACAACTTTTAGCGTCGTTTTTAAAATTTACCCCGATGCGATTGTAGCGCCACCCTAATTTAACACATTTCGACGGACACTGTTTCATACACAGAGATAGTCCTCCTTACTTCTTCCCTCCATAGTCAGTTAAGTCAAGTTGTCTATCGAATATTTCTGAAAAATCACATGGTCATTATAAAAGATTTTGGGACAGAATTAATAAATTATTGTTTATTCTTTACAGAGTATAGTACAGGTGATAAGAGATTTCACATCGAGAGAATAGATTATAGAACTGAAGAAGAATCCAGCGATGGGAAAAGACAACATTACTCAAACCATTTACCTAAAAGAAATGAGGCGAACAAAAAACGTTATATCTGGGGTAACTATATGTTCATGTTTTAGTCCAGTCAAGAAATGCTAAACCGCGTTAACTCTTGATAAAGCTCTTAAAAATATGATCGATAGCTCATTTGATTCGTAATGTCGTGTAGAGAAATGTTTCGCGTCGCGAGCATGTAAGAAATATTAGCACATGAAAAAAATTAATTATTACTAACTAACAAAATAAGATGAAAAAAATTGAAAATAATAAATTTACGTTAATAACTGAAAAATATCAATGGTTAAGATTTTTTTAAATCCTTGTAGAGGAGGAAATTTCCAATGGGAAATGTCCTAATCTTCTATCTTATCACTTATAATTCTACGCTCAAAATAGCTCGCAGCCATTTCGACATCCGTGCACTAATAATACCACATAAAATTATATATTTGTATTTTAATAAAATATATATTAAATAAGTAAGTAAAAAACTCGAGCCGTGTGACAAAGCAAGTCTTTATTATGACATATTAAAGACTTGCCTTGTCAAAGTTTATCTTACTGATCATTAACTACAAAATTCAGTATACGATTTGAATAGTTTCCGCCCTCAGATTCGCTCGCGTGGTAGTTATTGGGATAGCTATGTAATAATCCAGCCCATAATCTATCTCTGGGCTAAGTTTCATCCAATTCAGTCCAGTAGTTTTTACGTGAAAAGAGTAACCAACATACATCCAGACAGCCATACATTCTTACCAACTGTCGCGTTTATACTAATAGAAATTAAAGAAATATTAACAATTATCACGTAGATCATAACTATAACCGACCATAAGTTGTTAGATACTGTTGACGCGTCGTACATACGAGTCGCGACTCACACGACTCACGAACCGAGTTGTATTCAAAAGGTTTGATTTTTTGTTTGGTTTGGTTTGTGCTCTCTAATAGTTTAACAATAAGAGCATTTTTAAAACGACCAGTAGGTATGAACCTCGAATCGTGAGTTGATGACTCATAAAAAGGTTAGAGTTCAGGGTTTAAGGACTCAATCCAGTTATAAACTGTTATACCCGAGTCCAGTTCCTTTAAAAGATTTAAAAGCCTCAAGTTCTTTCATCACTAGGTTCTAAGCAATGGACTATTTTACTAATATTATAAAGTTGAAGAGTTTGAACACGGCTGATCCGGAAAACTCAAATTTTTAAAATCTTGCTGCATTTGATATTTGGTAGCCCATTTATTGAGGAAGGCTATATGCAACTTTTTATGCCACTGCTGGGAATAATATAAAATGTAGGTAACGCGGGCGAAGCCGCGGACGACAAGCTAGTGCTTTATATATAGATTATTGAACCCAGACTCAAAACAAACAGCGTGCATGCACACAGATGACTGTCCTGAGTAGAAATCTATCTAAATTTATCCTTTTACAGATCCTTCAGATAATAACATGTCGGACACTAACAGAACAGATTTTATAGGTGATGAAGATTCCAGTGATAAAAAAAGCCAGTATTCTTCAATCAATTTATTTAAAAAGAATAAGTCGAAAAAGAAACATGCTTGTAAAAAATCTGATACACCTTCAGAATTATCGAGTATTGCTTTGTCCAGTGCCACACCATATAGATCCAGAACGAAGCGCAAGCGTTCCTCTTGCTTGCTAAAAGAGGAAATGGAGCGACTGGTAAAATTCTTAGTCCCGCCAAAAAAGGATTTACCAATTTTAAAACTCTCTAGTAGTATAATATTTTTTTCTTTGAAATAATACAAAGTTCGATAATGCCTTTTGTTTCGTGGATTAAAGTAGGTAAGGATATTAGCAATGGACGTGTTTGTATGTAGGTATATATCTATGTAGAATAATTTTGACAAACTGAGTTACCCTTGATCACGTCGAGAAGTTGACTTACCAATCAAAATGGCTGCGAAAATGTGGTTTGTGCGTTTTTGTATACTATTTTTAACGTTTGTGAATACATTGTTTGTAACATTTACTGGTTTTTATTTTAAGTGCGGTCACTTCGTAGTCGATTGAAAGCTTGTCCACAGCACCACGACACGGCGCGAGTCACGTTGCGTCACCGTCGTCAACATAGAAAAGTGCGGTACGGTTAATCGTAAACGCATCAAAACATCGCATCGTGTTACGACACGCAACGAAAGTATAATACCTACTAAATAATATTTACCGGGACATCTTTCATAGACACAATTACTAAAGAAATAACGTACCTACGCAGCCAAAAATAACGTGTAACCACAGAGTACATTAAGTATAGTACGTAATGTTACATGAAACGTGTAACATTACGGCATAATGGCGTGTGTTGTTTCAATCATACGGGTACGTAGATATGCACGTCACCTCAATGCACCACCGCCGCCGACGCGGCGACGCGCCTCTTCCAAGTTTGACATCGTGACGTGGGAATGTGGACAAGCTCTAAACTCATATTGGAAATAATTCAGATAGCACGAATGACGTCACGAGGACTAGTCCTTGAAAATGTAATCAGGTTAAATGATGGATATGGTGCCGCCCACGTACGGAATTTTCTTTTGATTCGTGTAATGTATAAAATGTATTAAAAAACCATGTGCGAAGCAAGTGGTATAATTTTAGAAGGTTGCGTTACGCTTACGACTCTAAAGGTCTAGAAAGGTCCGCACACATGCCTCCTTACAAACGAATCTTATCCTGATAATAGCTATAACATGTTTTGCATGACATGTTTTTTGTATGACAGTTTGAATTCATATGACTATTCTTAGCTTCATCATCATCATAAGCCTATTTCAGTTTTAGCCCAATGCTGGACTTGAGGCTTTTCCCAAAGCATGTCACTAATAATGATCCGCGGCTACTCTCATCCAGCTCTTACCAACCACCTTGTAGAGATTGTCACAGCACCTAGTCTAAGGGCGTCCTACGCTACGCTTGCCAATCGGTGATCTTCTAAAGAACTCGTTTACCCCCACGGTTGTTGGTCTTGCGGCAGATATGACCGGCTCAATGCCACTTCTGACGCCATGAGCTATGTCGATCACTCTGGTTCTCTGTCGGATCACTGCATTGCGTATTCGAGATTTGCTTCAAAGAAACTCCGACCATAGATCGTTTCATATCTCGCTCAGGAACTTTAAATATTTCCCAAACAGACGACGATTTGACTTTGAGTCAAACGCATTCTCATAGTCTACAAACGCTAAACACAGGGTCTGGTTTTCTACTCTTCGATTTTTTGTATAACCTGCCACCTTTAATGTGAATGTAGTCTATGGTGCCAAATCCTCTTTGAAATCCGGTCTGTTGCAGTGGTTGTAATTCATAGTCTTAGTGCAAATCGGTTCGTGATAACTCTAGAGAACAGCTTATAGACGTGACTCAAGAGCGATCTAGGTCGGTAATACTTCAAAAGGTTCTTCTCACCCTTTTTGAAGAACAGTATGACGATACTCCTTCTCAACGCCTCTGGAGCTCTCCGAAGCACAGCAAAAGGGGATAGCAATAGAGTTTTTAGAGTTCCCTTTAGGTAGTATGGGTTTACCGCCAACTTTCAAGAACTCAGTAGTACGAGTACAGGAGCCCTTCCATTTTTAAGCTGGCCAAGCGCTATCATGATCTCGTTTTGTCTTATTTCAGGCAGATATTCGGTAAAGTGGCGAGTTAGTATAGGCCTGGTATCCTCATTTTCGGGATCAAGTGGAGATGCAAGCGTATTACCGGCTGTAGAAGTCTAATTTCGTTCAACAACTTTTTGTCAGATAGCTTCTCCCAAGAGATTAGACGAATACCTTTAACCTTCTTTTTTGCTCTATCGCATGGTGCGAGTATTTGCGCGTCAGAAGTCGTATCTAATGTTTTCCATTCTTCTCGTTTAGATCTTGTCACTCTGACAGAGAAACGTGTGGGTTTTTACTTAGTTCTTCCGTGAAATTCAGAGTAGCTTTCGAAAATTTTGACTTCCTGCCCTTTGATTACTGGAACATCGTTGGATATATGCTTTTTATATCCGTCATCGTGAAGTCGATCTTGTTTTGTGCCATTTTGTCAGGGCTTCTGCCATGGCTTCTTCCGCTGGAGCTGTTCCTTGATTTTATAATTGTTAATCCATAAAGCACCAAATAAAACTACTTTACCACAATTAAATAAATGTTTATTAATATTCATATAAAGTCACATACATATATAATCACAAAGACATCCTGTTAAAAACGAATTATATTCACATTATGTAGTAGATATTGAATTCATATCCGATAACATAAGTAATTAGAAGAAACATTTGCACTGTTCAAAAACGATACCTCACATAAACTGTTTAAAAAGTCCCTAGAAATTGTGGAAAAAGTAGTGCAACTCCTACATTGTACTAACAATAATGAAGGGGAACTAGAAACGTTCGATGCCAACACTCCATCATTTAAACTACCTTTAGAATCTCTGCGCACATCTGTCAGGATTTTAAGAAGCATTGACGATCCATGACAGTGCTTAACACCATTCCACGGTTTCAATGAACTAAATAAACTATGCTGATTAGTATAACTGTTACTTGGTTTAATTTTACTGAGAATTATTTTAGATAGAAAACATTTCGAATCGCTAATAGATCGTTTAGTTTGGTTCAATTTATGTGGCATCAAGTTATTAATACATGTGTTCACAGCTATTTGGTCGAATTTTCTAAATCGTGTAGTATGAGGTCCGTAAGCACCGATAGCTCTTGCTATTGTATATCTCATATTATTTTCACTTACATTGCTTTTATTTTGTTTAGAAACTGTCTGCCGTATATTGTTACATTTACATTCGTTACTGAAGATTGTAAAATTTTTATCTACAACAGTTTTTTTATCTGTTATAGCGTGCTTTGGAGATTTAACTTTTTTCTTTCTGTCAGTTACAGTTTGGGGTAAGTCGTGCTTAGGTTTTGTTTCTTCTGGAAGCACGGTATTTTCGACTAATTTAGATGTCGTGTCGTTAAGGATTTTAGGCACTGCTGGAGTTGCTGTTGGTGACGGTGCAGGATCAAGGTTTGAAGATGCTAAGCGCAGTTTTTTACGTATATTAACGAATGGATTTTTCGTAGAGGAAATTTTGCTTTTTTGTAATGAGAATCCTGGGGGGTTGCTCTTTTCCAGTGACACAGGTGTAGTTGGTGGCAACGTATTTATTCTAGCCACAATCGATATATTTGAGATGGTCCGTCCTTCTGGCAAAGACACGCCTAAAGTATCTAAGCATTGCAATATTTTTTGTTTTTTTAGTCGTGTTTTCTTTTCTATCGCCTGTGAAATGTTTTTGTTTAAAATACGTGTATATTTATTTACTGATAAAGATTTCTTATTCGTAGGTATGCCTAGTGCCGCACAAACTTTTTTAACCAACTTTTTTTCTGAATTAGTATTTCCTTCAGGTAACAATAAACATTGCTTTGCTAGGGTCAACAGATGTTTTTCTCTTTCGATCGTGTTTTGTTTTTCCAAATTTATAGTAAATGCACAAGCGTTGGTCCATTTCATATTATCCAAGTTAGCTAATATTTCGACTACAGCATTGGGTCTTGTTTCATAGTCCATAAGATTTTCAACTGAAATTCGGCTTTCTGAGTCTGAAATTTGAGTATTTTCTTTATCTACGTTAATTTCTCCAACAGAAGGAACCACATCTGCTGTTTTAATGACTTGATTTTTTACGTCGGCAATTACAATTTTTTCAGATGAGGTTTCTTCATCTGGTGAAGATAGTTGTTTTAAGTCCGAAACTTCCTTAACATTTTCCTTATGATATCTTGTATGTCTTTCTACAGGGTACTTTAGTTGAGCGTCAGAGTTGGTGGCATACCTTTTTTTCCTAGGGTCTGTTTTTGTTTTAGCAGGCAAACTAAGATCGGTGTGGAAGTTGTCGTCTGATTCTGTATCAAAATGTTCTTCTAGAGCTGAATGCCCTTTCTTATGTTCTTGAGGATATTTTCTGTATTTTTTATTTTGTATATATACTTTTGAAGGCGTATCTTCGTCGTATTTTATTCTGTGTTTTTTTCTTGATAAATGTCGTTTTTCTCGAGTTGGTTCCTGTGTGTTTTGATACCCAACCATAATCTGTTTTTTTTTCTTATTCGCCTTTTTAATAAGTCTCAATTGAGAGGAAGTAACATTGGAGACTTTCTTTTTGACAGATTTCATTTTGTGTCTGGAAGTTAAAGTTGAAGTTTTGCCTAGTTCTGTTTGTATGTCTTTTACTAACTCTTTATCTGAATTCGACAGCCCTTCGGGCATAGGAAGGCCACGCACTATTAGGCCTTTTAATATTTTGCTCTTTTCATCCAGTGGTTTTCCCTTGAATGTTACGTAGTTGGTTTGTTTAATTTCATTTAATCTTTTAGGCGACGCACCTGTCAACATTCGCACTTCACTTTTTACTTTCTTTTTCCTATTAAGTGGCTGACCTTCTGGATATGATATACCACCTTTACCATGGCTTTTCTTACGTTTTTCCTTTTGTTTCATAGTTTCACCTTCTATTTCTTCTTCTTTCATTTTAATACTGTCGACATGTATTTTAGAAGTTTTCGTTTTTTTATCATATTGAATATCTAATGAATGTTGCATTTCCCCTAAGTTTTTCTGTTTGCGTCGGTGTTGACGGCAAACGAACAATGTATTTACGTCAGCTTGGGGTTGATTTGGATCTAGCTTGTCATATTCAGTATCATTAGCGAGAGAATGATAGTGTTTTTTCTTAGACCTTTTATTCAATGAACTTTCTGAAGCTTTGCTTTTATGAAAAGAGTGGTTAGAACAGACACAAGGATCTGAAAGTTTAGTTGTAATTTTTTTGTGGGAAGTTTCACTGTGATTATCACGAATTGCATGACTTGATATTCTGTCTCTATCCGTACAAGTTATGTTATTTTTTGCAACATATGTCAGAAGTTTTCGCATCTCTCCCAGTTTTCTATCACCTCGTATACAAGAGCGACATAATTTACACGCACATCGATTGTTTCTGTTTTTGTAACACTCGTAAATACATTTTATAACTTCAAAAATAGCTTCAGAATAACATGGGCAACAGCATTTACCTTCGTTTGTGTTCAGTTCACATCGATAAACTTTTAGTTTCGATTGATAGGGATATGCTTTATTCACAGGGCGTTTGTTAAACTTGGATTCCGATACTATGTTTACGATGTATTTCGTATTTAGGTTAACCCATTTATTTCTTGAAATCATGGTTAAACTTCTTGGCTTTAAAATAAAGGCATTAAGCCTTTCACTTAAGACAGGCACACTTGAGTGGGCTGAAATTTGAGTTTGACATTCGTGCACAGGAACCTGAGACTGTGACGAAGGTATTTTAGAGAAACATATTAACTTTTTCAGTTTCCTTCCACATTTAAAATTTGTAACTCTTTTATTTTGAACAAAAATGCTAACATTGCGTGCTCCTTGACATGGTCCGTTATCGTGAGTATAACCAGAACAATAAAATATCTGTTTGTTTGAATAAATTTCTTCTAAATCATTCATTTTTATGTCGGTTACAATGTCATCCGACGGACACTGAACCTCTTTTAGACGAAACTATACGGCATTTTTTGATTTATCAGCAATGTGTTTCCGTCCCTACAACAAATAAAAATAAATATTAGTATTAATAACAAATTACGAACACTAAAGATAAAAATAAGCTGCTTTTAGTATGAATACTGTATATTTTAAATATAGATAACATTAACTGAAACGTCTTGTCAAGTAACTGATACAAACTTTAATGTTTATGCATTTTATTTAGTCGAATTTTCTACTCTTCTATTTAATCATTCGTATTTATATCGGTAGTGCTTATGTTATTAAAATATAAAATTTTACGAATAATTCTGACAACATTTTTGACACCAATGACCAAAGAGTATACAGGGTGGCCCATTTAGGTTTGTTAGTATGGAAAAGTCTGAAACTATAAGACGACTGTTCTTAGGAACTATGCCATCGATATTAATAACATCAAAATCTGCATTCATGCATTTTATCCCGAAACGAGTACAAGTTTTGTACTTGGCTCCTGAGCCAAGATTCCTGAATCGAAAACTAGCCATCGGATTGCAATGATTCTTTTTTTGTAAGCTGCAATACCTTCCAACTTAAGGATAATTTTAGTCGCATAAAAATCGGTTCAACCGTTTTTGAGATATACGAATAGATTTAAGGTTTTAGTTCAGTGATGTCACATTATAGGTGTCGTTTTTGAGGTTTCCGGGGACGTAGATTACGAAAATGACATGTATTTTGAGATCTAAGATGGCCGATGACATTTTGCAAAAAAATGCGATCGGTTTCGTTTTTGGGATTGAAGAAGGTGGAGATTACGAATAAAATAATCTGTTATTAGTTTATATGAAGGAAGTAATTTTTAAGATAAAACAACACTATGTTCTATTTATGTAAAAGGAGCATTTTACATAAATATAACATAGGTGTTGTTGCGAAAGAAAGAGAGTAAGATCAAAGTGGTGAATAAGTACGAATATAATATTTGCTTTCAAAGGCAAACCAGTGTAAAGTCGATTTAGCTAAAGTAATTCACAAACGGGGATCGTTTCCAAGACAAATTTATAGGGATCAAATTCCCTACTTATTGTGTTAGTTACTTACAATGATTGTAGATTAACATAAATTTAAAAAAAAATCCCGACTTCAAAAAGGTCGAAGTTAAGAAAAGGGTGAAATAATAGTTTAACAGTTGATAGATCTAATATAAAGCATGAGTGCACGACCTCTCGAAACTGTTTGGTGTATGATCCTATTTAGGAGGACATTATCAGATTCATACACCAAATAGTTTTGTGGTCAGTGCCAGCCTTTGACGAAATATAACGAATAAAATATACGAATAAAATTAACCCGACTTCAGTCGGGTTAATTTTTCAAATAAGTTTTATTTTAATGCATGAATGCAGTTTTATTTGTTACTGAAATCGAGGACATGTTTCTTACGAACAAATTTTTGTAAGTCTTATTATTTCAGAATAGATAATTAAAAAGTAGATATATAATTACTACGTTTTACGTGTCCAGAAACACGCACACGCACGCCACAGCAATACTGAAGGTAGGCTAGCCCTGGGTATTTTTTAATAAGTTAATTAAAAATCTAAAACTAGTAAATAATTAACTCTAAATTTTATTACACTCTTAGCAGACCTTCAATGCTTATAACACTCGATCAAGTCAATTGCTTTGGTAAAACAATTGATCAAAATTATGCATCTATGATTCCGCAATAACCCACTTATAAACACTAGGTACACATACTAGGTACATAGATATACGTTAGGTACCTACTTATGTAACAGTCGCGGTTGTGTTACATGTGGTTCCCGTGACCCCCTGTCACAAATGCGCGACGGAACACTCGGGAGGTTTTCGTGGGTAACCTTTGCGAGTCCCGCATACCGCTTCGCCTTAGAAATATAAGGTCGCGGGTTCGATTACCGGTCGTCCCCACACATCTATGTGTGAATTATTACATCGCCGCTGCTCTATATCGGTAAAGGAAAACATCATGAGGAAACCAATGATTAAAAAACTAATGACTCGAGGACACGTGACATCCACCAACCCTCACTTGGCCAGTATGTGTGGATTAAGGCATAATCTCTCTCTACTCATAAGATTATTGAAAGAAGACCCGTGAAAAAGTACCTAAGAAATGGACCAAACTAAATTTCTCATCATCACAGACACTCTTGAAACTCTGCCTCGAACTCAGGGTATGTGAGGGATATAGCCAGCAGACTATATCCCTTGATATGATAACTCTTGAACAGTATGTCCGATTTAAGTAAAAATAATTTACAGATACTGATATACCCTTGAATATAAAGTGATTTATTAAGATAAGGATTAATGCCGAGGTACGATAAACAATATGTATTGTTGTTTATACCGGTGTGCTCGAATGCATATTTTAAAATGAAAAAATTGTGACGTAACTATAATAGTTAGGTATATGATACCACTGACTTTTTGTAGATATTTATGTCTTCTATAAAACTGTAGTATATCATTTTGCTCTAATGTCAATAGTTTCCGCAGCGTACGCGATATAATGATATATAAAAAAAAGAAAGACGAGCCAAGAGGCTTATTGGCAACGAATCCCTCGTCAAGGCTAAGTTGCAAAGCCTCGAGCATCGCCGCATAGTTGCTAGTCTTTCGGTTTTTTATCGGATACACTTCGGAGAGTGTGCGTTGGAATTACACAATCTTATTCCCCCATCCCCGTTCTTCCATCGGACAACTAGAGGTACGGATATGCGCCACCGATATATGGTAGAAATTCCACGGGCACGCACAAAGCGGTTTGCCTCCACTTTTATTGTGCGAACTGCCAAGTTGTGGAATTCGTTGCCGGCATCTCTGTTTCCCGATAACTATAATCTACCTGTCTTCAACTCACGAGTGAATCGGTATTTATTAGGTAAGCGCGTTCCATCGTAGACTGCAACATTGCTTCACATCAGGCAAGTTGTGGTCAAGCGCAAACCTATTATACGATAAAAACAATATATTTCGTAATTTTTTTCACACCTACATTATCGAAGTTTTCATTCGGATCCTAGTATATTTTTAGCATAGAATATTTCCTATGTTGCTCAGTAAAGATGAAGCTTTCTAATGGTAAAGAATTTTTCAAATCGGTCCAGTAGTTTTTGAGCCTATTTGTAATAATCAAACAAACAAATAAATCTTTCCTCTTTATAATATTAGTATAGACTATGTAGTTCTTTAATATAACATTGCAAAATCATCACAGAAAGGGCTAGTTTTGTAAATCAATTAGGTACGAGTCCAGCGTAAATCACATTTTTTAGAGGTAGCTTGTTAAAGTTAAACCTACTTTTTAATTGTTCTAATCATATTAATATCTACATTGTATGTTTTAATTCTTAAATTTCATTAACTTTAAATATTACACTTAAAGAAAATTAGACTTGTCATAAATTTGCGTGCCCATGTCAAAGAATAAAAAGGAGAACAATATTATAATAAAATGTTCACATCTGCAGTGTGTTTGTGAATAAATAAATTTTATTTATTATTAATACCTACTGTTTAAGTACTTGATTAAGTCAAGGACTGAACTGCCACTATGTGTACTTTACACCAATGACCGATGAACTAAAGTTTAATTTACTCAAACAACTACTAGTACCTAATGAATTTATAATAAAAAAAGCTAAATATTTGTGACAAATTCGTTACATAAAAGAATAAAAACGGGTGATTTATAAAAAATCTAAAAATCCATATATCTCGTAATCCTTCCATTATTTTATGGAAAACTTGACTTAGGGCTAGCCTTATTCGTGTCGCTATGGCATAATGTTTTTGGGACATCCTGTATAAGCACTACGCCTATGAATATGAATTATTTAAATCAATTGACATGCCAGTTTTTAAATGGCATTAGGACATAATTTAAAGAGGTGAGAATTGAAATCATTGTTGTTTATGGACTTATTATACCTTTTCGCCGGCTCCGAGTCACCAACCAGCAGAGTAAGCGTTTATAAGCACTTTGCCACCAACTAGAACATAGATTAAGGATATCTATGGGCTGGAAAGATCTGTCTGTCAGAGTGGCGGAACCACATTGATATGTAAATTTATTGAGATCAATAAGATAAAATTGTAATTAATCTTTCACGTTCCTCCACTCACAGCACATCATTTTCCACATCCCCGCGTTACAGATAGGCATCCTACTAATAATAATCACAATCTGTAATTTCGCTTGACGGACACTGGCAGAATCGTGGCAACTGGCTACAGAAGCCATTAAAAAAAGTGCCATATATCCTAAATCTCAAAGAGCATATAAACGCTTCTAAATATATCGGAAATCCTAAATTTATGGTATAATCCTAAATCTATGATCTGTCCAGTATTTTAGGTAACTACTTTAACCGCTAGGTTCTTTTAGTAGTCTGCAAGTACCACATAATTATGAGAACAATTGGTTGTGACTTGAGATTACTTTTTGGTGGAATTTGCGCATGAAATGAAAAGGTAGGGTCGATTTCATAGATTTAGGATACTGGTCGATTTAGTACTAAATCTATGATTAAGTCGGCAGGGTTCTCTTTCTTTAGGTAGTCTGTGAATGTCAGCAAGTAAAGAGACATTTTTGTTTAGATTTTAGACTCTTTGGACATTTTTATCAAAATATTATACAAAAAGATACAAAAAGCCAAAAAAAATTGTAAATGTCGAGCCCTGAAATCGTAAGCTAGGAACAAATTAACGCTTGTGGTATGATGAACTAGTACAGCATTTATTTCCTCCTAAGGTTTACAAGACCGGAACCTTTAGAGGTAAATACAGAAGGTACCTATAACTATATATTTTGAAACCAATGTGTATCCTTTGGAATATCTCTGTAATTGTTTTTTCTTTTATTTACATTAGTACTATGGCTTTAGATGATCAATTTCACAATAACCACCAAGATAATATTTATAAGCATACTTTTCTAAATTTGCTAAATCCGAGCCAGGAAACACGTAAAGTACACAAAAGAGACGTTGGAAATTACAAAAGACTCGGAAATCACTATAATCTTCAGTCAGATTATTTAACTACTGTTTTAAACCCAAGCAAACACAGCATGATGGTTAATAATTATACTAACAAGGAGGAAGAGCTTGAAGGACTACTTAAAAAATCAAAGAGCACAACTTTAGTTTTGAATGACAGTAACTACAATGATATAAATGCAGAATATTCCAACAATAATCTCGGCACAAATTATCAACCTAAATGTAGTGCCGATCACTACCAAATGGCAAAAAAAAACAAATCTTACTGTCCTGCCTGCTGCTCTGACGTGATTTACGAAGTCATGAACGATATTTATAACAATTCAACAACAGCTGATAATGAATTCAATCCCATTCCGTGCAACCATAGAGGAAGAGAGGTTGGTGATATTGAAAACAAAACTAAATCATGTAAGTCCATCGGATTGGACACAAAAATAAATGAAGTTCAAGAAGAGACGTTAGACAAATACATGGAGGGAATGAAAGGGGTATCTTCACCAAAAACAAAAGTCCTTGTAAAAGATCTCCTCAAAACATGCTTACCTGAAGGTGTAACATCTGAGAGGGACTTTACTAGTTCTCAAATAAGTGACAGAGATGAGACTTGCACTTGCCCTTGCAACTCAGATATAATCTTTGACATAATGAAAGGTATTTATGAATGCTATAAACGGGGAAATTGTGATAACTGTAACTGCTATTTATGCAACAGGTTAGAACAAAAAGATAACGTTCATGATGCGTCGTGTAAACCGGACACAGATATTTTGGAAAAACAGGGATATAAATTTAGAAGAGCCATTTCAGGTATGGAAGGGAAATCTTTTGCTGAAAAAGAAGAAATTTTGAAAGTTCTGGTAAGATCTTTTATACCCAACGTACAAGAAAATACAGGTACATTTAATGGAGCAAACAAGATATCCTGCTGTCGTAATTGCAACTCTGACTTAATCTTTGAAGTAATGAAAGGCCTTTACGATTGTTATAAAAAAGCAGATTGTGATAAGTGCCAATGCATAAAGTGTGGACAAATAGATAAAGCAAAAGTATGGAAACCTCACGCGGAAATAAAATGTAAGAAAGAAATAACCGCGGATGAAATTTATAAACTTCTGGAAGGAATTCTTAATTCACAAAAACGTAATTTAGAAGAAAATAGTAACCGAAAATCAAAAACTGAAACAGACTTATCACATACACAATTACCTAGATGTAAAATCCGGAAATGTTCATGCCATATCACTGACAAAGAACTAGTAAACATTAGTCTAACTTCAAAACAAAACATAACAGCGGCAAACATAAGAGGCAAGTGCATTCAAGAAGAAACCGGTCCTTCTCAACTACCGGAAATAAAACCTGTAAAAAACAGTAGTGTATATAATGAAGGTACAAACTTGAAAAATACAACATTCAAAAACGTGAAGAATAGTAAAGCTAAAACCTCCAATAAACTAATAAACAATGTAGATAAGTCTAGGCCCACACTAGCAAAAGTGCTCTCAAGTCCCAAAAGAAAAAGCATAAAACAAAAAATGAACATATTAAAATGTCTTGACATCCTTGGAATACCACTACCTGAAGCTCAAACTCCGTCACAACAACGAATCATAAATCAAGTCCACAACGCTTTCGGAATGCCATTTAAATCTTATACACCATCAGAAAGAAAAAGACGAGCTATACTAGGTGACAACAAAAATTTAAAAAAAATTGAAGATGAAGGGGTAAAGGAACTACACCGTAATAAAAGTGGTAATTTAGAAAAAAATCGAAGGGGTATACTTTCAGCACAAGAAATCAATAGCTTAGAAATAGACGAATTGTTAAGAAGAATGGCAATGCAAGGAATTTACATCGCTGAGGGGAAAACTTTGAAGGAAAAACGAATTCTGGTTGAAAATAAACCTGAAAATTCTTTGTCTAAGCTGTTTGTTTCGAGCTTGAAGAACAACTTTACTCAAGACATTAAATCCTCTCATTTACAGTCAACGCAAAAAACTCCCCTCGGGACTCCGTTAAAAAGTTGGACGTCTTTGGAGAAGTTTAAATCACCATCTATTGTAGATCCAACTGGAAAGAGATTGACGAATGACATAAGCTCGGGACTTAGTAACAAGCAAAAGAAAAGCATTTTAAAAGGTATTGCATTGCTTGGTTACCCTCTGCCTGAAGGAAAAACTACATCTGAAAAAAAATTAATAGCTAAAGTTCGAGCCGAAATAAACCTTTCGCTAAAACCAAGTCAGTCCACTCGAAGGAAACACTCAAAAGCAAATGAAGCAGATTTTATATACTTCCAAGAAAATGAAACTCACGAACAGAACAAAATAACTATAGCAAACTTAACTGGCTCAAAATTAACGCTACCTATAAAAAATACTTTTTCTGAAAAACTTATTATGGTGAATGCTAGAGAGAAACCTGTTAATCATATTCAAAAATTATCAGCTTCTAACGAAAAACAGTTTCAAGACAAAAGTGGAAAAGGAGAGGCATTCAACCATAAAAAAATTCTTACAGAACCAGCAACGCATGAAAAACATCGACATGAAGATAAATCTTGCGGAAAGAAATTAATTATAAAAATTCAGGCAGACATTCATCCTCAACACAAAAATTTAACAAAACAAAAGATACCCCACAAAGTCGAAAATGTTCCAAAATCTTTTTTAACTCCAATGCAATGGTGCCCAGTGTCTGAAAAAACATTCAATGTCAAGACAACAAATAAAACGATACAAGTAACGCCTATCGAACGAATATCACGAGGAAAATACGCTACACATGAAGAGATAAATCCTAATAAAATGCAAAGAACGTTAAAATCTTTTAAAATTCAAAATGAACTATTGCCTGAAGGTAAGACTGAATCTAAAAATAAGATAGTTGGAAGTGATTTAATTGATGAACGTAAACCAGACTTGATATCAATGCGAAATCAATACACTAAAGAGACAGAAACTTCCTTAAGGTATAAATACCAAGGGAGAGAAAAAAAACTTGTTGAAGGATATCCTAAAGTGAAGATTCCATTACCTGAGAACAGAACATATTCAGAAAGGTGTTTAATAGCCAAATTCAAAATAAAAGCTGAAAAATACTTGAAAAAAATGAAATTTTTAGAAAAAACAGGACAACTAAACCGGGCTGGACTCTTGAGTCCCTTTGAAAGTGAGACCAATATGCAAAAGAAAGACACGCTCATTAAGTTAGCCACGAGTGGTGTACCTAATGCTAAAGCAATGATGAATGAAAATGAATTATTTTACAAAGTTTTAGCTACTTTGGGCCTGCCACTTGAATCAAGGTCTTCGAAACTCAAGAATAATTATTCTAAAGATGCAAAAATGTTTTCTCAGAAATCGTCAACAGCAAGAACAGCCAGTAATAATCAATTTAATATGATACAATTGTCCCAAAGACAAAATCCGTTAGAAAAGCTTACAGCAAAAACTAAAGCACAAATACCTTTAAAGCGATGGAAAAATGTACAGGACACTAAATGGAGAAGCATAATGAACTCACACGAAGAAAACTCTCGAAACAAAAAAGATAAAATATTTGAAACTAGTCAATGGCATTCTGTTCTAAGACACGTAAGCAAAACAAAATACGGAAAAGCATTAATTGATGAGCTCAGTTCAGACCTAAATCTTCCCTACTGTTGTTCTCCGCCAGTAAGTCAAAAATACACTAATAATGACACTGAGTTTCGGCCACTAAACAAACAATTCAGAACTTCTTTTGAAAAAGGAATTATCTTAAAGCGCTTACAAAATTTGGGCTTACCTGTCTCTACAAAAGATGCTTGTGAGAAATATGTTATTAAAAACCTCGACGTTTTTGACCCAACTACCAAACCCTCTATAAGTATGGAAAAAATCTACAAAGCCAAAGCTACCGGCTTATGGATTCCTTTGCAGGGAAAAACGCATGAACAAACAGTGCATATTTTAAAAGGATTGGCTAGAATCGGTCTTCCTTTAGCCGAAGGAGTAACCGCCTCAAGTAAGGCGTTATTCGATCGAATGAAATCGGAACTTAAATTAAAAATAAAGCTATCGGATAATGAATGCCAAACAACAGCACCATCTCTTTTAATAGCGGTAGAAAGTAACAAAAATCCATATGGGCAAATTCTGCAACTGAAGCCTGGGTCATCTGTTAAGCTGACTTTTCCAAAAAGCGAAACGTTTGTGAAAGCAGTGAAGGTAGAAAAATCTAAAAGACACATTTCATGTTCACCATTTAATGGAGTTGGCAAAGCTATTGTATCATACACAATCACAAATTCAAAAGAAAAATCACTAGCAGAAGTAACTAAGGATTTAGCAGCTGACGTTCTATCACTACATCGAGAGCCCTCTGAGGGAAATTTAATAAGAAATAGTGAAAGAAAACAAAAAGTAAACAAAAATGTAGATTTAGTATGCAATACATACCGTAAATCACCATCTAAATATAAGAAAATATTTTTGGATGAAGACATTATGCCTCCTAAAATAACAGTCTCAGAAAAAATACTTCTGACAAAAGTTAGCTCCTTAGATAAATTATTAATTAAACCTTTGCAATATGATGGTAACAAAAACATGACGAAAGATAAAAAGAATTACGTTAAAGTTGCTAAAAGAGTTTTGAAAGATGAAGCAAGGAAAGGAAATAAAAATACAGTTAAATCTATATCTCTAGATAAATGTTGCGGTTGTGATTTAAAGAAAGTTCGTTTTAAAGATAGTTATCTTAAAATTGGTGTCTCCGCACCGGACATTTCTTCAATCTCCGTCAATCCAGTTAATTGCATACATATATATAAACCCGGAATGTATACTACGTACAATGAAGGACTTAAACTAACAATAGGCAATGCTCTAGGCATACCTAAGTTTAATACATCAAACCTACTATATACAAATGATAACACATCAAGTGACAGAGTATATGAACAAATATACTACGGAAATCGTCGAGTATTACCAAAATACTCAACCACATGTTATGGCTATAGTCATGGTAACCAAAGAAAATTAAATGAAGTTAAGAATATTTACTTCCATACGTGTGAAGTTAATAACTACGAATCTGAAGAAATATTCAAAACGTCTTATTCTGATGTACTAGTTATACCTTGTTCTTCGTGCGAGAAATTTTCATTAGAAAACAGTGCGAGTTTCTATTCAATAGCTGCAAGTGGAAGTGAGTGTTCATTGAATTCTTTTAGGAGTTCTCGAGTGAATACTCATAATATCTGTGAAGTATTCTCGAATACGGATTCCAGTTGCTCCCATTGTATAAGTCACAGTGATACATATTTATCTGCAAGTGAAGACGAAATTGACATGTTCATGAAAGGTGGGTACCTACTTGCTTACCTAAAACTTTTTAGCTTCACCATAGATACTTATGAATTATTTTTTCTATGCTACAGTTAACGCCCAAGGCGTCAAAATTATGCATTCGACTTGTAGAGATAAAACCACGCTTTATATTCTCATTTTTTATTTCTTTATAATGATTCGATTTACCAACTATATAATTAGATAGCAGATTATTCGTTTAATCTATTTTATTTTTCTGGCGTTAAAAGGGTCAAAAAGTTGTTTATTTTAAAGTGTACTATGTATCTTGTTGTAATAATTTAAAAAAAAAATCTTAAACTAATTCGATTTGTTTTTACAGGCAATCTGACCAATCCCCTGTGAGAAATGTCCGAGTTTACGTTTTATTTGTGTTTTATTTGTTTATGGAGGCTTTTTATTTATTTGTATTAATTTTACTGAATCTGAAAACATATTATGTAATAAATTATTCAGAATATTACAATAGATATTATTCCTAGATGTAATACGAGAAGTCACAAATGTTTACCCGTGTAGGTAAAAACATATTCATGGTTTTGATAATTTACCTATACATAAATAGCTTTCTGCCTACAGCTTTGCCTGCGTGACCTATCTCATTTTATATCATGCCCAGCCTTGGGATAAAAAGTAGTCTGTAATTAGCCTTCCCTGATAAACGGACCATACAGTGCAAAAAATTTTCAAATCGCTATGTATCACTATGTAGTCCCTGATATAAGTGTCTTCAAACTCTTCAGCTTTGTAATGTTAGTATAACTTCTAAAAGATTAGCTTGGAATTGGATAGCCACGGCGGCAGACATAAGAGAGCAGCAAGCGCCAAAATCATGAACCTTATGATTAGCTCTTTGGAAAATAGTGACATGAACGACATTACTTTCCCAAACGTAGATTAACCAGAAGGCTAAGAAAGCCGAAGCCTAGGACGGTAATATTTTCCTTGACCTAAAGATATTAATTATTATCTTAGATATTTTTGCTTTGACCCAAACCTTGTAAATATCGGTGAAGGAAAATATCGAGAGGAAACCGGCATGTCTAAAAACTAATCATTCAGATTAAGTGACATTCACCAATCCGCACTGGGCCAGCGTATGTGGATTAAGACCTAACCTTTCTCAACTCGTTAAATAGTTCAGTTAAGACCCGTGCCCAGCGGTGGGCACTAAAAAGGGTAAAGTTTTGATATAAGTAGTTATTATTTAAAATGTTTATTATATTAGTATAACTAAGATAGAATGCTAAGGGGCTGTCCATTAATCACGTGATCTTTTTTTAAACATTGTTTATAAAAAGTTCGTGCGATCCAGTCCTGACCGGAACCGTAATCGACTGGGGACCTATCTAGAAGGGGCGCGGCGCGGCCCACGACGGTGCGGCGCGGCGTGAGCGATATCTCGGCCTCGGCATGTGTTGTGGGCTACTATTTTGGTTGTACCTACCTACTCTAGCAGTGGATCGGAGTTCGCGGTCGCGGGCGATCGCAATCGCAAGAGTGATCACATCGTCGGAATCTGTGAGTACGGTTCGCGGACGCCGCCGCCGTTTCGCGCCTCTGAACGGAATGTATTTAGGGTAGATATAGAGCATTTATAAAAGAGATGATAGTACTCTTTATCAAATAAGCCTGCTGGTTACTTGATGTAAAACTATAAAGGAAAGAGAAAGAATATGCAAGTACTGAGAGAACCTAGCGGTTCAAACGGCCATGTTTCGTTCATAGATAATATACCGTTGCAAACTTAGAAAGTTCTTTGATTAAAAAAAATATTTGTTAAAATATTTTTTTTAATCAAAGAACTTGGCTCTGGCTACTTGTGTCTAATGAGCCTGAATTTAGTCGGTACAATAATATTGCCGGTAAAAAATTTAATATTTGCTTCGCCCCCAATAATGTTGTCAGTATTAAAATTAAAATATTTAGTATTACCATAGCTTTATTTATTGGAAACAAATAAAAAAAAAAAGATTATTGCCGGAGTTTTTTTTTTTTTACACTTGCATAATACCCTATTTATTTATTGCAATTGATGCAGTCTTATTAATTGCACTAATCAAAGTCCTTCAAGTTAAAATTATCTTAATGGAACGCTGAGATCGTAAACTTTGATCATGATTTTCTTTTCTCAGAGGAAATCAGAATTTTTATAGGGTTGGGCCCATAAAGACATAGCTTAGGTACGCTAGTTAGGCCAAGAGATTGAATACATTGAATGATTTGTTATGGTGACAGAATAGATTTCTGATCATTCATTGTTCGGAACCAAAAAGCTTTACATTAATAAAACACTGGAATACAATAATACAGTCGTATCTCAAATAAATTTTTGAAGCCAGGAAATATTAAAAAGGTTTTTTTTTTAAATCATAATTTAAAAAAATACAAGCTATAGGTACGTTTTAACGACTTCCTTTCTTTTTCTGGCCTGTCATCAAAATTAAGTGAGGAATCAAACAAGCTATTTTGTTATCATTTTTATGGGATGACCTCTGGGTCAGTAAATATGTTTCATTGCGAGAATGCAATTGAACTTCATCATTTTACCTTCTTCTACTGAGATGTGCTTGATGCATCTATTCCAAGACACAGTATTAATTAGGTTTAAGTCTTCTGTCCTTGACTTATACCTTATTAATATTTTTAAATTATTTTTCCAATACCTAGTTTTAGATGACCCCATATTAATTCAGTGGGGCTTCATTAACAATGACAGAGGGTGTAAAACATTAACATTTTCAGTGGCTGCGATTTTATTCATATTGATTTTATTTAAATGATCGTTTAGAACATTTTAATGAGCGACAATACGATACAATTAATTATATGTATTTGCACTCAATTTCATACAGCGTCAGTTACATGGTTGAAAAACAAAAATTTCATATTTATTGAAGACGTATGTTATCCAATAATTAAATAATTTAAGACAATACTTTACATTACAGTACAATCTAAACATCACATTTTCATTTGACTGGAAATCATTCACTCAGTTCTCCCTAAATCAATGGTTCTCTAATCCATAACAATCTATGTCCACACTATAATTTAAAAAATATAAAAATGTCATATGGGCCATGTCCAAAGAGCATATAACCGTGGCCGTGTCCTTACATAACATGTGGTCATGAATTATGGAATGTGTTTAGAATTTCATCAATAATTCGTATTAAAAGGATTGATTTAAAACAATGTCAATGTCTCAATGGATTGAGACATTTTTCAGTCGATACTTAGTGTGGTTGATTGATAAAATCGTGATATTCTAAAAAGTGGTACTAAAACTGAAGCTTTGTTTACCTGTTTCGCACGGTAAGGAAAAACAGAGTACAAATCTACACTACCATAGATGAAAGTAAGTAAATAGTAGTAAGTACTATAGAAAGTAAGTAAGTACTATGGTTTCAGGCGCGCCACCCCCTGACAGCTATCAAGTAGTGACATTAGAGTGACAATTTTCTAGGGGGGTGAAGAAGGAAGTGGGAGACGAGTAACTGTCATTTTTCTAAATTTGCATTGACATATCGTACGGGCACTTTTTTTCTAGAGCTTCTTCTTTTTCTTTTAATTATGGCCTCTGCAGATATTATTCCGCAATTTTGCCAGTGTCAAGTTTAATTAATTAAAAGTTATTAAAGATTAGTAGCAAAAAACTCTTCTAGAGCTTTACCAGGCGTGTATCTTAGTTATCAAAATCACAATGACACAAGACATGGCCGATCACTAGTCACTTTTATCGCAGTGGTCTCGAACTCAACGATTTTTCGGTATTTAGACCGATACGATCTTTGATCTACCAAATAGCAACAGTTTGTCCAAGATGTTAGATAATACAGTCATAGCGATACGCAATTACGTGTGCTACTTTATTGATTTATTCATGTTTTTCGTTACGAATAATCCGTCAATAGTAAGTGTACGTAGTCTACTTAGTCAGTGGTAAGTGTCGATGAGATTTTTTTATCCATAAACTTAATCACTTCACATAACTTTCTTATTGTTAAGCAATGATTTAGTGTACTATGGAAGGCAAGTGCATTCCATTGTATACTAAATCTTTAAATACCAGTTACGATACCCAGTAAATACCGATTCACTTGTGATTTGAAGACAGTAACACTATAGATATCGGGAAATAAAGGTACCAGCAGGTAATTCCACAATATGGCAGTACGCACAATAAAAATGGATGGATGCAAAGCGCTTTTGTGCGTACCCGTGACATTTCCACCATAAATCGGTGGTTCATGCTTACTAGTTATTTCAGAATGTTCCCCAATATTTCAGCTAATATTCTAGTGATGTTTTAAGAGTAATTCGCTTGGAAATTTACTTGTCATGAAATATTCTTGCTAAGTTCCTACAAAAATTGTAAAAGATTATAAAGGTATAATGCCCCTGTGCTAAAATGGTAACCGTGTTCGTTTAATAAGCGTAAGATTCGAACCTTGCGTCGAGCAAAAAAATGTTTCTAGTGTAGATTTTTTTTTATGGTAGCTTCAAGTTACGAATTATGCCCAGCAATTATAGATTAGTCTCAATTTACGTATGGAACCTAAGCACTGACGACGGTGACAGTGGGTCACACATAATAGGACGAGTGAGCACTATGATAAGTATTTAAGTTAAAGTGTCATCGGATGAGGAAATTTTTTGGTTAGTAATGACACAAAGAAAACTTACATTTTATGCAGTAATGCCATGTATTTTTGTACCTGCATCAAAATGTAGATTCTATTATCTTTTGGTTTGTGTAATTGCTTTTTTGCACGGGTCCTAAAATTTTAGAGGATGTATTTATATTGGAGGTGAGCACGAAGCACCCTAGACCGTGAGGCCTCACACTGCCTCTTCTTAACAGTATGAAATAACTTTTTAGTCTTATCTCAGACCTTCTAAATATTCACATCACATTTTGTAATAACCGGTCAAAACTCTTTTCTAACACGAGAATTTTATTTAGATAATAAGAAGAAGATTTTCAAGCTGCTGCAGGATAGCATTATCAAAATCTAAGCGTTTATTGCATTCTTATATAGATACTAACAGATATTTTGACAATTAAGTTACATTTCAACATGAGACCCGATTAGGATAAGGCAAATTACAAAATATTTATTTTTACTGAAGTTTGCCATCGTCACAATATATCGTTTATCAATCAGCTGATTTATATACCTACTAACATTTGTTTAAAGACGTTTTTATGTAATTATTCTTAATATTTAATTTTAAGTCTATCTATGAGTTGTAAGAAGGATATTATCATAACAAGGTAAGGCACACGGCTACACATCAAACTAAACATTTCCAGTTAAAGTTAATCTCACATTGTATAAGAATTCTGTACAACGTGATAACTTCACGTTGTACACGTTGTGCTTTTATAGGAAATTGGCACAAATGTGCGACGGAACACCCGGTAGGTTTTAGTGGATACCCTTTGGGAGTCCAACATTCCCTATGCCCTGCGCCCACATGGGGCGGGGGGATTTCCCCCCGGCAAAAGAAAGGTACTAAAGGTAAATAGACCAAGCTAGATTTCGCATCATCACGTACACCTTTGGCGCACTGCCTACCCAGACGTGGTGCTACATTTATTTACACATACAGGAACCATATAAATTTTAACACACTCTTAGCAGATTTTCCATGATTAGAACGCTCAATCAAGTCTGCTTCGACAAAACAAACAATCAAAATCTTCAGTTTGAATGCTATGATACCGCAATAACCCACATATAGACATACACTCTTAGCGCTCTTCCTACCCCGTAAGAAATATAGTCGTGGTGTTACATTTATTTCCACACACAGGAAGTTTTACGTGTATAACTATGTTGTTGTAGCGCGCTGTCTATAGGCACACGCCGCACCGCTGTGTCCCTGCGCTTTAAATCTGTAATATCTTCGGCAATATTTGTATAAATTACATGCATTAATGGGCCATATTAATCTAAGTTAATCGGACAAAGTACTTATGGTGCTTAATTGGATTAACAGCAATGCTGTATTGATTAAAACCATTTCGTAAACAAGTCATTTTTCCCGTAAAATGTAAAGGATAAAAAATGGTTATTGTGGGTTATCCTTAAGAGATAGATATACCATCGCGGACTTTTTGGTGACCTTTTTAAGGTGTACAATACTGTAGTACATTATTTTGATTTATCTCGTGGGTTTCTGCCAGCGTTTGCAATGTAATCGCAAAAATGTGTTTATTCATGACATCACATTAAAAACGTCTAAATTTATCAATGTTCCTCAACAGTGTTAAGCATACAACACATATAAACCGCTCTATTTATTAAAAACCGCTTCAAAATCCGTTGCGTAGTTATAAAGATTTAAGCATACGTATAGGGACGGACAGACATCGGTTCGACCATCCTTTGACGGCTCACCGAAAACGTCCTGTGAACCAATAAAGGCTCTTCCAGCTAATTGGGTTAGAACATCCCCAAAAAAAAGACTGACAGACAGCGACAGCGACTTTGTTTTATACTATGTAGTGATGTATCGCTTTATGTGTAGCTGTGTAATAGTTCTTCGCAAGCATACTCGGTATTATCGAATTTGATTAAATACGGTAATTTTTTGTTGTATACCTATTTTAAGTGGAATTAGTGTATCGATTTTAGTGAGTTGCTATACCGATATCGTACTATGACGTTCGAGACCACTGTTTTATCGTTTTTCGTAGGCTTTCTTTCACTGACCACAGACTACAGAGTGCAAAGTAGGCTTTTGTGTGACAGAATAAAGACATTTTCGAGTAGTATTTTGTAAACTATTATTAAATTCTTCTAACAATACGTAAGTACATTTTAGTAGAACTTTTATATATAACTTATATTAATAATACCACTGTTTGTGCAAATTACAAAACTACTTGTATTATTTGTTTAATTACACGTGCTTAATGTGCTTAGGTGTATGTGCCCTGTCGGTGTATCATTAAGTTGTTCATTTACAGTTTTTAAGTAAGTATTTGTGTCCAATACTACTTTAAGAGCTGTGTATTTATGAATTTTGTCTTGAAAATACTTGTAGCCGTCGATCGGGTTTAATTAAAACAGAAATAAATAATAACTTAAGTAGGTAGTAACGGTTTTTTTACCGTCTCAAACGTTGCCATTGCTATGTCTACCTGAGCTACGCCCGTATTAAAAAAACACGATGTAAGAATTTTTATTATAATCAAAATTAGAAGTTCCACTTACTTACTTAGTATTCGTATCCTAGTGTTAACTTACTTCAAAAAAGTACGTATAATTTTATGTTTTTTCGCTTCGCGTCGTTTTCTGCTTAAAATGCAGAAATCGACGCGGCATTTTTAGCATTAAATCCACATAGTATATGGATCGATTTTAAAAATCCCTAGTAATGAATAAGGTATATTTCAAAGATGGACTGATAAATTCTAAGTTTAGAGTATAGACAGAAAAAACCTGTATAAATATTTACCATAAAAAAAGTTACTAGTAGCTGCAGATTACTAACTAAATAGTAACAAATAAAAGTGTTTGAAATCAGTGGTGAGGCATGTCGAGTGTTAGTTTATTGTAGATAATAATACAGTCAAGACCATTGGAAAAGCATTTTTTTCTAATCATTACATTCAATACAAGTGCTTTGCAACTTTTATGGGCAAGTTGTCATAAATTATTGATAATTTTCTAAAATCATTTTCCACAGACAACAATCTGGTATCAAAGACTGCTTCTACCTAATAATTATGACTGTGTAGATGTATCAAATTTAACTTGTTTGTTATCACTTGATAGACAAGTAATTTTAAATGGTAGGCAAATTACACATTCTCGAAAATCTCCCCAATAAACTTGTTTCTGGATTTCTCAAAATTTATATTAGCTATTACATAAATAATAAATATTATTTGAATAGACTACAGTAGCATATACCATTAGCTCTTTACGAACCCTAGTATCGCTTAACCTATTGATTATTCTAGTGTTTATGGAACGAATAAAAGAAAAAAATATACCTTTCAAGTGTTCAAGTAATAATCTGGGAAAATAAGTTCAGCTCGGTTTACTGATTTAATACAACTTACCAGGTATTACTGTAGATTTGTGAGATAACTGTAGTTATAGTTTGAAGTGGGCTATATTCATCATCTTGACATCTCACAGGTATGTGTGCCTCTTTGACAATAGATATTTGCCTGTATTTGGTTTCTTTTTTAGTTATTCAGATAGTTCTTGTTGACAAGGTTTGATTTAAGAGAATGCAACTGAACAATATTTTTATTTTCCCTTCTATCGGGAGTTAGCTGCAGAAAGTACCAGATTTTTTTTTGTATATATAATAAAAGATCACAATTTACAATTTAAAAGACTACAGTTGTAAATAAACCTGAGCTCAGGCTTAAAAGTGCATATATATCATTTTTAAATAAATTATCTCTTTAATACATTACTCTAAGTGCAATACAAAGAAAACTTTACATTAGAACATTATGTGGTTACAGCAGTGAGTTTGCCATGTTTACGAGTTTACTTGCTAACTACTGAGCAATAGCCATTAGATATTTTCATATAATTTTTCAATTCAATAGTTCAACTTATAAATACATAATTGTTTCTCCATTTAATCTACAATACAGAAATGGACCTAGTAAACGAAAAATAAACACATAATCATGTTTGGGGTTGATTTTGAATTTCATACAATATCATTCCATCTCTTGCTAGGATTTTTAACATTGTAGATAAGTGCGACAATAAACAGGCTACCTATCAGTTCAAGATTTTTTTAAATCGGACCAGTGGTTCTTGATACTGATATTAACATTTTCAGCTAAACAAACTCTTCAGCTTTATAATATTGTTTATATGTGTGGGAAAGAAAAAGGGATGTAGTTGATACTTTGAAAATAACTCTCTGAGCTCATTCATGAGGTAGTATGTTTGTTTACAGTAATGAGGATGCATATTGAATCATTAAAAACCGTACCATATTCTTAACGTACACAATTTAAAACAATAAAAAAAACTAGAGGGAGGGACAAATTTTGATGAAAATAATTTTTGCCAAAAAATACTTTCATTAAATACAAACTTGGTGCTCTGCCTACCCCATGAGGTGTATAACTGTGGTTTTACATTTATTTACACATGCAGGAACCAATTTTACGTGTAGACATAATTCTACAAATTAAAAAACTTATAAACCCCGATACATTTTTTTGGTAAGAATCATCTGTACTACTTCAGCTTTCTAATAAAAAAGTCTTATTAAAATCGGTACATCCGTGCTAAGTAGCAACAAACGTGTACACGTACACAAAATACATATACACAAATACATGTCCCAAACCTATATCACCCCTCTTTTTTGTCGAGGGTTAAATTCCATTAGAGTCACAGACATAGACTGCTCTGTTTCAGAAATTCCTTTTTTAAAAGATATTATACTCATGATAACCTTTGAATGGTATGTCCGATTTGAATAATTCCGCTTGAATATAAGGTGATTTATTTAGTTAAGGGTTAATACCAAGGTACGAATAATGTAGTCTAATAATTTGTACCAGCGTTACAAATGCATATTCTAACATGAAAAAGTAGTTATTATGACGTAACTATATAGAAGTTAAGTAAATGGTACCGCGGAATGTTTGCAGACATTTATGTCATCTATAAAACTGTAGTACATCACTTTGCTCTAATGTCAATAGTTTCCGCAGCGTACGCGATAGAATGATAGTTTTCGTTACTTTTTTCACACCTTGGGTTCAATTATAGAAAGGAGAGGTCAAAAGTGGGCTAGAATTTTGAACACCAATGTGATATACCTCATTGGAAAGCTTATTTAATAAGCTGTTAGAATTTAACTAAACACGAATTTTAGGAGCAACCATTTCTGTAAAAATCAAAAAAATGTAATAGAAAAACAAAACGCACATTACCTTTAATTATCCGTTTCCTAAGCAGTATAAATATTGCAATCATGTCAACAATTTCATTCTGTTACAGTACTTTTCTCTTGTAATATTATTCTAGCTGCAGCTTAATGTAATTATGACGAAAAATATTTGTCATCTTATTAGTGTAACAACAAAACGCGTGGAAAAAAATATAATTACGGGAAAAGTCATGATGTCATTGTCATTGATCAGTTTGATTGACAGCGTCGAAATAATTTTGATTTTTTTGGTTGCTCATTTGACATTTGACCATGGGGTTGCCAATTGCAATAATCATAATATTGCATTAAGGATTCTTATTTTCAAATTCAATTTTTAAAAAAACGGGGGGGTGTAAAATTATTTTAAATACACCAAAAAATTTAATTAATTATGCTCTATTAACCTACGTAACTCAGATTGCTGTTCAAAATTACAATTATTTTAATCCCAGGCTCTATACATTTTTTGAATGTCTCCTTTTCATACGGATCTCTAATTAACTTCAGCATATGATATAACCTATGTTACTCAGTAAAGGTGTAGCTTTCCAATTGTGAAAGTATTTTTGATATCGGTCCAATAGTTTTTGAGCCTATTCATAAAATACAACAAACAAACCAACAAACAAACAAACAATGAAACAAGAAACAAAATAAAAATTAATCTAAATTAGTAACCTGCACCTTTTTAAAGTTGGTTACAAATATCGGTTCACATTATTGATTGTATCAGGAGTAAAATCTGCCTATTTTTAATATTTATGAGTGGCTGTCTGGAAATTATACAGGTCTTGTTGTTGAGAATAGAGGGAGCAATATTTGAAATTCAAAATATTGTAATTTCGTTAACACTGTAGTTGACAACTGCATATCAGTCGGCTACAGCTCTCGTTCAAGATAAGTCCTAAACAAGAATTATTCTTCATTGCTGCGTAGTGTAAGTTATAGTGTATAAGTTATATTATAAATAGTTTATCCATTTTGCTAAACATAATCCACATCAACATCATAGCGGTCATACCTGTATTATGTCTAAGGTTTAGACGAAGGCAAATGTCATCCACGTTTCCCAAACAATAAAAGGACAAACTTAACACAACTACCAATTTTGAGCTGCTAGTAAAATTAAATTTTATGTTAAATCTATATATATAAAAGAAGAAACTGACTGACTGACTAACTGACATATCAACGCAGAGCCTGAGTGCTGGGTCTGGAGACTCTAAATTTGGCACATAAGTTCCTTAAGGGGTCTAGGGGTGCACTAAGAAAGGATTTTTCAAAACGCACCCCTTGAGGGGGTGAAACGTGGTTCCAAAGTTTGTATGGAGAAACAAGATTAGTGAGATCAATTTCGCGGGTGAAGCCGCGGGCGGAAGCTAGTAATATATATGCTAGGAAAGTTTTATATACAAAGGATTTCATTAGAAATTTCGTACATAGCTAATAGTATGTAAGTGTTCCCAAGACTGTATGATAGTTTCTATCCAAATGCCCAGAATGAGGTTATGGTTTTGATAATACTAGCGACAGGATAAAACCTTAAGGCTTTAGCCTGCACATTATTCTATTACAATCTGGTTTTTATTTATTACTTTTTTAGCTTCAGATAATATTCTACACATTTTCTTAATATTATTTCACTAGCGGACCCGGCAGACGTCGTTCTGCCCGGTAAAGCAGTGCCATCTACTGGGTCTCAGACCTACCGAATATAACCAAAAATAAATAGTAGGTATCTAACCCGGTTTTCGGAACTTCTTCGCTTTCTAAATTAACTTTTTTTAAGTTTTTGTCTGCGTAAGAACCATCCTCGTACTTAAAGGAATATTTAAAAAAAAAGAATTAGCGAAATCGGTCCAGCCGTTCACGCGTGATGTAGTGACAACGGAAAACGGGTTTCATTTTTATATATATAGATAACATAAACTTAAAATGTTTACAAATTTATTCTAGTGTTAGTCCCTTTTGGGTAAAAACCTCCTTAAACTTTAACCATTTTTCTCCCTCTGAGTCAATATTCACTACATCATCTCCTGCTTTAATATACCTTTCGCCCACAGCTTTGCTGATGTGATACTTATTGGGATAAAAAGTAGCCTTTTTGTTATCCAGACCATAATTTGTCTCTGTGTTGAATTTCATCCAATTCCGTCTAGTTGATTTTAGGTGAAAGAGTAACAAACATTCGTGTTTATAATATCAGTAGGTCTAGTAGGAAGTAGGATTGACGTCATCCGCCCGTCTTTTCCTTGTTTCGCCCACACTCTAAATATGCTAGGAAAATGTTTCACTTCGTTGTTTGATATACCCGTCTTTTATCTTCAAATTGAGGAGAATACAAAAAAAACAAGGAACAAAGATATACGCAAGAAAACCTTCAATTCGAAAATCGCAACTTGATAATGCATAATTATTTTCAGCAAAACATTTGATACCCATAGTTCTATGAGTGCATTAAAAATAAATAGTCCGCCATCTTTACTGTTCCGCCAGGTTTGAGTATCCATTGTCATCCAAACTAAACGTGTATGTATACAAATTTTGCATAATTGATTGATGGTATCTGCTTCCAAATTGAGTTACAATTCCCACCCAAACTATCGTACATTGCAGATTGCTTAGATTCCCTTGTAAATCAAAAAATACACACTTATTACGCCAATTTCCCGCTCTTACATGTGTTAAAGGCCATTTACAGGAGGACGGTATGAGACAGTAAAACAAAACAGCATATATTTTCTAGTGGCATCACTAGAAAATATACGGCATTGTATTCCTTAAGACAGCCGTCCCCAATTAAACCTTGCTTTTTAGTTGTATATTGTCCTATTTACTGTTCTGTCCTGACTATTGTAAATGGCCCATAATAGGGCAAAAGTAGCAAATAAGCTGTATTTTAATCTTTACCACAAGAGACCGTTTATAAGACTGAGACTCCATCAAAGCGAAGATGAGTGGAACAGAGATGAGTTTTAAACAACAGAATTTAGTAATTCACGCACTTCATCTTCACTTTGAAATTAGTTGTATAAAACTAATCTGTACTCAGCTTGCCTCTACTTTGGTAGAATCTTAGCCTAAGGTCTCGCGTAAACAATATAACGGTTATGATACGCATGTGGCAAGCAAGTAGCTATTACATGGCAGTTATTTTGTCTTTAATAATAATATCGTTTTGTAACATTCAAACATAACTTTCCTCGTAAATTTTTTTATAATAAACAAGCATAATGCCCACCTGATGGTAAGCGGTCACTGCATCTTAAGGACGCTTACAACATCAGAGGTATTACTCGCGCTTAGATGTGGACGAGCCTGGCTACCTTACTTTGCACTCAAGATATTAACCAAAAGTTATATACATGCATTCTGTTAGGTGGAGGAAACTTCCCGATCGCTCACTGTGCCCTAACTCTTTTAACTCATTCATAGTGAAACATGAGCATTAACTGCCGATTTGCCACTGTCTTTCTCTGTGCTGTATATCACAAAGCCTAGTTAGAGGTAAATTTACACAGAATAAAGAAAATGAGGTAAATTTAGTTATGTTTTTGACCCGATTTTGACCAGACTATGTTTTGTGTTTAGTTCCAAGGAGCACCATGAACAAAGACGGCAAGTTACCGGCATATCGTCACATTGCACCTCGGAACAACCGTGCTTCTAGGAAGAAGGCTCGTAAACATGCCTCTGAGGATGAGGACAGTGATAACTCCATTGAGGAACAGCCTCAGGTTGAGCAAAGGACACCTTCACCTATGCTTGAAGAGCCTACAGTCAAGTTGCCTGAGGTGAGATTATAGTCTATCAACGCTAGTCCTGTCAACAAGTTCAAAAACGTCTTAACTCTTGTTAAATTCATTTGATTCGTGATGACGTCTAGAAAAATATATCTCACGCTTGTACGAGTATTAACACATAAAAATTGCAATTCTTATTAACAAAATACAATAGCAATCTTTAGAAACTAGTTACTAATCCTTTAGATTGCTTTCTGTGCAACTTTGAAAATTATGGGCTACTTGTACCATGAGTAGGAGCAATAAATTTGTCTTCATGCAAGTTACATACCTATGCACTCACAGTGAAACACATCATGTTACCTAATAGAAATATTTACACTAAAATCAACCACATACCGTTACTATAAGCATTAGGAATTAGCAGGACCCAAAGAAACTGCCTCACATAAGCCCGGATTCAATAAGACTATCGAACAATCATTTGAATTTTTCCCACGTCGACTACAAAGGATCAGGGGTCACCCGAACCCTAATTTTACCCAAAAGTAACTTTTATTCTGGTACTGTTTCTTGGGTCTGGGGATTCTTATATTTTAAGTCCTAAATAGCTAAATTAACTACAGGAAGTGCTAAAGACACTGTACAATACCCCTGGAGTGCTGATGATTGCTGGGCTGGTAACCTGGGACATGGTGGCACGTCGAGACAACAACCCCACCAAGCGGACCCACCCCAACCTTTACACCTTCCATAAGTTCACCGATCGCAGAGTAAGTTAGAACACATAACCCTAAGTTTTTAATATAAAAACTAAGAAAGAGTGCCATGGAGAAGATGAAATGAACTTTTTGTGGTTCATAACTAAACAGAGATATTTGTTTGTATGACAATGCATTACACAATTGCACTGACAATTAGTGACGTTACATCATTCTAAATCCAATATGGCGGAATACCAAAAATGGTAGACTAGTTATTTATAATGCACTCCTTTAATGTGGGTTTTAAAAATCCAATATGGCCGAATTTGCGTATTTCAATAAAAGCTTTTAAATAATATTTTTTTACTTTAAATCTTAATAATGATAGGTCAGATAGCAGTCGGTTATTATATGATAGCGATTCGCTAATTTTAATGAAATCGGCACTAAGCTCAAGTTGTTGTTTAATATTTTGAAGGTTCTGTATATTTATTAAAACATTTGGTTCCAGTACCGCTTCATAGCCAGCAGTTGTTCTGCGGGCCATTCAGTACTCGTGTCTGATGAGGGAGAAGCCTATACATTTGGTAACTATATTATTTTTTTAACCTTTCTGCCTGTCATTGCGATGCGTATGTCGGTGATCGCGCCAAATGATTGTCTGTATGTCTGTACAATAGACTACATGACTTTTTTAAATTTGTTTTTTAATAATAAATTATTGTATGATAAAATGGATTATATTTTTCATAGAAAACTACAAAACAATTTTAAAAGTGAACTTTTCGTAAACATACAAAGAAATTTCAAACACCCAAAGAAATAGTGTGACGCCATGGGGGTCAAAACATGCATTCGTCGTCCCTAAATACCTACATCGTGTAAGGGACCTGTCAGCTAAGTCAGTCATAAATGTCAATTTTACAGAAGAGCACCCCTTTTACGAGTTCGTTAATTTGCTAAAACTAATTTGAAATTATTTCTTTTTTTCATTTGAAATGTTTATTAAGCAAAAAATAAAATGCTAGAAATAGAATATAGTCAGGGCCCTTAGGTCCAGAACCTTGCATTTTTGAGACAAAGAAAATCCCTTGAAACAGGTGTTCCTGGAGGTCATCTGGCCTGATTTAGCCCAGTTTCCACATTCCAGCAGCTGGGCAGGAGAGGGAGAAAAGTACATCCGGCCTGCCTCACTCTAAAATTCAAATCCTCATACTTATATAGCTACTCGAGTTTGGTGTCTTTTACTCATAATTCAAGGACTAGGAATTTATTTTTGAAACTTAATTTTCACTCACTGGTACAAAAATGTTGGGAAGTTCAATTTTTCGAAAATTATCTCCAATATAAAAAATACGAGGATATGCGCCAGAAAAAAATACATGTAAATAACCCAAATATCGTACTATAATAATAAACTTGTTAGCTAGTTATGGGTAAAAATAGTATCAAAAAATTTTTTGTAGCGCGTCGGCCTTCTAAAGTATCATGTAATTTTTAAGACTTTTCTTTATTCAGAAAAAATATTTTTTTCTTCTACTAAATCCATTTTGGTATCATAGAGATATATAATTAAATGATGAGAAATTCATATTTGATACTTAATTTTTACTCACCCATACAATACAACATCAATCTCTTTTTTTTTTAAATCATTTCTAAAATAAAAACTACGAGAATGTCCTCCAAAAGAAATTACTTGTAGCCCAATCAATGTATTAATAAAATTATTATTTTACTGTAAGAATATTAAAAAAAGAAAAACATTTTGTAGCGTGACCGACCAGGTGCGGCGCGAAATCAACTCAGATGACCCCCAGGAATACCTGTTTCAAGGGAATTGTTTTGTCTTCAAATGTAAGGTTCCTTAAGAAATCGGAACCTAAGGCCCCCGACTTATAAGATGATTAGAAACAGCATAGTTGAAATCATCTGTAGATTTTTTGTGTAACAACAATTATCATCTTGACAAGTTAATGAAAGAAAGAAAGAAATAAACATTTATTTGACACAGACAGGACACACAAAATCAAAATGATAAAAAAAACACATAGAAAGAAAAAAAACAAATGAAAAAATAAAATAAGAAAACAAATAGTAGGTGTGACCTACCTGTGCCAAACATGGACATTGCTCAGTACACGCTGTGAGTGCCTATTAGAGGCGACCCACAGCACTGATTTTCAGCAATGTCCATATTCTCACAGTGTGACGCCAGGCGCCAAGGTTGCCAAAAGATCAAACCTGTTTATTTTGTTTGTATGTACTAAGAAAAAAAAAGACAAATATTATCTATCACCAACTATTAATTAAAATTCACTACAAAAATACAAAATTCAGTTAATTATTTAGAACAGATTTGATTGTGAAATTCATAGATACACTAAAACATCAATACATAACATAATAAACATGGATAAACTGTGTAAATAATAGATAATAATAATAATACGTAATAATAAATTAAAAAATAAAGCCAAAGTCAAGATCCAAAGCTTTTTTTTTGATAGTATGTATTCGAAAATTTCCATTGTATCATTGATTACGGATCAGCGATTACATTTTGTACACAGTCTGTGCCCTGATACGAGGGAAAACATTTCATCTTTATTTTTGAAGTCTTGATACTTCAGGTGAAAATCATTAACTGGTTTAAATTACTGTTTTAAGCGCTGAAACGAATGGACTGATAATAATGCGGTTTTCTTTATTAATCAGCAGCAATGGTTGATGTGGTAGTTATAAAGTCAAGATAGGTTGTTTAGTAACTGCAACGGTAAACGTTTACATTATTTTTTACCTAGGTCGGAATACCAACGGCCAGCTTGGCTTTGGTGATACTGTGACCCGTAACATACCAGAGCCAGTCCCCGGTCTACAGGGCAAGAACATCATCCATGCAGCAGTGGGTAGACACCATACGCTCTTCGTTACAGGTAACCTCCGTAACATGCATCATTTTTTTGTGCTTATCAGCAATCAGCACTCTATTATACTATAAATAATAAGCAGGTATTTTGTGAAATTTTGTCATGCACAAATATGTTGCAAACACTTATCTCTATAGCTCAGGTAGGAGTAGAAAAAGAGAAACATGCAACATTTTTTCTTGACAAGTTCTAATGTTAAAGACAACTAGAGTGCAAGTGATTAACAAAAATTCCACAATGAAAGAGTTTCACTAAACAGCAAATCCAATGTCTTTGCTACCTGTTTTGAATTAAAAAATTTAAAGAAAATTGTTTGCAGGTGTGTCATAACAACAGCAAAATCTTGCACATATATAAAATAAAACGTTGTTAATATCATGTCTCAGCAAATATCAGTTGTACTTAAATTAACTCAGTTAGTCAGTTGCACATTAACATTGCTATTGAGTGAGCAGTGTATAAAATAAACATAACAGGTCTGTGTATGTTTATTTTATACACTGCTCACGCTTGTGTAACCTATGAATGTAGAGAAATGAATATCATCACATTTTGCTGCCTATGTAACATTTTGCGCAAGCTTGCTTCCGTCAGTCGGACAAAATTCCAAACTTCTTC
Source organism: Meganola albula (assembly GCA_936450015.1). NCBI lineage: Eukaryota > Metazoa > Arthropoda > Insecta > Lepidoptera > Nolidae > Meganola > Meganola albula. Next base: position 7,912,521 of record OW388142.1, on the reverse strand, counting down.
GTTATTAGCGTTCATAATTTTCGGCGATTTATTTATTTTCAAACGCTTATGTGTTGTAATATGTAGTGTAATCGGCAGACACTGGCACGGTGTACGCGTGTGGCGAGAACAAGTGTGGACAATGTGGACTCGGGAACACCACTCCCCAGATCCTCAAACCAACCCGGATCCGTTACACGTGAGTACTTTTTATACCAGAGCCAGTTTACTACCCTCCCTGCCGAGTATCCTATCCTACCTATCCTTTTTGTATGGATTGTTTTAGTTACATACTTAAAAGTAGCTGTCGCAAGAGGTGCTATAGCTTATTCTATTCAAAAAGTAAGTATAGTTTACTCAGCAGTGAAGATAGGAAACTCGTAATACGTGCACAGGTTAGTGTAACCCGAATAGCCAGGTCCGCAGGAGTAGTGATGTACATCTGCGAATATTCCCACTCCTGTCTCGCACATCACGAGCGCTACCCGCGCGCTCCTACCCTTCAAGCACCAGGGAATAATGTAAAATTACAAAGATAAAACTAAAATTAAATATTGGCGCAGTAGCTGGTAGCTATTGCGCACGTTTTATGGGTTCTATACCTTAAAAGTAAAAACGAAACCCTCATAAAGATACCTCCATCGTCTGTCTGTCACAGCCTATTTGCTCCAAAACAATTGAAGCAACTAAGTTGTAATTTAGCACACATATGTAAATTGGTAACCTAAAGAGAGACGTGTTATGGAAATATATAAATTTTAAACATGTGGGCCACTTTTTGTGCTAAATTATAACAAATAAAAATTAAAAAAATTAATTTTATTAAAAGAGCTTCAAAGTACACAAAACCATATATTTTCATTTGTTGCGTCAAACATTTAGGTTTTATTTCCTAATATAGACTAAATATGTGGCCTTCATGTAGAAAATTCAATTAATCTTGTTTGTAAACTACGTGGCTCATTGGGCACCAATTTACTTAAGTGCGTATACCAAATCACAACTCAACCAGTCCAATAGTTGTGGAGCAAATTAACTGTAACTGACAGATGGTGACTGTGTAACAGTCACGGGATTGACTAACTACCAGTTATTCTTACTAAAATATTTACCAGCTCACCTAATTTAAAACAGGACAATCCCAGTGCGAGTTCCACTCGCTCTTGACTGGTCTTTCGTAAAAAAGAATATTTTAGATTTAAGAAAGCTGAGCCTAAATTTAAGGAAGGTGAGTTTTAAGTAACACGCCTTCACAGCCGCTTTGTCTCGCAACTGCTTTTCCGATTCAGTTGAAATTCAGTACAATTACGGGCATTGGTGACCCAAAGATAGAAATAGATTAATTTTAAACGTGAAGACCAATTTTAAGGCTAAATTTGATAATTTTACGTGGAAAACTTAAATTATTGTATTACAATTAATATATTTACATATTATAAGGCTGTCATTTCAGGAAATAGACAACTACTTAACGGAACTCGATTATTTCCTTTCCCCTTATCTCCTAAACTACTGAGCCTAAAATGAAAGGAATACAAAGTATCCATACATACCTATAGATTGCAGAAGAACCTATTAAAAGTTTAGGGTGTTCGTAGGCCAAGTTGTAGTAAATAATTTTGAGTAAGTCATAAGAAATAGAAGCATATTGAAAACTAGTTCAATACTACTTCTATAATAGGGTGGATCGAAAAAAAAATTTTTTTTTTTTCTTAGCATGGGGGTAGAATTTGTAGCTTATAAAAAAAGAAAATTTTACAAAAAAAAATATATTTTTTTTTCGCTACATTTAGAGGTAGCCCACTCGTTTTTTAATAAAATAATGGATCAAATGGACTTATTCTAATTCTGGCTTTTAAAAAGACATTCCACACTGTGGAATGTCTTTTTGAAAGCCAAATGGAAATCAGAAGTAAAAAAAAATTTTTTCCTATTATTTTTGTAACTTTAGCGAAAAATAAAGAATTAGCAGCCCTTTTTTCTTTATTGAAATAAAAGGTAAGTGAAAAAAAATCATATTCAATTATTTTTTCATGCTTTCCACGATTTTTGACAGAAAAAAAATTTTTTTGCTAGAATAAGTCCATTTGATCCACTATTTTATTAAAAAACGAGTGGGCTATCTCTAAATGTTGCGAAAAAAATTTTTTTTTTTTTGAAAAATTTTCTTTTTTTATAAGCTACAAATTCTACCCCCATGCTAAGAAAAATAAAATAAAAATTTTTTTTCGATCCACCCTATTCTATAATGCCCCACTAGCTGACGCTAGCGTGCCTCAAACACGTAACCAATAATATCCACCAGCTCATGGACTATAGGCACCATAGACTTTATATAGGCTTTACTGTAATCTCACCCCGTATTCATAAACGTGTTAAAAGCTCATTATAGCAAAAATAAGTTTAATTCGTTTGTCTTTGTCTATCATCTTGAAATTTATTAAAAGTATTTTAAGAAACAAAGTCCATTTTAACTAAAGAGTTTTAATAATAATTGTTACGCCATTCTCACATTCAAAATGAAATCAAATAAACAAAAACTTAACTAATTAGTAGCATATAAATGTGAAAATTAAAGATTTTTACTTACCCCTGCCACACAGTGATTCATCCTGAATATACTAGCTAGACAAAAGTCACTTTCAATTCTCCAATAACTAATTATCCAAGTAGGTAGCAATTATCCCCATTATCCCGGTTCTAAGAAATATTTTCCACACATTTCAATCACTGATAAGATAATGAGGGCTGATAAAATAAATAAGGGGTAAGTAAAGTGTTAATTACTAGTTGCAATTTTGCTTCTAACGAAAAACGTCATAAGCTAGTGAATTTTATACTTGTTAAAAAAAACTGTGACGGATTTTATTGCTGAAGGTATGTACTTTTTATTTTGATACTTAAAGTACCTATAGTTTTTTCCTACCATTTACAAGACGCGCTATATTGCAAAATTTTAATAATTTTTAATCGTTTTTAATGTTTGATGGACCAGAAACTATCTCTCCCCTCTTTGCCCTAGGTTGATTTTTTAATATATCATAGCTTTATCTGTTAGCTTTTGATTTTTAGTAGTCATAAAATTCGCAAAAAATTACAACAATTTTTTTTTTCTAGAGATAGAATTAACCATCTCGAAAATAGAGTTTTTAGAAGAATGGCGTAAACACCCAATAGAAAATCGAACCAGTGCATTATATGAATATATAAGGAACGGACACGGATTATTGGGTATCAGCGATGATTTCATGAAAGAGTTAAATCACCATATCATCAGGACTTCTTCATAATTTGCTGAAAAATGAAAAAGTTCCGGCAATTATAAACGCTTTTTGACCAACCATTCCGTTTACTTGACAGAAGATTTCAAGTGTAAAGTGACTGTCCACTCCTAACCCTCAACATCCACTCCGGGTCGTCCTACTACAACTTTTGATGACCTGAGCGATAAATCGAAAAAAAGCGACTCGACGATTTACTCTAGGAACAGGATACAAACTAGTTGATGGCTGCTGCTGAAATTTCAGCGCGGTTGGCTGGGCACCGAAATCTCCCCTGTGTTATTAGAGAAGCCAGCAACAGCCCGGAGAAGTGTTAAGACATAAAAAAAAT